>CM042011.1:123573251-124030751 GCA_023525715.1 Cichorium intybus | reverse complement strand
ATATATATATATATATATATATATATATATATATATATATATATATATATATATATATATATATATATATATGTTGGATTAGGTGTCTAAGCCATGACTTATAAATTGTATTTATCTTATTAATTGAAGCAAAATCCATTTGGGTTGTCCTCATAGCTGGAGGTTTGGTGTAGAGTTCAGTAGAGAGAAAGATTGATTTATTAATTGTTTAATAAATCAATAGAAATAAAATAAATAGTTTATTAATATGTTAAAGTGATAATATATTAATTAGAAACTATAATAATTAATTAGAAATTAATCTAAAATTAATTGGATTTAATTTAGTGATTAATTTAATTAATTAAAGGTGTAGGGACTAGTTTTGTAATTACTCAAAAGTTGAGTGATGACTAGCCAAGGTGGCCAGACAGTTGGCGAAATTATGAGTTGGCACACTCATATTTTCGAAACCCTAATTAGGGTTTAGGAGGCTTGGTCCAAATGGTCAACAGGCTTGTCCATTAAGGAGGAGGCTCCTCTAGGGTTTTGACTATCACCCTTGGAGCCTATAAATAGAGCCTCCTGGTAACCCTAAAGTCTACGCCATTTTACATGCTGTCTCTAGAATTCCGTTTTCTCCTCCATTTCTTGGGTGTGACTACATTTGAGACAGGATACTTTTGCTGCTAGCTTCAAGAAGAATAATCAAAGGTTGGTTTTTCTTAATTTTTATCTTTAGAAATTATTGTTGGCCTCTAGAATTTGGTATATGTTAATTGATAGAAAAACATAGATCCTCATCTTAGGTTGCATGTGAACTTAGGATTATTTAGTTTATTGATTGCTAAAAACCTTTCAGTGGTATCAGAGTGTAACACCCGGATTTTTAACACAAAGTACACCCGGAATTTTTCATACAAAAGTAGGGGTACATTTATATTAAACAAACGGAATACAAGTAGTTACCAATAGATCTTATTCAATACAGAATTTTCCCAAGATCAAGCCGGGTATTACATTTTATTACCAAACGATAATACATATTCTTCAATTCTTAATCCTCACGCATCTCCTTACCTTTTCCTGAACCACTAGGACCTGAAACTCAATTCAACATACTACGGGTAAGCTATTTAAGCTTTGTGAGTAACATTAAAAAAAAGAGTTTCAACATTTCATCATAGAGATACTGAGTAAATAGGACCCACACAGTCCAAGTAATTGAGATCCATACAATCTCATAGTAGAACCCATACAGTTCAGCAGGTAGAGATCCATACAATCTCATGATAGAACCCATACAGTTTAGCAGGTAGAGATCCATACAATCTCATGATAGGACCCATACAGTCCACGTGATAGAGATCCATACAATCTCATGATAGGACCCATACCGTCCATGAGTTACCTGACATTTATACATTACACAGCAACAAGCAGATACTGTATAGTAACAAGATTATGTCACTCACCTGAGTATAGTTCTTTCCGGATATTCTATGGCTTAAGACTTCTTCTTCCAACTGTTAATATAATTAAGTCTTAATTACTATAACACCAACATATGTCATACTATTGAACAACTTAAATCCTTTATTAATTTCCAATATGATACTTCATGATTTATCAAGTAAAGAACGGCCAGGTAGAAGATTAGATAGGGTGGCAGGATCCTTTCAACATTTTAGCCTTTCGGAAAATCCAACAACCAGATCCCAAGTAATCGGCCTAGTCACCGTACTCATAAGTAAATCAATCGGTATTATTTTCGGAAATTACGAATTGTTATAATAACGACGTTTTTACGGTTTTTGTTTACTATTGTTGGAAATGAGTATAATATAACATATGTTAAACTTATTAAATATTATACTTCTTAACACACAAATTACTTTACAATACATAATTAAGCTATAGAAAGGTTTGTAGTTACCTTATGACCCTTCGTCGGGATCTATAACTCCTTCGTTAGGCTTTCGAGCTTCTTCCGCTCACTTGCTTACACTCTAGTGCTTAGAAACCTCTATATATTGGATTGAGATTTGTTGGTGTGGTTTATGAAATGCTTTGAGGGGGTATTTATACTTGAATTCTTGAATAAAAAATGGCATGACAGTTTTGACAAAAGATTTAATAATATACTTTGTTGAAATTAAAGACCTTCTAGAATCAGTCTGTTTAAGACTGGTTTAGCCAATCGTATACCCATTAAATTCACGTTTTTATTTAATATTCAGAATATTCATCTCAATACCTTTCCAGGGACGTATAGTACGTATTTATACGATTTTTCTATGATTTATTATGAATTTTTGAAAACAGACTATCTAATCTGTCAATTTCGAACTAATCAGTGAAGATTGTAATTTTTACCATAGATAATGCCATTTTCAATCTTAATATTATTTTTGGTAATTGTACTGTACTTAATTTGTAAACTTTTTGCACTGGTTTGAGGTCCAAATAAGTTTCCTAGAATTAATTATGATTTTTCTAAAAACTGCACAAAATGCTGATTTTTATATGAAATTGTAACTAAAGTTTTTTTCTTAGCTTTATAATTACCAAAAATCATAGAATTCATAATAATTATAAATAACAGAAATACAGGTCTTACACAGAGCCTGCTTGTTTTCTTGTGAATTACTATAACTGCTTGTTTGGCTAAGGGTTATTTTCGAAAAATAAACCCTTAGGAAGCCATGATCGATTTTGGTGGCTAGGATTTTGAAAACCCTAGCCTCCTCCCCCCTTCTGCGATTTTGTGCATGCTAGGGTTTCTAGGTTTGTTATTTTTGGTAATTGTGATTAATTAAATAACTGGAAACATTAATCCCTTTCATGCTATATTCGAAATTAGGGGATTAAGATAGGTAAATTAATTTGATTAATTTTGTAATGCCTATCTTGATTTAATTAGTTTAATTAAATTTTGTAATTAAAAGAGAAATTAAATCACTTGAAGATTTAAATTTAATTTTCGAAATTAATAGTTAATTTGCGAAATTAATTAAAAGATTAAATCTAAAATATTTTAAAAAGTTTAAAATATATCTTATATATTTTATGATTAAAAGTTAATATTTTATATATAAGATAAAATTGGTTAGTCTTACCGTTAGTAGGCCTCATTCACAAAACTGTCCTATAAAGAGGGTATAAGGCGACTGCCTATAAAATGGTAGTCTAATGGGTGTCCACTCTCACCCACCGCTCTCCTAGTCAGTCAAGTGTCGTTAGCCGAACGGGTTTGATAGGACCACTTAAGCCTCTTAAAAGTATAATGCTATTATTGAAAGTACTAGAACAATTTATAAAAAATCCCAATCTAGTTACTTTAGGTAAAAATGTGAATTGATGCTAATCCATGAAATTGCACATTGCACTTTGTGAAACATTGGTGGAGCGTGTGTGGTTAACCGGCACACCAATAGGGGTTCATAAAGAGTTGCAATGGGTTTCTCGATCTTACCATTGTTGATGGAGCGTGTGTGGTTAACCGCCACGTCAATTTGAGATGGTAATTGACTTCGAGAGTACCAAGCTAATTTGCATGGTTATTCACACCCGGTTTGTGATCCTCGGTATCCCAGTCACAAACAATGGGGCATATCCGAGATTAAAACATGCTATTGAACAGTTCAATAAATCTCAAAAGAAACTACGAATTCCATTATAATATGATTATTTTTCCGCAGTGGAATTGGCTGAATCGTCATTCGCCTACCTTTATAAAATTTACAATAAGATTACAGCATCTATCTTCTTTATTGTGAATTGTTATAGTTGGGTCCTAGCCTTATTATTATATTTGGGTTAATATAAGGATTATATATATATGTATCTAATTAAAAACTACCTTCTTTTATAGATGTCTTCCGCTGACCAAACCGTTCCCCACTCAAACTCCAGTAACATGACTTCAATCTTGTCATTGTGTTCCAAAGTGACGTTGGACGGCACTAACTACAATGACTGGATTAGAAACATCAAGATGGCTTTGAGGTTTGAGAACAAGGAGTATGTTCTCGACACTAAGCTGATTGAAGTCGACCCCGATACAGCTACTCCCGAGGAAATTGCCTCGTACCAAAAACACACTGATGATGCAACCAAAGTGGCATGCATCATGATCGCTACCATGAAACCTGAATTGCAAAGAATTTATGAGGACTACTGGCCCTACGAGATGCACAAGGACCTTGCGGAAAAGTTCTGCAAGCAAGCGCGTGTCGAAAGGTGCGAAGTGGTCAAAGCCTTCACAAATGGCAAGCCTAAAGATGGAGAGTCCATCTGCACTCATGTGCAAAGAATGCAAGGCTATGTGGATAGGCTTAGAAAGTTGGGTACGCCTGTTGATAAGGAGTTGGCTGTTGACATAGTGCTTAACTCCTTACCAAGTTCTTATGACCAGTTCACACTGCTTATCATTTGAACAACTCTCAGACCTCCTTGGCTGAGTTACATGGCATACTATAAACAGCTGAAAACGGGCTGAAGGGTAAAAGTGTACACACTGTGAGTCAGCTCGTCATGGCAAGGGAAAGAAAAGGAACGGCCCTCCCAAGCAAAATTGGAGGGAAAATGTTCAAATCGGGTAATCCAGCAATTCCCTGAGATTCAAGTCTTCCGGCATTCCGCATGTCATGAATCCTAAGGAAGCCGATTGTTTTTATTGCAAAGAGAAGGGTTACTGGAAGAGGAGTTGTCCAAAGTACTTGCAACATGTCAAGGATAGCAAAGTGAAGCCATCGTAAGCAGGTACTTACATTATATCTAATAACTCATCATCTTCCTGTTCTTGGGTCCTTGACATTGGATGTGGTTTTCATATCTGTTCTGATTTGTAGGGTCTAGAGGAAAGTAGGGAGCTGGAGCATGGTAGACTGAACCTGGTCATGGGCAATAGGTGAACGTCACCTGTTACCAAGATCGGTGTCTATAGATTAGTGCTCAGTAGTGAAGTTAGTTTAGATTTGCAAAATTGTTGCTATTCGCCAGATATGGCTAGAAACATAATTTCTTTTCATGCATTGTTCAGACAAGGTTATTATTACACTTTTGATAAATTGAATGGTTCAATTTCTGTTTTTAAAAATGATGTTTTTATCTTTAAAGCTTTGCCTTGTGATAGAGTGTGTAAAACTATTATGTGTGTTGACAATTTAGGTAATAATGTGTTAAATATTGATTCTTCAAGTGGTGTAGAAAATGCATGTTTGTGGCACTGTCGTCTTGGCCATATTAATAAGAAACGCATCGTCCAACTCCAAAAGGATGGAGTGTTGGATCATCGACCTTAAATCGGATGATGTATGCGAATCTTGTTTGTTTGGCAAGATGACAAAATCACCATTCAAAGGGTCCTTTGAAAGAGGTGAAGGTCTGTTGGACATCATACACACAGATGTGTGTGGTCCCTTCAGAACAACCACAAAAGATGGCACACGGTTCTATGTAACCTTTACTGACGATTTTAGTAGATATGGCTATATCTACTTAATCAAGCACAAGTCAGATACCTTTGAAAAGTTCAAAGAGTTTAAGAATGAAGTAGAAAATCAATTGGGTAGGCAGATAAAGATGCTTAGATCCGACAGAGACGGTGAGTATCTTAGTATCGAGTTCCTTGACTATCTAAAGGAATGTGGAATAGTTTCACAGTTTTCAACTCCCAAAACACCACAGTTGAACGGTGTTACTGAGAGGCAAAACCGAACCTTGTTGGACATGGTTTGTTCCATGATGAGTCGAGCTTTGCTTCCAATCCATTTCTGGGGGTATGCCTTAGAGACTGTCGCACATATCCTCAACCTTGTCCCAACCAAGAAGGTTGCAAAAACATCTTACGAGATGTGGACGAGGAAAGTTCACTCATTGGCACACATCAAGGTCTGGGGTTGTGAGGCTTTCGTGAGACGATAGACTCAAGACAAACTCGCAAAAAGAAGTGAGAGGTGTATTTTCATCGGATACCCAAAACAGTCCTTTGGATACTTATTCTACAGACCGAGCGAGGACGTGGTCTTTGTATCTAGACGAGGAGTCTTTCGAGAGAGAGAGAGAGAGCTTATTTCCAAAGAGGACAGTGGGAGTACTATTGATCTTGAAGAGATTCAAGACACACCCGATGAAACAACCTTAGAAGAAACTAACAACCAACATGAGGAAGAAGTTCCTGTTGGACCAACAGATATTTCATTACCTCTTAGGCATTCCGGTAGAGTTAGCATGCCACCCGAGTTTTATGGTTTCCATATAACTACAGATGGTGACACGTTTCTTAGTGATCGTACATTGACAAATTTGGATGACCTGACTAACTACCATGAAGCGGTGGCAGGCCCCGAGTCTGCCAAGTGGAAAGAGGCGATGGACAGCGAGATCAAGCCTATGTATGACAATCAAGTTTGGAACTTGGTTGACAATGTGCCGGGTCGAAAGACAGTCGGGTGCAAGTGGATCTTCAAGAAGAAGACCGACATGGATGGAAAGGTACACTCCTTTAAAGCTTGGCTGGTCGTGAAGGGATTCACTCAAACCCCGGGGGTTGATTATGATGAAACCTTCTCACCAATAGCCAAGATTAAGTCGATTAGGATAATGCTCGCCATAGCTACATTTCATGATTATGAAATATGGCAGATGGATGTCAAAACTGCTTTCCTTAATGGGAAGTTGACTGAGGATGTTTACATGAATCAGCCAGAGGGTTTTGTAGACACAAAGCATCCTAATAAGGTGTGTAAGCTTGAGAAATCAATCTACGGATTAAAACAAGCTTCTCGCAGTTGGAATATCTGCTTCCATGAGAAAGTCAAAGAGTTTGGCTTCTTTAGAAGTGAAGATGAGTCCTGTGTATATGTCAAGGCTAGTGAGAGTATAGTCACCTTTCTGGTGCTATATGTTGATGACATACTGCTCATGGGAAACGACGTTCCGACCTTGTAAGATGTCAAGTCTTGGCTTGGGAAGTGTTTCACCATGAAAGACCTTGGAGAAGCTGCCTATATTCTCGGGATAAGAATACTGAGAGATAGAAAGAAAAGATTAATAGGTCTTAGTCAGTGTACATACTTGGAAAAGGTACTGAAGAGGTTTAGTATGGAAAATTCCAAGAAGGGAGAGCTACCTATCCAAAGTAATGCGAAGTTGAGTAAGACTCAGAGTCCGAGTACTGATGAGGAAATAACTGAGATGAGTTGAGTACCTTATGCTTTGGCTGTAGGGTCGATCATGTATGCTATGACATGTACTCGCCCCGACGTATCCTTTGCATTGAGCATGGTTAGTCGGTACCATGGAAATCCTGGTAGAGCGCATTGGATAGCTGTAAAGAACATACTCAAGTATCTGCGAAGGACAAAGAACATGGTGTTAGTCCTTGGTGGCAGTGATGACTTGAAAGTAAGTGGATACACAGACGCCAGCTTCCAGATAGATAGAGACAATGGTCGGTCTCAGTCGGGCTGGGTGTTCCTCTTGAATGGTGGAGCGGTCACTTGGAAAAGTTCCAAGCAAGAGATGGTGGCTGATTCAACATGCGAATCAAAGTACATAGCAGCGAGTGAAGCGTCTAAGGAAGCGGCTTAGCTGAAGAACTTTATCAGTGACCTTGGAGTTGTCCCGAGTATTCAGGAGCCCATGGAACTGTTCTGCGATAATGAAGGAGCGGTCGCTTTAACAAAGGAACCGCGAGATCATGGAAAGTCCAAGCATATTGACAGAAAGTACCACTACATTCGACATCAAGTAGAAGAAGGTCACCTCCATGTAAAAAGGGTATCATCTGAAGACAATCCTGCAGATCCTTTGACAAAGGCTCTGAGTAGGATTAAGCACAATCAACATGCTAGGAGCATAGGATTGAGAAACTTGTAACAATATAAATGTAATTGACTTTGGCAATTTTATAATGGAGATTTATAAATAAGTATTGTTTACTGCTTTTGTCAATTGTTTATTATTGTGTTTCATTTTTGCATGTTTAACTTCCTGAGTAATTTGATTACTCAAAGTTCCACAGTTGCTCATACTTTTAGGGAGTAAGTATGAACGAAGACTGTCATGAACCGGTTTGTAGATTGTCTAAGGAGTTCGACATTGCAGTAAGACTGCTACAACGTTCATGAGTACTTAGAAAATGGAGATTTGAGTATTGGATAAACCCGCACTCAACAGATTGCTTCATCGATTATATCACAAGCAATGTTGAGACGATAATATCTTATGATCTTAAAGTAGAGAGATATGAGTTGTAGTTGGCAAGGCAATTGCTCATTGATAATTCGAAAACGTATCGGTAACTCAGTGTTATAAAATGTATTGTTGTGAGTAATCTGACTTGTAAAAGATATAACCATATGAGTCGAAACTTATTCGTCCCCTGACTCGATGGGAAACAGATATATGTAGGCCTCTCGATGATTTTGAAGTTGACTGAAAGTGTTGGCCAACCAAGACTAAATTGATGTGTTCAATTAGTAGTCTTAAAGTCATAAGTATAATTGGAAATCGAGAAACAGAGCATCGGACCAAGATTGATCTTAATCCATGTCTTGAGTCTGAAAAATATCTTGTTGGACGGAGGATCATATGATCACTTATCTATGGGCAGAACTGACTAGATCAGAGTTCGGGAACAGTTTCTGGGAAACTGATATTTGTTAATTAATCAGAAGATAAATTGACAATTAAAGTCATAGACTTATCCAAGTGGGAGACTGTTGGATTAGGTGTCTAAGCCATGACTTATAAATTGTATTTATCTTATTAATTGAAGCAAAGTCTATTTGGGTTGCCCTCATAGCTGGAGGTTTGGTGTAGAGTTCAGTAGAGAGAAAGGTTGATCTATTAATTGTTAAATAAATCAATAGAAATAAAATAAATAGTTTATTAATATATTAAAGTGACAATATATTAATTAGAAACTATAATAACTAATTAGAAATTAATCTAAATTTAATTGGATTTAATTTAGTGATTAATTTAATTAATTAAAGGTGTAGGGACTAGTTTTGTAATTACTCAAAAGTTGAGTGATGCTTGGCCAAGGTGGCAAGGCAGTTGGCGAAATTATGAGTGGGCACACTGATATTTTCGAAACCCTAATTAGGGTTTAGGAGGCTTGGTCCAAATGGTCAACAGGTTTGTCCATTAAGGAGGCTCCTCTAGGGTTTTGACTGTCACCCTTGGAGGCTATAAATAGAGCCTCCTGGTAACCCTAAAGTCTGTGCCATTTTACCTGCTGTCTCTCTGGAATTTTGTTTTCTCTTCCATTGCTTGGGTGTGACTACAGTTGAGGCAGGATACTTTTGCTGCTAGCTTCAAGAAGAATAATCAAAGGTTGGTTTTTCTTAATTTTGATCTTTAGAAATTATTGTTGGCCTCTAGAATTTGTTATATGTTCATTGATAGAAAAACATAGATCCTCATCTTAGGTTGCATGTGAACTTAGGATTATTTAGTTCATTGATTGCTAAAACCTTTCAATATATATATATATATATATATATATATATATATATATATATATATATATATATATATATATATATATATATATATATATATATATATATATATATATATATATATATATATATATATATATATATATATGTTATTAATATATGTCATTGTCATTAACTTTAAATAATTATAAAAATTATATTAAATTGTTATAAAATATTATAATTATCTTAAATATATATTATAAAATAGATATACATATAAATATCATCTCAATAGCCTCAATCCATAGGTTGTATATGAAAATAAAAATATATTTTATGTTTTTATTGTTAATTATTATTATGTTTAATCAATTTTCATAGTCATCATTTACGATTATATAATCTCAATTGTACATATCAAAGGTTGTATGTGAATAAAACTTAATTTAAATTTCATTTAATATTATTATTAATTATTGTTATAATTATTTAATTTCAATAAAACTTATTTGGACATTTTTTTAATTTCGCTCAAGGTTATTTATTCAAATATCAATCATTTTTCAAGGCAAACATAATATATTTTTTAAATTTGTCTTAATGATAACTATTAATATATTTAATTTATTAAAAAACTATTTGCTGGAAAAACTATGAAAAATATATTATGTTATATTATTTTGTTAATTTAGTCTTTTAATTTAGGCTTTACATTCCACATTACTTTGGTAAATAATTTAGATACTTTGGTTAATCAACTTAGATGCTTTTGATATTAATTAAATAAATTAGCATTTGCCCATTTTGTTTATTTTGATCATTATTACTATTTTAAATATCACTGTTATTTTCAAAGAAACTTAATATATTTTTTTAATTTTATGTTATTTAACTATTATTATTTGTAATTAATAAAGTCAGTACCACTTTTCTTGATTTTAATTATTATAAAAATAGTTTTGGTCAAAATTATTAGTTTGACATTTCGATTTAGGTTTTACGTTTAATATTCTATTTGAACTTTTAAACTATTTGAAAAAGCAGTCTTCAGACAATTGTTTCAATCTTATTCAACATTTGGATTTACCTTTTGAATTTAGCATCATTTTTAGATCAAATATGTTAGGTTAATAATTATAATATCGTAACATTAAAAAGTATAATGTTTACATGAAATTTAAACCAATAAATTAAGTATGTTAAGTTCAAAGTTGAAGAAAAATTAAGTTGAGAATATTTATTTTATTTTCACTTATCTCACATTAATTAACCAATTATTCGAAGAATTTTGAAAAGTCATGGAAGTTTCAAATTGATGTGGTCCAAGTATTTATGTTTCTTTTATTATATATAGTAGGCGAATGACCGCGTGTTGCGCAAGAAAACATTGTGTAGTCAAAATATTAATAGATATATGGTCAAAAATAATTAATTTATTGTCATCAACTATGAAATAATTATTTTTATTCCAAAATAAAATATTGATGTAAATTATTGATATTATCTTTAACCATAAGATAGACATTTATTAGAATGTTGAAAATAAAAATTTCAATCCAGATATACTAATAGAATCCCGTTAACGAAATAATATTGAGATTATTATGTTTCAAAATAAATATTTAATTTTTTTGCATCATAAATATGTATATATCAACAATAACTATCAATACAATATTGTGTAAAAACACAAATATAGTATATCGTTAGCAAAGACCATCTCCAACCCTAATAAATCATTTTTATTTTTATGATTGACTATTTCCATAACATACATAATTATACTTGAACAGCTCACTCATCTTTCAATGGATTAACCTCACTTATGTTAGGATATGTCATCACAATGGTGAAGTCCCTAGTTGTAATAAAGTTTTTTCATGTGGTTTTATTAAACCACATATTTAATGAAAATAAACTAATTCTAGTGAATATTTATTTTAATATAAAGACTCTCTAGTTAATTGATATTTATGATACTTAAAACAATGAAAAATTAAAAAATATCATATATTTTTCAACTTCAACTAAATTGGTTCTTGAATGTTGAAACAAAAATTATTCATTTCAAAATATGGATTTTTATGTTAAATTTAACTAAAAATCTTTCAATTAATGAATTAAATATCATGATTTATAAAAGCTTTTGAACTGGAGTACTTAAGAGAAAGCAAAATATTTCTTATAACAAAACATGTATGAATTATTATTTAAAAAATGACTATATATTAAAGATTCAGAAAGCACTAATTAGTTTAAGTACAAAATAATAATACACCTAATGATGAAACTATATTCTGGTAATGTAGACATCTAAGAAAACGGTGATGACCCAAACACAGAGCCAACTAATGCTAAATTATTATAAAGCTTCAGATCGTAATGTACTGGTTTAACTAATTTTACATATTACAAATACAATAAAATTAAAAAATATGTTTTTATTGACAACACTTAAACAACTAAAAACTAATGTTGAACAAAAATAATCTACCTTGATTAATGTGATAATATCATTATAATATCTAACTTTGTCATAATATTTACGATTATAAACTAATGATAATGTTTGTATTAATTTAATAAGCATATTAAAAGTATGTTTTTACGTACATTTAATTTAAAAATTACATATACAATAACATTAAAATAATGTTTCAATGTCAACTTTGAACAACTAAAAACTAATATTTATTTAAAATAAATTATCATGATTCATGTGATAATATCATTATAATATCTAACTTTGTCATAATATTTACAATTACAAACCAATGATAATGTTGTATTGATATTATACACATAATTTAGGTGATTGTAAAATGCACTTACATATTAAAAAACTCCATTTAAGTATTAACTATTTTTTAGTAGAAATGAAAGAATAAAACTTCATGTTAGTCTTTATTAAATATACACATATATAGTTTAGGTGATTGTAAAGTGCACTTACAATTAGCAAGAATAAAACTTCATTATAGTCTTAATTATTTTTTTATTATAATATATTACTTTATCATATCATTTATAATTATAAACTAATGTTAATATTATTATTGAAAAGAATTTGAAAAGTCATAAGAGTTTTAAATAAATGTGATTGAAGGCAAAAAAAATTCCTCTATTAATAATTATAATATTTAAGTAATTGTAAAACGCACTTATATATTAGCAAACTCCATTTTTTAGAAAATAATCATAAATATATGATTTATTAACTATTTTGTAAAAACTATTCAATTTGATCAAATTTAAGTATTAATTATATATAATTTACTAAGTATTTTGTAAAAACCATTCATTTCGATCAAATTTAAGTATTAATTATTTTTATTAGAAATGCAACGATAAATTTCATGATAGTCTTTATTAAATATACACATAGTTTAGGTGATTGTAAAATATGGTTATGGAAAAACAATTAGTAAGAATTATACATTTTTTTAAAAGTAATTAGAAATATGAAACGACATGGAAGTTTCAAATCAATGTGGTGCTTGAAAATATGCTTCTCTATTTTATATATATGTGATATATATATATATATATATATATATATATATATATATATATATATATATATATATATATATATATATATATATATATATATATAGAGAGAGAGAGAGAGAGCGAGAGAGAGAGAGAGAGATAGAGAAAGAGAGAGTTGGGATCATGTGAGTAGCCAAACAATGATGGAAACTTGAGAACTATTTGTGGGACACTAGATAAAAAAAAAGAAGGGTTAATATGAAAGGTGACATTTTTGTAAATATGTGAAAAAGCCATCCTATTTATTGCAACATAGAAGAGGTGGTGGGAAATAAAGTAATTTTACATTGACAAATCACATTTCCTCCTACATTTCTACCTACTCATCCTCCTACCCATTTTGAATGATGACAAGTGTCATATCTAATAAAATTAAATATACTTTAAGGCATTTGTCATCATTTACTATGGGTAGGAAGATGAGTAAGAAGAAAAGGTAGGAGGATACTTAATTTCTCTTTTACATTATACTCACATTCTTCTCATCATAGGATCAAATGAAATCTCGTGTAACTAGATTTATCAATTCAAGAAATCAAAATAAAATCAACATTTCCATAATTCTGATCATCCTTCTACGACATATGTTAATCATCATTTGAAAATCGATAACAGAGAATTCCATGGATACCTTCAATAAGGTAACGAAAACCCTAGTTTGCATCTTTAGCTATTTTTTTGTATATTATCATGTCAATATGATCTGATTATGGTGAACGTTTATTTTTCTAAAATATATCATTGTAATAAATTCAATGTTTCTGTTATTATCTCATAATAAGTTCGAATTCTTAAGGGTTTAGTTTGAATATAATAAGTTCGAATTCTTAAGGGTTTAGTTTGAATATCGTATACACTGTTAGTGTTAAGTATTGGTAAAATAGTTTTTTATGGTTTGTTTGTTGTTGTTTTTCACAAATTTCATAAGTTTTAGTTTAATTGTAGTTATGGAATATGATTCTCACAATATATTTGGAGATTTCAGTATGTATTTCAACTTTTTAGGGTTTTATAAAGTTTTATACTCTGTTTCGGCATGTCTATTTGAAGATTATTTTAAACCCTAAACATTTGGTTGTTGTTATTTTTTTAACATTTTTTCCAATTTCGTTTAATGGATGTTAGTGAACATGAATATCATAATGTATGTCGATTTTTTCTTAATATTATATATATTTTTTTTACATTTTAGTGTTTTGCAGGGATTATCTTTTACTCTGTTTTATGCTAGTTTAATGAAATTTTTTTTTCAAGATGGTTTATATTGCTATATTTCAGTTAATACTAAGTTTTGAAGTATTTAATTGGTATGTTTTCATTATTGTAGATGAGCTATTCATACAACTTCAACATGGTTAATAGAGGCATAAGTTATGGTTAAAAGTTGTTATATTACCAATATCATTGGATATTTATTATTGAAATGCAATATAATGTTATTTTAAGTTAATGGAAGAAGGAGTGGGAGACAGAGAAAGAAAGTTGGAGTGGGAGACAGAGAAAGAAAGCTCTAAGAAGGTTTTCAAATAAAGAATCTGATCCATTGGTAATTGAAGAAGATGTCTATAAAGAAATTCTTTTTGTTGAACAAGTTGCTCAAGATGATCAGGATTTTGTTCATGAACAACTTAATGAAACTAATGAACAATTCAGAACTAAAGATGTTGATACGCAACAACATGACGGTACTTTATGTGTATATATATATATATATATATATATATATATATATATATATATATATATATATATATATATATATATATATATATATATATATATATATATATATATATATATATATATATATATATATATATTCATGTATGAAAATACATGTATATAATTGGTTTTAAATATTTATTATCAAACTTAAACCTTATCAGATATTTTATTATTCATACAAATATGAATCTGTAAATATTTCTGTATATGTTCACATTTGTGCATACAAATATTTGTAAACAAAACAAATGATGATGTATGTGCATAATAAAGAATACCATCACACAGGTATAAACACATCTAAAAATATATACATTACTAAAATGCAATAGACATACATGTGCATGTGCATGAATGTGATTATATGCATTAATTTCATTTTTTACACATGTAATTTAATGTGTATATGTACATAAATGTGATACTTTACATATATATGTGTTTATATACAAATTATTTAAATATGCACATTAAGGATTCATAACATCATTATGTTTCTAATATGTATGTTTCTTATCAACCTTAAACCTTATCACATATCTTCTTATTCATAGATATGTGAATTTTTAAACATTTTTGTATATGTTCATATTTGTGCATACACATATTTGTAATCAAATGATAATATATTTTTTGGTTATGTGTCCATGGTCATAACAAGTTGATAATATTGATATATATATATATATATATATATATATATATATATATATATATATATATATATATATATATATATATATATATAGTAAGCTCCTTTTATGTTACACTTCAGAGATGATTTAGCCAAAAGAGATTGAAAGTAAACATGGGGGACTAGGTTTATTTATATATCAAAGTAAATGGATATTAATTAGAAACTACAACTAGATAAAGGACTTAAGTCTAAATGCCAATGGTTTGAATTTCATATAGTCCTTATCCACAAGGTGATAAAATAGGGATGATGGGTGTTACAAATACCTATCATAGTTATCGAATAAAAGATATGAAAACCCTAAATTCGTCACCCTCCTTACCCCCTCCCTCAGCTCCATAATTGGTCGATTTCTTCGTAAACCTTGTAGAAACATTATTGATTCTTCAACCAAAGTTTTATACTACTCCAATGGGTGCTAGATCATTGTCTTAGATGCGATTACATTAGAGGAGTTCTGGTTTGGAGTCTAATCATCCTAGATACTTCAAATTTGCACTGAGGTATTCATTTTGATCCTTCTTTTAGTTTACAGTTGCAAAAGGTCTGTGATCTTATTATTCGTTATGGAATACGATTCTTGTTTTTGCTTTCGCTGTTCATGATTGTTATGTTATCGTATTCCAACAGTGGTATCAGAGCCATTTGATCATGGTTTGCACTCTTAAGAGTCGTTTTGATTCATCCAATTCTGTTAAAAAACGTTTTTTTGCAAGAAATCGATAAAAGTGTTTATTGATAGCGTCGGTGTCGTCTGGTCGTCGCGCCGCGATCTTCTATATAGGTTATGATCATCAGATTTTATCATTCATGATCCTCAGGTCGTCGCGTCAAGATTTTTATGTTTTGATCGTAATCAGTTGGTTTCTTCACACCGCTACTATTGGCTTATAGAGTCGCGATGATCGTGTCAGTCTTTGCTGAAAGTCGTGAGACCTTGATCTGTAGCGCCGCCACAGGTTACCCGTCGCGTCACCGATACTTGAATATGACAATTCTTAAAAACAAATTCCAAAAGATGTTTTAAAGTGGATAAGTAATTAACAGAAACTGAAATGGATCAAAACAATTCAGTTAAATTAAATAGTTTAATTTGGATTGATTTACCAGGATACTTTAATTCATTGTATATTGAGGTACTTGGATAATTCAAGTATGAAAGTCATTCAAACTTCATATATACAATGTGTTTATAACAAAATCTTTTTTATGTCAATGTGTATGCATTTGAATCTTAATCAAAATATTGTGAAGTACGTTTTAGATATGCATTTTTAATAGTATAAAAGTGTGCATTATAGTGTATGGATCTGGTAATATTTGGCCTCAATTAGACCTGTGTATGTGATGCTTAAATGGTTGTTTTAGTATTTTATTGTATTGTTTTGTGACCTGCATGTCGTTTTGTTATCATTAATTTGTAATGTAATTCTTTCTTTTAAATTGTATTATAATAGATTAGTTAGGAAAAGTGTACTGGTTTAGATAATGTAACACAAGAAGACTGAATACCACCAAGTCGAGACCATGGAGATTGATGTCACATGAAGTTCCACACCGGCATCAAAAGTTGGTGATGAAGCAAGTGGGAGTCGTTGCATGCTTGTGGTTGTTTTAGTCCCTTAAAATGACCATGTTTTTCTCATGTTGGCTCACGGGAAAATACATAGGACTTGAGGAAAATATTAGTGTTACTACATATTTGAATGGTTGTGTTCATTTAATTTGTTGCATGACTACTTAATTAAAATTGGAAACACAAAAAAAAAATTATTGTTAAAAGTTAACAAGTCTTGAGAGATATGATTGGCAGTCACAAAAATGATTTTTAAAGTTTAAAATGACATTTTGCCCAAGCAAATTTAAAATGTTTTAAATGATACATGCAAACTAATGTGTTAAAAGTAAACATACTTTTTCAAATAATATTGGCAAATTTAAGACGGAGTTTAAAAGTTTAAAGTAACCGTTTGCCAAAAGAAAGTTAAAATATTTTAACTTAACAAAAAAAAATCATATTTTATGGAAAATGTAAATCTTATGTTGCTCATGTCAAACCACACATTTGACTATTTGCGTTCTGGCATCGGAAGTGCCATAGTCAACGCATCGGACAAGACTCAGCCAAAATGATGTGTTTACTAGCAATGACTCATGAATCATGGGCTGGATGACATGTGGTTTTTCATGGTTCATTTACCATCCAAACCTCTAATCTGCAACATACCCGTGGTGAGTATGATGAGCATAAAGGAATTAAACACGTCATTGCTTAGAGTTAATGAATCTCGAAAGATCTAGGAGTTTCATAGAGATTGAAATTGGCCAAGAGTATTGCCTACCTAAATAGATTTTTCGTATGATTACGACATACTCTTCATTACCGGAAGTGAATCATGGATCCTAGCATTAATAAAATTATTTTAAGGGCAATTAATTTTTTAAGGATTAATCAAACTAATTAAGCTTTATTTTAGATGTCATCTAAAGAACGTTTGAATGTTACAAGTTTTTCACTGCTTGGTCTCCTTGATAAAAGTCAGCTTGGCGACATAAATTATACACGTTGGTTCCAAAACTTGACAAGAGTACTCAATTTTGACGGAAAACTTTATACCATTGAGGAACGAATTCTTATGGATTATCCAGCCATATCTACTAGTGTAGAAATAAACGATCATCCAAGATTTCTAAATGATTCAAATAAGGTTGCTCATGTCATGTTAGACACCATGATTCTCGTGCTTCGAAAGAGTTTGCAAGATCTTGTGCTTTTGACATAATTAACCGGCTTAAGGACATGTTCCAATAACATGTTAAAGGGGAATGATTTGAAGTCATGAAATCATTATTGCGATGCAGGCTGCAGGAGGGACAAAGTGTCAATACCCATATGTTCAATATAAAAGGGTACCTTGACCAAATGTGGGGGTTGGGATTTCCAATCAGTCGGGAGTTAGTCAGGAACATTGTCCTTAACTCATTAACTAGTTCTTATGATCAGTTCATATTGTACTTCATCATGAAGAATTTGAAAGTGCCCTTCCTAAGATTACATATAATGTTGAAGAAAGCAGCATTCGACATGGCTAAAGACTCCGACATCATAGTTCCTAAAGGAGGTGTCAAAGACCCTGCTATGGGAATGATTTTCTCTGAGAAACCTCAACCTTGAAATTCTGAGGAACTATATTGTTTTCACTACAAGGAGTTGGGGCATGGAAGACATAAATGTTCAACATATCTGATGCAGCAGAAGCAGTTGCAAGCCAAAAAGTATGACACTTGAGGTATATTTGTCATAAGTACTTTGCTTATGAGCAATACTAACATTTTAATATTCAAGGACTAGAAGAAAGCGAAGAACTAAAGCATGGAGAGATGGATTGAATCATGTAAAGGAACTTTATTTCATCCATAGGATTGCAAACAACTTCTCTCTAGTTGTTTAAGTCTATGGTTTTATGATAGAAGATTTTTTATGTAAACATTAATTCCCCATACTCAACTATCTCTAAATCATCAGACTTTCGGCCGTCCTACACCATCATCAAATCATCATCATGTTTAAACAATTGACATTATAAACGACAAAAACTATTATACAATAACATAAACTACCTTGGAAGCTTGTTCTTGACTTTCAATCATGTAAATACCACCCAATGAGATAGTCTCCTGTAGTAGTAACAAAATCAAATATAATTCAACAATGAGATTCATTTCACAACTTCAATATCAAAAGTATACATTCAAACGCATCTTTACGACCTCAACCCCATCATCAATTATCTTAGACACGGCTCTTGATCGATGTTATCCTTGAACATTACAGCCTCCATTTCAACAATATACTCCTTGGTAATGTAAATACCAAACATCTGTTATATATATATATATATATATATATATATATATATATATAAATATATATATATATATATATATATATATATATATATATATATATATATATATATATATATATATATATATATATATATATATATATATATATATATAAGCAGCAAGAACAACATATAACAGTTGCAAAACTGCATATACGCTCAAACATGGGTATCAGCTGAAGACAGGACCTCACATTATTCCATCAACATTGTAAGCTCTAGGTAACTGCCTCCCATAACTGGCAAGTGAGATTTAACGTGGCTAGGATTGAAATTTGGGGACATCCAACGGTAAGAATTTCTTTAGCAAAAATAGGACTTACTATGATCCATATACTTATAATTACATAGTTATCAATCTTCGTGGTTACATGTTGTGGTTGGAAGATGTATTTAAAATATAAAAAGTTATATATTTATGGTTCGAGAGCGGTGGATAATCGTTTCAATCATATAGACTGCTCAATACTTCTTCAACCTCGATCATGTTTTACCCAAGCTTTGAGGATTGAGCACACGACTTCTTCTGCTCCCGCGTTTGGGTAAAGCCTGTTTCCCAGGTATAAATTTGAAAGTTTTAAAGAATTAAGTTCTAAGTAATTTGAGGACTTTGGATCTACGCGATGTTACCATCCTGATGATTGTGGCGTATAGAAGGGTATAAGTTCCGCATGTCGAGCACGACTGTTAGCGACGCTATTAGGTATGCTTCGCGGCACAACACGCCGAAATAGCAAACCCTAGATCTCGCGTTTGACTCATATTTAAAGGCTCTAACTTCTAAGCCTGCCTTTTTGTATCACCTCCTTCTCTATGAAACCCTAGAAATGAATCCTTGCCACCTTTTGTGATTTTTTGCTTCTTTCTTCCCTTGATGTGAAGATTGAAAAAGAAGAGAAGTGGTGGTAAGGGAGGAACCTCCAGCCAAGATCCAGCATCTTTTCCACATTTTGGATCCCTTAAAGTAAGAAAGTTTCCAACTTAATGTTATCTTTAAATAATAGACCAGACATGCCATTAGGGTTGGACGGTTCCTATTAGTGTTGGACCCTTTTTAGGGAGCAACCTCCAGCCAAGACTGTGCCTGATGCCCATTAAGGTTGGGCAGTTTCTGGTGCCCGCTAGGGTGGAGTTGTATGATGTGTTTGTTAAGTGATAGAATGCATGATATTTTGGGGAACTCACTAAGCTCCATGCTTACCCTCTCAACTTAAATGTTTTCATGTACCTTTTCGGATAAGGGGAAGAGTGTGGCGTGACTGTATCACATCTAGCACATTTGTTTGAGACTTCCGCTAACATATGTTTTTGTACCGGATTTGATGTCATGTATTTTAGATATGTTGTCTTTTTCTAAACTTTGAACAGATGGTTTTATGGTGTTAAAATGGTTTCCACATTTATACTTCGATTTAAAAATAAAAATTTTGGTTGTAAAATTTGGGACGTTATAGTTTGATTCCATGAAATGCTGTTTATGAACCCTAACCATATGGATTAAAAATCCTTTATAAGAGATATTTTAAATTTTGCTATGAACTTCTTCCGGTAAACAAACACCCAAGTGATTAAGGTGTAACGCCAAGACATGTTTTATTATATAATTATAATAAAAGGGCAAATTGGTCATTTTACCTTAGAAGGGTAAATTGGTCTTTTGGACAGAAAAGAATTTAGTTTGAAATAATATTTTGAGTTTTGGACTTAAAATGTTATAAAAACTGATTTTTGGTCATTTTACCACAAAAGGGTATTTTGGTCATTTGACCATGCGAGGGACCAAAAATGAAAAATATTGTTGTTTGTGGCAAATGAATAAAGAATGAAAGTTTTATTGTCATAAAACTTGATTATTGTGGTCAAAGTTCAAGAAAATGAACTTAGGGACTAAAAGTGAAAATCTGGAAAATATATAAAAGAGAAAATATCTCTCATTTCATTATTTTGGCTGAAATTGTACAGCAACGGGAATGATCTTGAGAGCAATTTATGGAAAATCATTGAAGCTTGAAGCATGGAATTGGAATCATAGCATGGAATTGATGATTCCTAAGCTTGAAAGGTTAGTTTTAACCAAATTCTTGAAGTGTTCTTGATTTGGTTTTATAGAAACTGAAATTTGTAAATTTCAGTTATGATTATGTGGTTTAGATAGTTTATTACTTCCATTAAGTCATGCTAAAAGGGCTTAATTCAAGGAAATGGAAGTAGATTGCTATTTATGATGAATTTGAAGTTTTGGGGTTTTGGGACTAAGAACCCTAATTCTTCATATTGATTGATTTAGTTGTTTTGAATGGTTGAAAACCTTGTTAAAGTATAAGGTTTTAGCCTAGAAACAAACCCCAAACGATTAAGGACTGGATTAAGGACTTAATGGGCCAAAACTGCGTGCTACAGTGCACAAATCGCGACTGATCAGGAGTCTGCCCAGGCGTTGGGCGCAGTGCGCCCAAGATCAGGGCGGGGTGCGCCCAGGCGCAGTGCGCCCATGTCTAGGCGGGGTGCGCCCCTCAGGTAGGGACTTCAAAATGCTAACTTTTGCTTGGCTTGTCCGTTTTAGCTCAAACTTGAACCGTAGGCTCGTTATGGTCTGAAAAGTTTGGGAAAAATTTTATATTGAGTTTTCGACCCCTCGGGGGCACTGTAGATAGATTCGAATGCCTCGGTGAATAGTAAAAATCATAAAAAGTTAGTAACCGGAAAGTTTATTAACTAGGCATTGTTTGTAACGATATTGTATTGAACTCTAGTGTATTAGAGTCAATTTAGATGATTATTAACCTATTATCATTTAAAATGAAATGGATAAATAGGTATGGGACAAAATGGTTGTGGTGCACGCAAAGGCAAGAAACAACCGAAATTGAAACGCAGCTAGTATCCAGGTGAGTAATCTCACTAATATCATATATGATATATGATGATTGAACTGTTACAGGTTGAAACAGCTTCGAGGGACGAAAATGACAAGAATAAAGATAGAAGAAAATGACAAGACCAGATAAGCCGTGAGTCTGATAAAGACAAGAACGGAGCTGTGAGTCAATAATATTGACATGGCAAGACCAGATAAGCCGTGAGTCTTTAAAAGACAAGAACGGAGCTGTGAGTCAGTCAATATTAATGGTACGACAAGACCAGATAAGCTGTGAGTTTATTATAGACAAGAACGGAACTGTGAGTCAGTTAATATTGACAAGACCAGATAAGCCGTGAGTCTTTAATAGACAAGAACGGCACTGTGAGTCAAACCTTTATATAGACAACAGCGGGCTAACCCGTGAGTCTAGGCAACAGCGGGCTAACCCGTGAGCCATGGTTTACTTTGATGAGCCAAACTTATATAGACAACAGCGGGCTAACCCGTGAGTCTAGGCAACAGCGGGCTAACCCGTGAGCCAAGGCAACAGCGGGCTAACCCGTGAGCCATAACTAATTCTGGATGCTATATCCAATTGGTGCGGCCTTCGGGCTATGATATTATTACAGGTACATGGTGCGGCCTTTTGGCTATGATATCGGGTTATTGAACCCAGCTGGTGCGGCCTGCGGGCTATGAATTTTATATTGATAATGTTTTGGTGCAGCTTATATAGCTATGATACAGAGTACAGCTCGAATAGTCATGGAATACTGTGCGGTCCATTGTGACTAAGAAAACATGGGACAGAAATGGTTAGATATGATTATTGTGCAAATAACTGACGTGACTTGATAATTTCAGGTTATCATGAATCAGCCTGAAAGGCTACAAACTAGGATGTGAAATCCTAAGAAATATATGGTCAGCCAGTAAGGCTAGGAGTTTGGATCCGATATCCAAACAGATATATGAATGTATTTTTATACGTGTTATTTGCAGATACGATTACTCACTGAGCTTTATAGCTCACGATATTTGTTATTGTCCCTGCAGGTTAGTACGATACTGATAAGGGACAAGATAGAGTCCATGACTTTGAAGTAGGACTCATAGATACTGTCAGTAGCAGCCCGACTTCAAAGGAGACTATGGTATTATATACTCTCCTTGATACACTTGTACCCGTTTTTATTAAAATATACCCCTTTGTTATAGTTTTATGTATTAAAACCTTGGTTTTAAATGAAAAATTTTACAGGGGTGTTTTGTTTTAAAAGCCGGGTGTTACAAGTTGGTATCAGAGCCGTGGTTTAAGTGAACTAGGTGTCTATAGAGTAGATTCCTGGACTTAAACCCTGAGATAGTAGACATGATGCATAGTTAGGTGTATATAGTTGTTATTATACATATATAATCTAACTGTTGTCGACTTCTGACGTATAAGAAGTATGAACTATGAATCTTCTTGGAAGACATTTGGGGCGCGAAGCCCTAGGAAATGGATCAACCCTTTCTCAAGACTCCGTTGTATGAGGAGCAAAAAGGGGACGAATAGCAGAAATCCACATGTTGGGCAATATTAGCTGATGTGGTCAGAAAAAGAAATCGGTTGCTCACCCTGATTGATATTCAAGGTGAAAGAAAAGTAGTTGAGACTACAAGAAAAAGCAGAAAGCGATTAGTGGACGCTTCGGGAGAAGTTACCACAGACTGGGTCCAACCTTAAAGGGATGGGACCAAAACAGAGCAGTTATGTATTGGGAGAAGTGCAGTAAAAGCGCTCAGAAAATTGTAGAGTTGAGACTCTACCGTTGACATGCTGAAATTGCAGATGATAGGAGCAGATTGCTCGAGCTTGTTGGATAGATCGGAAGTGTGTCTAGCACGGAGCTATAGAACACTTTCTCATGAAATACTCGCATGCTAAATGTGGAGTAACGGGTGATGAACCCAGGAAAGAACGGGGAGAAAAGAAAGAAGAAACGAATAGTCGAAAAGGACCAGTGGTATTATGAGCATTCCAGCAAATTGTGGAAGAAGCTCGTGAGGAGACTGATATGATCTCAGATATAATTGTTTTGAATATAACCCCGTATATTTCATATATGATCCATGAAGCTATGCTTTGGATCGATGACTTGGATGTCTTGTCTAAATATTTCATCAATGATTATGGATGAAATTTTGGAACTGGCTATAGTAGATAGCAAGGATGTTCTAGATATTGAACACCTGGAAGATAGTCTGCCTAGGATTTACGGGACCATTTTCCCTATGAATCTGAAGCCGATGACTACCAGCAAATCTGAAGCAATTGTGCTTATGAATTGGTTAGCAATGAATTATGCTAACATGAATTGTAAAAATAAGAACAGTATAGTTCTTAAAACAGAAATGAAACGGATGGAAATCCATGGTAAATGACCGTTGTTGAGAATACCGGTTATTTTCTTTGCTTAAACTCGGAAAAGAGTTAGTAAAAGAATGATGTTGTAATTGGCATACATGGTATTGGCCAAGTTAAATAAAGTAGTGATAGTAGCGTACTACTTTAAATAAATTTTCGGATGTTTCTTTTGATAAGAACTTCCAAGATTTCTGCCAGATTGGCGAGAAGAGTTTATGATTAAATTGATTTTGGGAGCCGTTTTTGGTATACAGGCTCTGTACTGATTTGCATCTGTAGAGATGGCAGAGTTGGAAATCAACTTGAAGAAAACTTGGTATTGGGGTCTCTTGTGACCGTATGTGTCATCGTAGGGAGCCCTACCTTATTTGAAAAGAAGAATGACAAGTTGATGCATATGTGCATTGACCAATGAGAATCTGATATTCTCGAAACTAGATCGAAAATGAGGTACAATTGTACCAGATATTGGAGTTACTTCACTGAGTAAGTGATTTGTAAAATTCTCCAAGTATGAAAATTTGGCTAAAAGAAGTTTCATATTCTATGGGCATGTTAATAATGCCAGAGATGATAAAGCAGATTCAGTGGAAATGATGTTGTGATTAAACAGAAACCGCCTTGGAATCTGACTAAAATTTGTAGTTCCTTGGATTGGCGGATTATTATAGGAGAGTTGTAGAAAACTGCTCCTTGATTGTTGTTCAGTTGACTAAGGTTGACTAATAAAAGTATAAAGTTTGAGTGGGTAGAAAAACCACAAGTATCTCGTAAAGGTTTAGAATAAACCTTGTGTGGAATTCTAATGTTAGCATTGATGCTAAGCCGATAAATTGGATTATAGGAATGCATTCGGATTTGACTGTGGATGCATGATGTTGCAGTAGCAACTATGATTTTGGTATTGAAGCTTTTGAGACACTATTTATATGGTGTAAAGCTTACGGTTTGTATGGATCATAAAAGTTGGAAATACTTAATTGATCAAAAAGAAGCTGAATATGAGATAGCAAAGATAGATGGGTTACTTAGAGATTTCAGGTATGAAATCCTGTACCATCTCGAGAAGGACAGATGTGGCTATAGATGCCTTGAATGGAAAAGAGTAACCTTTGGAAGTTACATCCACATGTATGAATGTGGCAAATTGATTACCTGAATTGATTCGGGTAGCACAGAAAGATGTGTGCACGTTTGAAAATGTGAATAATAAATAAATGATTGAATATTAGCAGAAGCTAGTTGGAAAATCACAGCGGTTTAAACCCTTGGTGGTTGTGAATGTGGTTTCCAAAGCAAAGGGAAACATGAAAATCATCTTGAAAAGATGTATTTTGTACTAGATATGCAGTATACCCGGAGCAATACCAGACTGGATAGGTCGATAAAACCTATGTGTTGGTGGCCGGGACAGAAGAAAGACATTGAAAGACACATGAAAAGTATTTGACTTATACGTGAAGTAAAGTCAAACCGGTAGAAACGTGCGAAGAAATTGACCAGTCGTTGGCCCCAGAGAAGAAATGGGACAACATTGTTATAGACTTTGCGATAAAGTCTCCGCAAGTATCGTGAATTGATGAACAAGATGATTTGATGATTCATAATTTAGAAGATGTGCTTGAAGATTGCACAAAAGATCTTAGTAGAAGATGAGAAAATTTTCTATCCTTGATAGAATTGGCAAGAAATAGCAGCCTACATGCGTGTAGTTTGATGATTCACATGAAGAATGGTTTGAAACACCGTGTTACCCTCCGATATATTAGAATGAAGATGTGATAAAAACATTGACTAGATTCTAGATTCTTGCACAAACTGAAGAGAGTACTTGATAGGTACGAACGAATGTGAAGAATGGTCAAGAATTTGTAGCAGTGGTATGTAGATCATTGGGTAAAATCCTGGAAATTACAAGTAAAGTAATATTGTGGTATGAAAAGTAAGCCTTTGGAAAGGTTAAAGTTTGTTTGGGACGACAAGAGAGAAATTATGTAGTAATAATTTCCAATAAATTTCTTATGATGAGATGAAGATAGATACGTAGATAAGGTACCCGGGACAACCGGAAGAATGATATGCGGATTGTGATCCAATCATGAGATAAGAATACTAGTATGGTTAAGTGCTTAGGCAATACCATATCGATTCCGAGATGATGCGGAAGACCAAAAAGCGAAACGAGGAAGACATACCTCAACTCCTTGTATGATTTCGGGGACGAAATCTTTTGAAGGAGGGGAGAATTTGTAACGCCAAGACATGTTTTATTATATAATTATAATAAAAGGGCAAATTGGTCATTTTACCTTAGAAGGGTAAATTGGTCTTTTGGACAGAAAAGAATTTAGTTTGAAATAATATTTTGAGTTTTGGACTTAAAATGTTATAAAAACTGATTTTTGGTCATTTTACCACAAAAGGGTATTTCGGTCATTTGACCATGCGAGGGACCAAAAATGAAAAATATTGTTGTTTGTGGCAAATGAATAAAGAATGGAAGTTTTATTGTCATAAAACTTGATTATTGTGGTCAAAGTTCAAGAAAATGAACTTAGGGACTAAAAGTGAAAATCTGGAAAATATATAAGAGAGAAAATATCTCTCATTTCATTATTTTGGCTGAAATTGTGCAGCAACGGGAATGATCTTGAGAGCAATTTCTGGAAAATCATTGAAGCTTGAAGCATGGAATTGGAATCATAGCATGGAATTGATGATTCCTAAGCTTGAAAGGTTAGTTTTAACCAAATTCTTGAAGTGTTCTTGATTTGGTTTTATAGAAACTGAAATTTGTAAATTTCAGTTATGATTATGTGGTTTAGATAGTTTATTACTTCCATTAAGTCATGCTAAAAGGGCTTAATTCAAGGAAATGGAAGTAGATTGCTATTTATGATGAATTTGAAGTTTTGGGGTTTTGGGACTAAGAACCCTAATTCTTCATATTGATTGATTTAGTTGTTTTGAATGGTTGAAAACCTTGTTAAAGTATAAGGTTTTAGCCTAGAAACAAACCCCAAACGATTAAGGACTGGATTAAGGACTTAATGGGCCAAAACTGCGTGCTACAGTGCACAAATCGCGACTGATCAGGAGTCTGCCTAGGCGTTGGGCGCAGTACGCCCAAGATCAGGGCGGGGTGCGCCCAGGCGCAGTGCGCCCATGTCTAGGCGGGGTGCGCCCTTCAGGCAGGGACTTCAAAATGCTAACTTTTGCTTGGCTTGTCCGTTTTTGCTCAAACTTGAACCGTAGGCTCGTTATGGTCTGAAAAGTTTGGGAAAATTTTTATATTGAGTTTTCGACCCCTCGGGGGCACTGTAGATAGATTCGAATGCCTCGGTGAATAGTAAAATTCATAAAAAGTTAGTAACCGGAAAGTTTATTAACTAGGCATTGTTTGTAACGATATTGTATTGAACTCTAGTGTATTAGAGTCAATTTAGATGATTATTAACCTATTATCATTTAAAATGAAATGGATAAATAGGTATGAGACAAAATGGTTGTGGTGCACGCAAAGGCAAGAAACAACCGAAATTGAAACGCAGCTAGTATCCAGGTGAGTAATCTCACTGATATCATATATGATATATGATGATTGAACTGTTACAGGTTGAAACAGCTTCGAGGGACGAAAATGACAAGAATAAAGATAGAAGAAAATGACAAGACCAGATAAGCCGTGAGTCTGATAAAGACAAGAACGGAGCTGTGAGTCAATAATATTGACATGGCAAGACCAGATAAGCCGTGAGTCTTTAAAAGACAAGAACGGAGCTGTGAGTCAGTCAATATTAATGGTACGACAAGACCAGATAAGCTGTGAGTTTATTATAGACAAGAACGGAACTGTGAGTCAGTTAATATTGACAAGACCAGATAAGCCGTGAGTCTTTAATAGACAAGAACGGCACTGTGAGTCAAACCTTTATATAGACAACAGCGGGCTAACCCGTGAGTCTAGGCAACAGCGGGCTAACCCGTGAGCCATGGTTTACTTTGATGAGCCAAACTTATATAGACAACAGCGGGCTAACCCGTGAGTCTAGGCAACAGCGTGCTAACCCGTGAGCCAAGGCAACAGCGGGCTAACCCGTGAGCCATAACTAATTCTGGATGCTATATCCAATTGGTGCGGCCTTCGGGCTATGATATTATTACAGGTACATGGTGCGGCCTTTTGGCTATGATATCGGGTTATTGAACCCAGCTGGTGCGGCCTGCGGGCTATGAATTTTATATTGATAATGTTTTGATGCAGCTTATATAGCTATGATACAGAGTACGGCTTGAATAGTCATGGAATACTGTGCGGTCCATTGTGACTAAGAAAACATGGGACAGAAATGGTTAGATATGATTATTGTGCAAATAACTGACGTGACTTGATAATTTCAGGTTATCATGAATCAGCCTGAAAGGCTACAAACTAGGATGTGAAATCCTAAGAAATATATGGTCAGCCAGTAAGGCTAGGAGTTTGGATCCGATATCCAAACAGATATATGAATGTATTTTTATACGTGTTATTTGCAGATACGATTACTCACTGAGCTTTATAGCTCACGATATTTGTTATTGTCCCTGCAGGTTAGTACGATACTGATAAGGGACAAGATAGAGTCCGTGACTTTGAAGTATGACTCATAGATACTGTCAGTAGCAGCCCGGCTTCAAAGGAGACTATGGTATTATATACTCTCCTTGATACACTTGTACCCGTTTTTATTAAAATATACCCCTTTGTTATAGTTTTATGTATTAAAACCTTGGTTTTAAATGAAAAATTTTACAGGGGTGTTTTGTTTTAAAAGCCGGGTGTTACATAAGGCGAGGCTTCCTCTAAGCAAACACCAACATTTATTAATTTCTCACTTTCTTCATTGGCATGGAAGCTCATCACGCTTCAGATTTCTATCTTTTCTAGGATCCTAGGGTTGATATTTGGTGTTTTATGGCTAGGTTTGCAAGTTTCATTCCATTATGGTTTGATTGGGTTTGGTCTTTTTATGTGTAGTTTTTTTCCATTTACAGGTTTCATTTGACTGTGGTTCGCTTTTATGGAACGATTTTGACTTGGCGCTTCCCATATCTAAAACCCGTATTCTCCTATCTATATCTCATATTATTGATATGTTTTCTTCAAAAGTGATAGTATTTCATATGGTTCTCATTTTCTGTTTGTTCTTTTTTTGGGGGGGTTTATGTAATGGATTTGCGTTTATATTTACTTTTTATTTTTCAAATGTTGTTTTCTATTGCTTTCACTACAAAGCCTACTGTTATGTCTATTGCTTTCAGTACAAGACAATATCGTATTCATTAATAAGGGCAATGATGATATTGAGCCATTCAAATCAAATTCAAGGCAGATGAAGGTATATAAGCCACGAGCAGTTCCTTGTTGGTTTTCATGCTTTGTGTTATAATTATGTAACTGACTTCACTAATTCCAACTTTCATATTTACACAAATAGTGTAAGTGATGAATGATTTTATTAACGTTATCTTGCCAATGAAGAAAGGGGAATCATCTCTTTTGACTATTGCTCCAAAATATGCTTTTGGTCCGACAGGTTCCAAGGAAGATCTAGCTATGGTGCCCCCTAATGACACTTTGACATATGAATCCAAGCTTTTTCACTTCTATTGAGGTTATCTTTGGATTAATTACATTTTAATATTGAAAAACTTGTGTATGACTAATTCAACATGTTATTTTGACATGTCCAACAATATCAATGGATACCAGAATAAAAACGAGTATCTCTTTGATACAAATGCCAATCATTTATAAGGTTTTTAATCCTTTTCTATAAGTTATGGACATGCATAATCTAATAGTAATAAAAAATTAGAAGTGCACGGGCATACACTTAATGTGATATACTTCAAGTTGACAATATGAAAACACCTTTGGGTTTCTTATCATCACTATGTTACATTAGAGAATAGAAATCAAGAAAGATGCTTCATTACTTAGAGGGTGTTTGGTTGTACTTTTGAAAATGACTTGTTGATATTGACTTTTTCAAAAACCCAATAAATTAAAAAAAATGTTTGATTAATGGAAAAGTGTTTTTTAAAACAGCATTGTATAACTCTTCAAAAAGCCCTTTTTAAAAAATAGATAATAGCCGACTTTTAATGGCTTTTAACTTTCTTCATATAAAAAAGACAAAAATACTCTCATAAATAATACACCTAACCCTTTATTTCTTTATACCCTCATTTTAACGGTCCGCCTCCATCAAACATATATAAGCATGTATTTTTTTAGTCATTTTACATATATAAACAAACTCAAACAATTTTTTTTTAAAATGACTTATCAATTATTGTCTTTTACTACCACAAAAGATTATCCAAACACTTTAAAAAAAAAACTCATTTTACAACCGGTCATAAGTCAATAATCCCTTTTGCCAAAAAAACAATTTTTAAATTCAAAAAGCAATCCCTAAATTGAGGTATACCTATCTTCAAGCAAACTAAGCGACAATGCGTAATTAACTATCGATTTATACGATAACAAAATGATCGACAATGTCAAATTCATAAACCAGCGAATTCATCCACCTATTTTTATTCTTATTTTCATATTAAAAACGTGCTTGTCAAATACATATTGATTATACCATCAATAGGAAGTCGACAAATTTATTTATATTATTAGAAAACTATGTAGTACCATGCAACGTAGTTCCGTAACTGCATTATTTTTTTGGTGGGTCCTTAATCAGGCAGTGTACCCCCAACCAATTTGGGGTACCACATGTTTCACGTTTTTGATTGAGTTCCAAACCTACTGTGACCATTCGTGGCTGTATCATAAATAGTCACGAGTCTTTAGTTGCTTTAAATGAGACTTTTTGTACATATGTTGTAATGGACTGTATTTTTATAAATTTAATCGTCCATATTTTATACACCACAATTAGAAAAATACTATGACGTGATAGTTGTACACCCTGTTTTCAAATACAATTGGAAAGCACTTAAAAGCTTTCCACGTTCTTTTCAAACTCACGTGCACAACTTATATAAACAGAAAATTAGCTCATTTCGTTGGATTGTTGAAATAACATACCTATTAATGACGGTCCCATCTTGAACATGTCGTGCAATCTTTTTTTCTACAGTATAAAGAGGGAAAAGATTGAAAAACAAATAAATTGAAGAAAAATCTAAGTTATTATGTTAAAATTGAACAGAAATATGATAATACATAGTTACATACCTCATTCCTTTGAATAGTACTTTCGTAGCCAGTAGTTTGGCAAAACCTCATATAAGTGCATCCCACCATTGTTGGAATTTTAAGGAATAGATACAAGTTGGTGTCTTTCCTTTATCCCACATTGGTGGGGGAGAGAAAGTTTTATGGGTTTATAACTTCATTCCTTTAATAAGCCTTCAAATGCTTTAGTGGGTTAAGGGATAGACTATGCCCACATGCGCGCCGGGCCGGGCCGTGGACGCGAGATGGCACGATTAGGCGCACTTCGAGCTGAGGAGCATTTATTTTTAATGGGGTTCGGGTCGGATCGGGTGGACCGACCCGGTCAACCGGTACGCACGCCGCGTAGGTCGAGGTACGCACGTCGCGTAAAACAATGAACCGCGCCATGCGCCTCTACTGGTTAGAAAATTAGGATAAGTCTATCAGATCCGATTTTGGTTAGATTTTATCCAGAATTTGAATCCTTTTCAAATTCAAATAAGTTGTTATCTGATAATTTCGGACCCCTATAAATAGGGCCTCTGGGGTCTCATTTATTAACACCTCAATTTTCTGCTCTTCCTCTCTCTCTCTCTGCGATTTCTCTCTCTGTGGTTTCCGAGTATTCGTTTTGCGTTTATCTGTTCTTCCATAGCTATTGGAACGAACGATATTCTGCATTAAATCCTGGGGTTTTACGCTAAAAGCTTACAGCCGTCGAGCGTCGTAAAAACTTTTAAGGACAGGAGTCAATCCGTGCAGTCTCAAGGACACAAATCAACGATCTTCAGGTTGGTTTTAATATTTTGTCTCGTATTTTATTTCGTCCGATAACGGGACAGTCTCCTTCTACCTTTCTATAATTAGATCTGGTCGCGTAGGATCAAATCTGATTTCTGGACGAAATTGGGTAATATAATAATAATTGAATTTATTATTAGCGACTAATCGGTACATAATTCTTAATATTATTTATCGATCCGTCTGCTTTGGGTTTTTTCCGTTATTCGGAATTAGTTTAAGATACTAATTTCCGGATTGTTTATCAGAACTACAACAATCTTAAAGGTTTTTATCTGATTTGTGTTTAAATATTCAAACAAATGGCTACTGAATTGCCTTCAATGAACCTCAACATGATGAACCAAGAATTTGTCAAACTCGACCGCTTCGATGGTCAGAACTACTCTCGATGGGCTGATAAGGTCAAGTTTTTGCTAGCTGTGCTTAAACTTGGTTATCTCCTAGATCCTGAGTTGCCCCCGATTCCTGCTAATCCGGTTCCTGAGGCTGGAAAGCAGCCAGATTTGAAAGCAATTTCTGATCTGGAAAAGCAAAGGGCTCTGCGCAGAGAGTCTGAGCAACTATGTCTTGGTCATATCAAGAACTCCCTCTCCGATCGTCTCTATGATCTGTATGCGCCGATTACAGATCCGAGAGAACTTTAGAAAGCTTTGGAACTCAAGTACAAGGCACATGAAGAATGTACTAACAAGTACCTTGTGTCAAAGTACCTCGAATACCAAATGGTGGATGACAGATCGATTATGGAGCAAGTGCATGAGCTCCAGGTCTCAGTCAACAAGTTGACCACTCTTTCCATTGCTCTACCGGAGCTCTTCCAAGTAGGTGCAATTATTGCGAAATTGCCACCTTCCTAGAGAGATTTCTCCAAGAGGATGATGCACAAATCTGAGGACTACTATTTGGATGATCTGTTGAAACACCTCCGCATTGAGGAGGAAACTCGCAACAGGGACAAACGAAGTAAAGTCGGATCGGGTGTAAATTTCGTGTCTGGTGGGGGTGCCACGTCTGCATCATAACAACAACTAACCAAAGAAGACCGGAAAGTGCCACGTCTGTGGAAAGACTGGGCACTATGCAAGGGAATGCTCTCAACGAAAATATGGTCCTCCTACTGGTTCCGCAAATGCTGTTGAGGAACTTACCCACCTTGTAGCGAATGTGGATCTCGGAGGTGTGACATCCGCCTAAAATGGATTCGGTTCAACCCAACCCAATTGGAAATTTAATAAACCCTACTCGAGATTTCTTGACGCTAATAGGATCAAAACCCTTACACTACAATATAAATTGACGTTAATAGCAATATATCATAGTATAACGTTATAACTATAATAAAATTAAATTATGATACCATATTAAAATCAAATCAAAGTATGATGCTCTAATTAAATTAAAAGAATCAAACTTGAATGCTATAATTAAACTTCAAATCAAAGTAGATTGTTATAATCAAATAATAACCTATTTTTTTATAAAACTCTATTTTTATAAACACTACATTAAATTTTATAAAACTCTTAAGATGCTTGTGTTAGTGGGGAATTATGAAGACCACCAAAAGTAAAAGGTTATTCCCATTGTCTCCCACTCACACCTTCCATCATCTTTCCTTTCATTTTTCTCTCAACACATTATTCTCATCACCACTCAAACCATATCTATTCTTTCTCTCACTCTCAATCTCGAAATTCCTCCTAGAAATCTTCATTTTTCAGCCAAGAACACTTCTATATACTCAAATCTCCATCCCTCCTGAAGCATTCATCAAGGTATGTTGTTAAAAGTTCCAAATTCATACATGAAACAAATTAAATCCACCAAAATATCTAAAACTCATTTTATGCATAAACCTGATTTTTCTAAGACTCTCATAAATAAAATAAGAACATCTGGAAATTTTCAGAAAATAACTTATTTTTATTGAATTACTATAATTATTGAAATAAAATATGGCAATAATTCACATAAAATACTTTTTGCAGTTAATAAATTCTGGAAAACTTTTGGAACAACCCATATATTGAGTAAAGTGGATTTATAAAGTTTCATGTATTTATATTACTGTATGATGCTTATTTTGTATTTTATGTTGTTGTAGAAAAATAAATTGCAAAATATAGTTAGGTATGTTAAAATCTAGATTTTATATTTTTCACACCTAATACACATTTTAAAGACTCCATGACAAAATTTACAGATTTTTGTAAGAAGGTTTGCTTATTGTTTCCTGATTTAATGTTTATTTAATGGTTTAAATTGATAATAAATAGCTACACATGTCCAAAAATTATAAAACCTTATCAGAATACCATCTATAACATGTTAATCATAAATAAAAAGTCTAATGAATTTCTCTTAATATTTCCCTATTATTTATGATTTTATTGATTAGTTAATAATGAAAAACATAAGAAATACTTCCCTAGTCCAAAATATCCAACATATTTACAGTAGGCTCAATATATTGTTAGAAAACTATGGTTAATTTTCCAGAATTTTTGGGAATCATTTATTATTTTTCCCGAATTTTGTTGTGGTTTAATTATTAAAATACTAAATAAATACTAAAGCAGTTAAGAAAAATATGAAAATTTTGCAATAATTACTATCTTATGAAATAATGATTTGCTGATAATTTCAGAATGTTTCATTACTGTTTAGTAATTAAAACCATTTTCCTAAATATCTAAGCATGTAAAAATGCCTTTTTAATGATTATTTCATATAAATAATTGTTTATAATATATAAAATCTGTAAATACTTATAATTTGACAAGTTGTTATTTTAATAAGAAATTATTAAAATCTTGCCTAAAGTGAAAATATAAATTAATTAAGCAAAGTAATTAATTCAATTTAAAATTCATCTAACCTATGAATACATTAATATTGAAAACAAAATTTGATTATTGTTAATTCATCTAATATAAGAATATGTGTCTAATTATTTTTATTAATACTCCATTCCCGTTTAGTAGTTCTTAAACCAAAACTATTAATTATAATAGGTTCCACGTCGTTTTGACCCGAGCCGTCTATCGTACAACACGCGTATTCCGTTTGGACTAATGTGAGTAATCTACCCCATATTTTATAATTTTCAATACTTTTGGGGTGTATCATGTGGTTCTAATATGTTTTCAACTTCATTTTATTATTTTATCACAATTGAGACATTGTTGGGGACATTTATACTTGAATCATTATTTGTATAATTATTGTTTGTTTACGCTACATGTACTTGTAGTGCATTATCATTTTAGTCTAATCTCCATGACTATGCCCGTATTCTTGAGGTACGTTATGGACAATAATAGCGCTATTGGGTTGACCACCCCGCCTTGGGACGCTAAGGTGATTGATCGCACGTGGTTGTGTGTGTATGATGATTAGATGCTCCATCCTATATATACATATATATGTATATATAGGGTGAGGACTTATTGTTGTTGTTATCATTTGTTAATCAATTTTTGATTTATAAACTGATATCTCAATAACAGTTGCTTGCCAACTTCAAAAGAAAACAAATTTCAAATTATTCAAACTCACAATTTTCTTTAATAAAACTAGATTACTCACCAACTCTCGTAGTTGACCTGTTTTTACCCATGATGCAGATTTGAAGAATGAAGTTGATGAAAAGTAGGGTGTACCTTAGAAACCCACAAGATTATTTAAATTTGATGTAATAAATGTTATTGTATTTTGATTTGTATTTGTATGTTGTGGATCTTGTTTGCATACTTAGTACTTAATTGAATCTAATCATATTATAACATAGTTGTCATGAGACTTTGAACAATATGTCACGCCTTGATCGATTCCGCCAAGGATCGGGGAGTGACAGATTGGTATCAGAGCCCTTGACTATAGGGAATTAGGTTAATTACCTTGACCTAGTCTATAGCCTCTAGGGTCCTCTCGTATGCTAGTTTATAAAATGCACACACAACTGCATGCAATTCGCACTTAGAAAATCCTTGGAATACCTTTGTGTGCTAATTGCTCCCTTATGTGCTTACGTATTATTCCAGACACTTATATGTGCGCATACACTTGTGAATTTTCTCCTCTTTCTCTTAAAATCACACACATACTCAAATGGTTTCAAAATAAAAATTTATATACATATATATTCCTTAGAGCTCATAGGAAATTAAAAGTCATCCACTCTAGTTGGGTAGGATCGAAGTAATGGACGCGTAGTAACTGGAAGGGGGAGGTGCCGGTAGCCCAAAAGTCCTGACTAGGTAAGCATTCTTATACATCCCAATCAACCGAGGGACCAGTTTGCTTACCTGGGGACCAAAGACGAGAGTTCCCAAACCTATAGGCCAATGCACGTTATTCACATTACTTTTGAGCCATCAAAATACCCGACCTTATCAAACGTATCCGAAAGGATACACTCCAAAATGGCCAACTCATTGGACTATTAAGTTCCCTAATGGGCCTAGAAGTGGGAAAAACATGTGAAAACTTAGTATTGTGGGGGCCCACGCAATTGCTACATGCTTCACATTTAGTACCCATGGAAAGCCCAAAAGGTGCCTAACACTCCTAACCATGGCCCAACAAGTGTTTTACAATCATTTTACCCAACAATGTCTACAAACTTAATTTCCATAATCAATTTACAAATAACTCACAAGTCCATATGCGTGTTTCTCATAGATGGCATTACGACCTCCATACGCTGCTCGTAACAACAGAAGGCTAGCCGCCCTTATCGCTAAGGAGGTAGCAAATGTCATCCCAACAATTGCAACCCATCTTCAAACTCTTCAGCCGCAAGCTCTAGCAACCACTCATCGTTGCTCGTTTAAGCACTTTCGTAGCTGTAATCCGCCTTACTTCAAAGGCATAGATGGTGCCACCGCACTCCTCATATGGATCGAAGAAATGGAGAGTACTTTCATCCACAGCGAGTGCCCTGAGGACCTGATGGTCCGTCACGCTACAGGGTGCCTCCAAGGACATGCTCTCTCATGGTGGAACCTAGAAAAACGGGCAAAATGAGAGGGTGTTGCCTTGGGAATGACCTGGTCAAAACTAAAGGAACGCATGATAGAGAAGTTCTGCCCGGACAGCGAATTGCAAACTCTCGAGGAGGAATTCTGGAATCTGAAACAGGTGGGAGGAGATAACGCTACCTACACTAATAGATTCTATGATCTTTCAAGACTCCTACCTCACATGGTTCAACCTATGAAAACTGCAATACGCCGCTACATTAAAGGGTTACCGCGCCAGATCCATGATTCGGTGACCAGCAGCAGGCCATCTACTCTGGAATCTGCTATTGAAATAGCAGCTCAACTCAACGAGGATAATATGAACGATGGTGTCCTCCCACGCAAGGGTTCAAAGATGACAACTGAAAAGCCGACCCCTGAGACTCCCCTAATTGTCAAGTCCGAGTCCTCACACCGACACGACAAAAAGAAGCGGAAAAGCCATCACCACAACCATGCTGTTATTACCCCTGCTGCTCCTATCACCCAAGTCACCCAACCAAACAAAAAGCCGTATACCGGACCTCACCCCCTCTGTAACCATTGTAACTATCACCATATGTCCACCAGCCCGTGTCGCCTTTGTACGACTTGTGGTCGCTATGGCCACTTGGCGGACACATGCCGTGCACCAAAAACTCAGCGACCATTCGCTCTACCCTCAAATAAGCAAACACAAACCCGATATCCAACTGGAACATGCTTCAACTGTGGTGACCCCACCCATTTTAGAAACGCGTGTCCTAGGCTTGTCAATATCATTAACACTCAAGCCTAGGCAAATCCAACAATGCAGGTTCCAGCTCCTAAAGGCCGAGCATTTGTCATTACCGCAACCCAAGCACAGACCGATAACAAGGTCATAAATGGTACGTTTCTCATAAATGACTGCTACGCGTCAGTACTTTTCGATTCAGGTGCCGATAAAAGTTTCGTGTCTTTGAAATTTGAACCCATACTTCACACACCTCGCACGATACTTGATGAACACTTTACCGCAGAAGTCGCCAATGGAAAATACATTTCACTCAATGCAGTCATCCAAGATTGCACTTTCGATTTTTGCGGTCATAAATTTTCCGTCAATTTAGTTCCTATGGAACTTGGTAGCTTCGACATCATCGTGGGAATGTATTGGCTATCCCAAAACCATGCTGAAATAGTATGTTTAGAGAAGTTCATTCGTATTCCTCTTGCCGACGGTCAAAGTCTTCGTATTTATGGTGAGACTCGTTCGAAAAAGCTTAGTCTTATGTCATGTACTCAAGCTCGATCATATCTACGTAAAGAATACATGGCTTTCTTAGCCCATGTGGTGGAAACAAAGTTCACAGAAAAGAAGATAGAAGATATTCCGATTGTACGAGACTTTCCCAACATCTTTCCCGATGACGTATCTGGACTCCATCCAGTACGTGAGCTAGAGTTCTGCATCGATCTCGTTCCTGAAGCTGCTCCCATAGCCAAGTCTCCATATCGGTTGGCTCCAACCGAGATGCAAGATTTGGCAAGTCAGCTCCAAGAATTAACCGATAAGGGATTTATCCGCCCTAGTACTTCACCCTGGGGAGCCCCAGTTCTCTTCATCAAAAAGAAAGATGGTTCGTTTCGTATGTGTATCGATTATCGGGAGTTAAATAAATTGACCATCAAGAACCGATATCCATTACCTCGGATCGACGACCTTTTTGATCAGCTTCAAGGAGCTTCATGCTTCTCAAAAATCGACCTTCGCTCGGGTTATCACCAACTTCGAGTACGGGAAGAAGACATCCCCAAAACCGCTTTCCGAACCCGCTATGGTCATTACGAGTTCACTGTTATGCCTTTCGGCCTAACAAATGCCCCTGCCGCATTCATGGACTTGATGAATCGGGTATTTAAACCTTATCTCGACCGTTTTGTTATCGTCTTTATTGATGACATCCTCATTTACTCTAAGACAAAGGAAGAGCATGAAAGACACCTTCGCCTAACTCTCCAAACGTTGCAAGGAAATCGGCTCTATGCCAAGTTTTCGAAATGCGAGTTTTGGTTAAAGGAGGTACAATTCCTCGGTCATATTGTAAGTGACAAGGGTATTTTAGTTGATCCCGCAAAAGTTGAAGCAGTCAAGAATTGGAAAGCCCCACGTACCCCCAAGGAAATTCGGTCATTCCTCGGTTTAGCGGGATATTACCGGCGTTTCATTTCAAATTTCTCAAAGATCGCTTTACCGCTTACTTCGCTCACTTGCAAGGGTACGCCATTTGATTGGGGACCCAAGCAGGAATACGCTTTCCAAACTCTTAAACAAAGATTCTGTGACGCTCCAATTCTTACACTCCCTGAAGGATCCGAAGATTTCGTGGTATACTGCGATGCCTCCAATCTCGGTCTAGGTTGTGTTTTGATGCACAGGGGAAAGGTTATAGCTTACGCATCACGACAACTCAAAATCCATGAAAGGAATTATACGACTAATGATTTGGAGCTCGGTGCCGTGGTTTTCGCTCTTAAAATTTGGAGGCATTACCTTTACGGCACTAAATGCGTAATTTTCACCGACCATAAGAGCTTACAACATATTCTTAATCAAAAGAAACTCAATATGAGGCAAACACGATGGGTCGAACTCCTAAATGATTACGAGTGTGAAATACGCTATCATCCGGGAAAGGTGAACGTCGTAGCCGACGCGTTAAGTCGAAAAGAACATGCCAAAGCATTTCATTTAATATGTTCTCCTATCTTGTCCAATCTCAGCGACCGAATTCGAGGAGCCCAACACTCGGCAATTACCGAAAATGACATGCCCACGGGAATTGATGGGGAGTTGGAATCTAAATCTGATGGTATTTTCTATTATCAAGATCGCATCTGGATCCCAGATCGCGACAATCTTCGTACATTCCTGATGGAAGAAATCCATAAAACTCGATATTCCATTCATCCGGGCGCTGACAAGATGTATCATGGCTTGAGAACCAATTATTGGTGGTCGGGAATGAAAAACGATATTGCTTTATTCGTAGCCAAATGTCTTACATGTTCCAGGGTCAAAGCAGAACATCAACGACCCTCTGGACTATTGGTCCAACCGGAAATCCCCGAGTGGAAATGGGAAGCGATCACCATGGATTTCGTAACCAAACTTCCCCGTACCACAAAGGGACATGACAGCATTTGGGTAATCGTTGACCGTTTAACTAAATCTGCTCACTTCCTTCCCATCCGTGAACATTTCAAGGTCGAACAACTTGCTCGGATTTACATCGACGAGATAGTTAGTCGGCATGGCATCCCTCTCAGCATCATTTCAGATCGTGATGGGAGATTTCTCTCTCGGTTCTGGTAATCACTTCATGAAGCCATGGGAACCCGCCTCGATCTCAGTACCGCCTATCATCCTCAGACCGATGGTCAATCTGAGAGGACAATTCAAACACTCGAAGATATGTTGAGGGCGTGTGTATTAGATTTCGAAGGAAACTGGGACTCTCATTTACCGTTGGTGGAATTCTCTTATAATAACAGTTATCATTCTAGCATCGGGATGCCACCATTTGAGGCATTGTATGGCCGTAAATGCCGATCTCCTATTTGCTGGCATGAAATTGGCGAGTCCCACGTAATTCGCGCAACAATGGATTCTCCAATCGTTGGTCCTGAGCTTATCCAGAAAACAACCGACAAAATCACTCAGATTCGCAATAACCTTCTCACAGCTCGTAGCCGACAAAAGAGTTACGCCGACAAGCGACGCAAACCGCTTGAATTTACCGTGGGTGACATGGTCATGTTAAAAGTGTCCCCATGGAAAGGTGTGGTTCGATTTGGACGCAAGGGTAAATTGGCACCCCGCTACGTAGGGTCGTTTAAGATCCTGAAAAGGATCGGACCAGTAGCCTACGAGTTGGATCTACCAATAGAGCTTAATACAGTTCACCCAGTATTTCATATAGCCAACCTCAAGAAGTATTTAGCAGACGAGAACCTTCATGTTCCTCTCGAGGATATCCAAATCGACGAGACAATGCAATTTATCGAGAAACCCTTGGAAATTGCCGACCGAAAGGAAAAGCAACTCAAAAGAAGTCGCATTCCCCTGGTCAAGGTCAGGTGGCAGTCAGCACGTGGACCTGAGTATACATGGGAGCGTGAGGATCAAATGCGTACCAAATACCCGCAACTTTTCTCTTAAGGTACTCTCTTCTTAAATTTCGGGACGAAATTTCCTAAAGTAGGGGAGACTGTGACATCCGCCTAAAATGGAATCGGTTCAACCCAACCCAATTGGAAATTTAATAAACCCTACTCGAGATTTCTTGACGCTAATAGGATCAAAACCCTTACACTACGATATAAATTGACGTTAATAGCAATATATCATAGTATAACGTTATAACTATAATAAAATTAAATTATGATACCATATTAAAATCAAATCAAAGTATGATGCTCTAATTAAATTAAAAGAATCAAACTTGAATGCTATAATTAAACTTCAAATCAAAGTAGATTGTTATAATCAAATAATAACCTATTTTTTTTTATAAAACTCTATTTTTATAAACACTACATTAAATTTTATAAAACTCTTAATATGCTTGTGTTAGTGGGGAATTATGAAGACCACCAAAAGTAAAAGGTTATTCCAATTGTCTCCCACTCACACCTTCCATCATCTTTCCTTTCATTTTTCTCCCAACACATTATTCTCATCACCACTCAAACCATATCTATTCTTCCTCTCACTCTCAATCTCGAAATTCCTCCTAGAAATCTTCATTTTTCAGCCAAGAACACTTCTATATACTCAAATCTCCATCCCTCTTGAAGCATTCATCAAGGTATGTTGTTAAAAGTTCCAAATTCATACATGAAACAAATACCAAAATATCTAAAACTCATTTTATGCATAAACCTGATTTTTCTCAGACTCTCATAAATAAAATAAGCAGTTCTGGAAATTTTCAGAAAATAACTTATTTTTATTGAATTACTATAATTAATGAAATAAAATATGGCAATAATTCACATAAAATATAGTTAGGTATGTTAAAATCCAGATTTTATATTTTTCGCACCTAATACACATTTTAAAGACTCCATGACAAAATTTACAGATTTTTGTAAGAAGGTTTGCTTATTTTTTCCTGATTTAATGTTTATTTAATGGTTTAAATTGATAATAAATATCTACCCATGTCCAAAAATTATAAAACCTTTTCAGAATACCATATATAACATGTTAATCATAAATAAAAAGTCTAATGAATTTCTCTTAATATTTCCCTATTATTTATGATTTTATTGATTAGTTAATAATGAAACACCTAAGAAATACTTCCCATAGTCCAAAATATCCAACATATTTACAGTAGGCTCAATATATTGTTAGAAAACTATTGTTAATTTTCTAGAATTTTTGGGAATCATTTATTATTTTCCCGAATTTTGTTGTGGTTTAATTATTAAAATACTAAATAAATACTAAAGCAGTTAAGAAAAATATGAAAATTTTGCAGTAATTACTATTTTATGAAATAATGGTTTTCTGATATTTTCAGAATGTTTCATTACTGTTTAGTATTTAAAACCATTTTCCTAAATATCTAAGCATGTAAAAATGCCTTTTTAATGATTATTTCATATAAATAATTGTTTATAATATATAAAATCTGTAAATACTTATAATTTGACAAGTTGTTATTTTAATAAAAAAATATTAAAATCTTGCCTAAAGTGAAAATATAAATTAATTAAGCAAAGTAATTAATTCAATTTCAAATTCATCTAACCTATGAATACATTAATATTCAAAACAAAATTTGATTATTGTTAATTTGTAACACCCCGTTTTTCGGAATGTCCGTTTTTGATGAATTAATTATTATTTTTAACAAATAATAATAATAATAATAATAATAATAATAATAATCACTAAATAATAAATCTAAACATTTAATAAATAGTTAGAGGTGTTGAGGGCCATTTAGTAATACTTTTAATGTTGGATATTATGGAATATGGGTTAATAAAAAAATCAAGCTACAAAATCAAGGGACCATTAGTGTAAATATTAAATTATTGCATGAATTGTTTCCTGGATAGTCTTGTGCGACGGGTTTGAAAAAAATGGCCATGGGGCCTTTGCTTTTAGTGATAGTCAATGAAAATGTCCATTATAGATTCTTTTAAGCCAAATCAATCACATTTAAAACTCTACCTCAATTCTAATTGGAGTTAATTCTCCCCAAGCCGTGAGTTGTCTTCTGGTCAAGAAGAAAAAAAGGAGGACTCAAGTTTGTTGATGCTAGGTGCAAGTAAGTATCTTTCTCCGTGTTCTAGTTGATTTCTCACACTTGGTATGGATGTGTGTGTTTATGTTGTGTAAGGTTATGTTTTTGGATCCTACCTCTGTATTCTGATGTTATGATGTTCCTTTGGACTTAATTCTGACCCTAGAGGTCTTAATCCTTGTCTTAATGGGTTTAGGAGTTGCAATCTTAAACCCTAAGGTCATTTTTGGGATTCTCGGATTTTCACTGTTTTGTGTGTCATCTTGTAAAATCCGTATAAAATCATAAAATTCTCTATTTGGAGTGAACCATACATTTCTAGAAAGGTGTTTGTGTGTAGTTTGTTCATCCAGAAGGCCTTGGCCTAATTAGTGTGCAAGTTTAGGTGAATATTGCAATATTCACTGATTGGTCTAAGTTCGGTCAGATTTGGTCCCCTGTCTTGATAAATTCATTGTAAATTGTAAACAAACATTTTGGGAGCAAGGCCACTTGCCTTAGTTCAATTTTGAAGTCTAGCTTCACCTCCCAAAATTTTAGAATTCAGTTCTTAACCCATTTTGAGCGATTATAATTTCTTTAAGGTGTGGTTCAGTAGGTGGACTGATTGCATCAGTCAACTTTGGAGATTTTTCGTTTACTCTGGAGAAGAGAAAATGACATGAGGTCAGGCCCTGTGACATTTTCCTTGGGTCTAGTTTACCCATAATTTGTATTGGATTTTATTTTCAATCTTTCCTTGGTGTAATATTACAAATCTTGTTGAGGGTCCAGAAATCAGCCTTGCTGTCGGTTTCCTCTTTTGTGATAATTGTCTTAGTTTTGGTTTTGGGTTTCATGGTATGGGTCCGGGTTTACCTAAAACTAATTGAATCTTATAATAACTCATTTGATGAGTAAAAATAAACAAATGGGGGGGGGGTACATGTTGGAACACGGTGCGTGTCAGAAATCGGAAAGTACATAACTATAAATAGTTATTTATAAAATATGACTTTCGTGCTAAGTAGTGGTATATGGGTTGTAGGTTGGCGGAAGAAGGAGGGTACCTGAGTGCTACATAGCATGTGTTACCTACTGCTATTTATCAGGTGAGTTTCTCACTACACTGTAGGGATGTTATATGTGCTTTCCTGTAGTTATGTGTGTTTGTATCATGTTTGTGGATAATACCTTCCTTTTATAGTTGTAAGTGTTGGGGTATGATGGGTGGTTGGTACTAGACGTGTCTAGTTCTAGTGTGTAAAGAATACGGGCTCGACGTACTGAGCAATATAGAGATGTCTGCAAGATGCACTGAGCAGATACGCATGACTCGACGTACAAAGTATGCGCGGCTCTGAGTGCTGAGCGGTGGGGTTCGAATTATTGAGCAGATACGCATGACTCGACGTACAGGGTATGCGCGGCTCTGAGGGTTGAATGGTCTATTGAGCAGATACGCATTACTCGACGAACAGAGTATGCGTGGCTCGAAATGCTGAATAGGAGAGTATAACTCAACGTACTGGGTAGAGCGGATTATGTGTTTATTTTACTGTAATGTATGGTTGTATTTTTATAGGGGTTGAGTATGTGTAACTGACATGCTGTGTATGTGTTGGAACTCACTAAGCTATGTGCTTAACCTTTCCCTATTAAATTACTATTTCAGGTTTGTACAAGTGGAAGCGACGATCAGGCATGACGGGTACACACTGTAGCTGTCTGTTAGAAAAATTTATGTTGTGAATCGATGTAAAATGTTTTTGAACGTCTACATAATGTTAAATATTGGATAAATTAATGTTTATTAAATGAAAATGTTTCCTTAAAAACTGGGACGTTACAAGTTGGTATCAGAGCAATAGCTTGAGTGAATCAGACTCACTTGGTGAGTTTTGATCTCAAGCTTGAGACTCAAAAGTTTTCTTTAAAAATATTTTTACAAGAAATTAAAATTTGTTTTCGAGTAAGAGGTTAAATGAACATTGTAGCGAAGACGCAGTGTGTACCGCCAGCCGACGTCAGTGGGGAAAAGGTTTAAGTGCTTAGTATTTGTTGATGTTTTTGTAATATATGATACATGTATGCTTGAATGCATGCTAGAAAGCCACATATTGGTGTACAATTACTTGTGGCATGTTGTTGTGAATAAATGCTAGTGTTGATAGGTTGTTTAAGGAATGTCATTAAGGTGTAGGCAGTAGGGACTAAATAGTCCTAGAATGTTTGAGTTGGCCTGGTTGCATGTTCCTTGTTTGGTTGTATCCATAAAGTAAATCCTTTTATTTGAAAGATTTTCTAATTCAATAATTGTATACAACTATGTTCGTGAAACAACCTGTGGTATATGTGCTAAAAATTATCAGTGAGAAGTGAATTGGGGACTTCTGGACAAGTCCTGGAATGGACGTGGATAGGTGTGGAAGGTAGTAGTAGAGCTCCTACTATTGAAAGCACAGGATCCACGTTTGAATCGGGAGTTAGTCATGAGGAATCCAATTAGCTGAGGGTGTGGGTAGTTATGAAAATAATAATAATAAATAAAAGTAGTAACACATCGATATATGTGAACCATTACTATAACTTGATATTAATACATTAAGAAAAGTTTATAGAACTACTAACCTAAACTGAAGAATCAGAAGGAAGCGAGAAAATATCTTCTACCCTCCACTCTTTGTCATCATTAGGTTGACTTGTACCTTCTTGAGGATTTGGAAGGGGTATGTTTTCAGTTATTGGAGGAGGAGCTCCAAGGTGTGGGGTCTCGATAGGGTTGGAACCCGTAACCCCATGATTATGGGCTAAATATTGACTCATTTGGGGTGTGTGTAAGTAGGGAAGTGAAGAGGAAGGGTTCCAATTTGGAACCAGTTGGGGGTAGCTATAAGAAGGAGGAAACCAGGCTAGGTCACCTACAGAGCCTCCAAAATTATCCTCACTCGCAGGCTCGAGTAAACCAGGGTTAATACTACTCATATCAGAATTAGATGGCAGAGATTGCTGCTGTGTATGAGTTCTTGATGAAGTTTCCCCCTTTTCCTGAATTTTTCTTTTCCTAAATACAACCTTATGAGCAGCTTGTATTAGCTTCTTTGTGCCGTCTGTTAGACCCGATTGTGACCCTTCAATTATTGCTTCTTTCTCCCTTTTTAGGTTGGGTATTAGATCTTTCGATAATCCTGCTGCTCCACTAAACTCGTTACCAAATTCCTGTGACATAAATAACTTTAGTAATTACAACTTTATGATATAAAAAAAAATAAAAAAATGTAGTTTTTTACCTCAGCACGATCAATAAGGGTTTGCAAACTCGTAAGTTGTCGTTGGGGCCAATGATTGATACCTAATTCTCTACAGCGTTTTTTTAATTGTGTCGTTCCAATGTTGAGTTCCTTCGCAGCTTTCTCAATTGGTTCGTTAAAGTGTTCAGCTATTATTTCCCTACTTAATAAATGTCTGAAACCTCTTCCACTGCCACCTGCTATGTTTTCTGAACTAGAAGGTTCAAATCCAAATGTATTGTTATCATTCTGGATCATTTGAACATGATCCTGATTTTCTGACCCAAAGATGGACATTGATTCATCAAAATTAGTGGCCTCTATCGGTAATAATTGTTGGTTTTCAACTAAAATCTCAGGATTCTGAAATCCTTCTAGATTCCTTTGAATCAACTGAAGGTGATTTTAATATTGAAAACCAACCCCAAGCTCGGGATTCATTTCAATATAGATGTTATGAGTTGTTTGTAATTGACTTTCATTCTGAATGTCAGTCATGAATCCTTGATTCATGGGGATGATCTCACTACTCGTTGAGGGTACGTCGATGAATGGATTGTAGTCAGATAGATCATCCACAAATGGGTCTACAAATAACAATTGTCAGATGATAAAACAAAATTGAATACTCATAGAAGCAATCATTTAAAAGAATTTAACCTGGTAGAAGGTATGGAGTCTGATCAAGTGTAAAGTCTAAAGATACATGCATCGGATCTTCTAAGTTAATGTTCATCTCGGGAAAAATTTCCGGCTCACCATGGAGTGGCTCTATTGGTAGTATATCTGGAAGACTGTACCATAATTCAAAATTCAAACAAACCATTAGAAAGATAATTGAAATATGGATGATAAATGTCTAGAATGTTAGTCACCGAACTCTATTAAGAATGCCTGGTTTGAAGTACCCTCTCCTTGCGGAAAACCAGGTCCAGGGTTCGACAGATCGCCCATTGAAGATCTGTTTTCCATGACTCAGCTTTAAATATGAGTTCGCTTACGAACAAACTAGTGATAAGAGAGGATGAGACTAAAAATGAAGGTGGAAATGAATGATACTACATACATGTATATATATAGCATCTTGCAGCTGGAACCGAAAGAGCACACGGAACTGAAGGGACATCTCACGTTTTTAGTGCCAAAATTCAAACCAACTACAATAGATGCGACTCTTCACTACCTTGAGTGTCGTTTAATTTTCAAAATTCGCTACTTGACTCCGGTGATAACGAGATATTGAAGAGACCTTTTTGGAATAAAGGTGAATATAGCGGTGTCGTTTATTGATTACTCCAGTATACACAGACTAATGTAGGCTGTTGATTATTGGTGATGTGATGTCATATAAAACAAAGTGTCGGTGAGAAGGACCAGATAGATTACCATGAGAAGGATCGTATAGATTAAGAGTTGTATAATTAAACGTAAAGTCGTTACCTGTTGTCTTGGTGTTGAATTTCGGGGACGAAATTCTTGTAAGTGGGGGAGAGTTGTAACACCCCGTTTTTCGGAATGTCCGTTTTTGACGAATTAATTATTATTTTTAACGAATAATAATAATAATAATAATAATAATAATCACTAAATAATAAATCTAAACATTTAATAAATAGTTAGAGGTGTTGAGGGCCATTTAGTAATACTTTTAATGTTGGATATTATGAAATATGGGTTAATAAAAAAATCAAGCTACAAAATCAAGGGACCATTAGTGTAAATATTAAATTATTGCATGAATTGTTTTTTTGGATAGTCTTGTGCGACGGGTTTGAAAAAAATGGCCATGCGGCCTTTGCTTTTAGTGATAGTCAATGAAAATGTCCATTATAGATTCTTTTAAGCCAAATCAATCACATTTAAAACTCTACCTCAATTCTAATTGGAGTTAATTCTCCCCAAGCCGTGAGTTGTCTTCTGGTCAAGAAGAAAAAAAGGAGGACTCAAGTTTGTTGATGCTAGGTGCAAGTAAGTATCTTTCTCCGTGTTCTAGTTGATTTCTCACACTTGGTATGGATGTGTGTGTTTATGTTGTGTAAGGTTATGTTTTTGGATCCTACCTCTGTATTCTGATGTTATGATGTTCCTTTGGACTTAATTCTGACCCTAGAGGTCTTAATCCTTGTCTTAATGGGTTTAGGAGTTGCAATCTTAAACCCTAAGGTCATTTTTGGGATTCTCGGATTTTCACTGTTTTGTGTGTCATCTTGTAAAATCCGTATAAAATCATAAAATTCTCCATTTGGAGTGAACCATACATTTCTAGAAAGGTCTTTGTGTGTAGTTTGTTCATCCAGAAGGCCTTGGCCTAATTCGTGTGAAAGTTTAGGTGAATATTGCAATATTCACTGATTGGTCTAAGTTCTGTCAGATTTGGTCCCCTGTCTTGATAAATTCATTGTAAATTCTAAACAAATCTTTTGGGAGCAAGGCCACTTGCCTTAGTTCAATTTTGAAGTCTAGTTTCACCTCCCAAAATTTTAGAATTCAGTTCTTAACCCATTTTGAGCGATTATTATTTCTTTAAGGTGTGGTTCAGTAGGTGGACTGATTGCATCAGTCAACTTTGGAGATTTTTCGTTTACTCTGGAGAAGAGAAAATGACATGAGGTCAGGCCCTGTGACATTGTCCTTGGGTCTAGTTTACCCATAATTTTTATTGGATTTTATTTTCAATCTTTCCTTGGTGTAATATTACAAATCTTGTTGAGGGTCCAGAAATCAGCCTTGCTGTCGGGTTGTAGGTTGTAGGTTGGCGGAAGAAGGAGGGTACCTGAGTGCTACATAGCATGTGTTACCTACTGCTATTTATCAGGTGAGTTTCTCACTACACTGTAGGGATGTTATATGTGCTTTCCTGTAGTTATATGTGTTTGTATCATGTTTGTGGATAATACCTTCCTTTTATAGTTGTAAGTGTTGGGGTATGATGGGTGGTTGGTACTAGACGTGTCTAGTTCTAGTGTGTAAAGAATACGGGCTCGACGTACTGAGCAATATAGAGATGTCTGCAAGATGCACTGAGCAGATACGCATGACTCGACGTACAGAGTATGCGCGGCTCTGAGTGCTGAGCGGTGGGGTTCGAATTATTGAGCAGATACGCATGACTCGACGTACAGGGTATGCGCGGCTCTGAGGGTTGAATGGTCTATTGAGCAGATACGCATTACTCGACGAACAGAGTATGCGCGGCTCGAAATGCTGAATAGGAGAGTATAACTCAACGTACTGGGTAGAGCGGATTATGTGTTTATTTTACTATAATGTATGGTTGTATTTTTATAGGGGTTGAGTATGTGTAACTGAAATGCTGTGTATGTGTTGGAACTCACTAAGCTATGTGCTTAACCTTTCCCTATTAAATTACTATTTCAGGTTTGTACAAGTGGAAGCGACGATCAGGCATGACGGGTACACACTGTAGCTGTCTGTTAGAAAAATTTATGTTGTGAATCGATGTAAAATGTTTTTGAACGTCTACATAATGTTAAATATTGGATAAATTAATGTTTATTAAATGAAAATATTTCCTTAAAAACTGGGACGTTACATAATTCATCTAATATAAGAATATGTGTCTAATTATTTTTATTAATACTCCATTCCCGTTTAGTAGTTCCTAAACCAAAACTATTAATTATAATAGGTTCCACGTCGTTTTGACCCGAGCCGTCTATCGTACAACACGCGTACTCCGTTTGGACTAATGTGAGTAATCTACCCCATATTTTATAATTTTCAATACTTTTGGGGTGTATCATGTAGTTCTAATATGTTTTCAACTTCATTTTATTATTTTATCACAATTGAGACATTGTTGGGGACATTTATACTTGAATCATTATTTGTATAATTATTGTTTGTTTACGCTACATGTACTTGTAGTGCATTATCATTTTAGTCTAATCTCCATGACTATGCCCGTATTCTTGAGGTACGTTATGGAAAATAATAGCGCTATTGGGTTGACCACCCCGCCTTGGGACGCTAAGGTGATTGATCGCACGTGGTTGTGTGTGTATGATGATTAGATGCTCCATCCTATATATACATATATATGTATATATAGGGTGAGGACTTATTGTTGTTGTTATCATTTGTTAATCAATTTTTGATTTATAAACTGTTATCTCAATAACAGTTGCTTGCCAACTTCAAAAGAAAACAAATTTCAAATTATTCAAACTCACAATTTTCTTTAATAAAACTAGATTACTCACCAACTCTCGTAGATGACCTGTTTTTACCCATGATGCAGATTTGAAGAATGAAGTTGATGAAAAGTAGGGTGTACCTTAGAAACCCACAAGACTATTTAAATTTGATGTAATAAATGTTATTGTATTTTGATTTGTATTTGTATGTTGTGGATCTTGTTTGCATACTTAGTACTTAATTGAATCTAATCATATTATAACATAGTTGTCATGAGACTTTGAACAATATATCACGCCTTGATCGATTTCGCCAAGGATCGGGGGGTGACAGGAGGGGTCAACACAATTTCCTCTCTCACACGGGCAGTGGCGGCCCGAGGTTGGTTCTTGGATTCTAGAGCCATAGTGCATGTTTGTGGAAGCAAGTCGAGCTTCCGCACTTACAGTCCCGTGCCTAAGGGGACTGTAGTGGCTTGCGCTGATGGACATCGAGTACCAGTTCGCGGCATTGGCACAGTGGTGCTGAAGTTCCGCAACGGTCATAGAGTCACCTTCCAGGATGTGTTGCATGTTCCTGGAATCTCGAAGGGACTCGTATCGGCTGATAAGTTTGACAATAATGGGTACAAGCTGGTGATTCAAAATGGACGTGTGGAATTCACAAGGAATGACTTCTTCGTTGGTCAAGCCATCAACACGAGTGGAATGTATCGGCTTGATTTGGTCGAAGGAGCTACTGATCGCGGAGGATCCGGTCCTGGTGTGTCTGTGTTAGAATTTGATTTCAGTGATAGTGGTAGTGGTAGTAGCGGTACTGCTAGTGATAGTAGTGGTACTAGTAGTGATGATGCAACTGGTTTTGAAATGAATGAAGTTTATTTTTCTGGTTATATCGCCTGTTCAATTTCTTTATGGCACAAACGTTTAGCACACACAAATTTTAAAAACATTGAAAATATGCAATCTAAAGGAATGTTAAAATTTGATAATAAAGAATTTGAAAAATGCGAAACTTGTGTAAAATCGAAGTTTACAAAAAAACCTTTTCCAAGAGTTAAACGTGATACATCATTACTACAACTTATCCACTCTGACATCTGTGAACTAAATGGAATTCTCACGCGAGGAGGCAAGAGATATTTCATAACGTTCTGTGATGACTCGAGCCGTTATCTACATGTTTATTTGTTGCGAACTAAGGACGAAGCCTTTGACGCATTTAAACTGTATAAGGCCGAGGTCGAAAATCAACATGAGAAACACATAAAGATTCTTTGCTCGGACAGAGGTGGAGAATACTTTAATCGTGACTTTGATACCTTCTGCGAAGAGAAAGGAATCAAACACGAAAGAACTTCACCGTTCACTCCCCAACAGAATGGTTTGGCTGAGAGAAAGAACTGAACCATAGTCGAAATGGTCAACTGTATGTTGAACCAATCCGTCTTGCCATATAATCTGTGGGGGAAGCGTTATTGACCGCTTGCTATGTGCACAACAGGATCACTAGTCGTGTGATTCCTGTGAGTCCTTATGAGCTGTGGAAGGGAAGGACACCAAATATTGGTTATTTGAGAGTGTGGGGGTGTAGATCCTACTATCGAACAACTGATCCCAAGAGATCCAAATTGGGAGCTCGAGCTATGAAAAGCACATTCATTGGATATGCTCAGAACACCAAGGCTTACCGACTATTGGATGATGAATCAGGTGTTGTAGTTGAATCCAGAGATGTGGAATTATTTGAGGACAAGTTTTCAAAAGATGTTGAAAACACAAACCCCACAATAGCACCTAGTACTTCTCAAGAAAATATCCAACCTTCTAATGTTGTAGAAGAACCAAGGAGAAGTACAAGGACTAGAAAAGAGAAAAATCTAGGAGATGATTTTTTCTCTTACTTGGTCGAAGGGACACAAAAGAAAGTGAAGAGAGAGATCATTTTATCCATTAACTTGGATGATGACCCTAAGACTTTCAATGAAGCCATGACGTCTAGAGATGCTCCATTGTGCAAAGAAGCAATCAATGACGAAATGGATTCAATTATGGGTAACGGTACCTGGGAGCTAGCTGATCTACCCAAGGGAATGAGGCCCATAGGATCCAAATGGATTTTCAAGAGAAAATATCATCCAGATGGATCCATATCTGCCTATAAAGCAAGATTAGTTGCTAAAGGCTACAGGCAAAAGGAAGGGATTGATTATTTCGATACGTGTGCCCCAGTTGCTAGAATCAGTTCTATTAGAACTCTCGTAGCAATATCAGCTTTGAAAGGACTGTACATTCATCAAATGGATGTGAAGACAGCCTTCCTAAATGGTTATCTCAAGGAGGGGATCTATTTGGAACAACCGGAAGGGTTTGTGATACCCGGACAGGAAAATAAAGTGTGTAGACTTATTAAATCCTTGTACGGGTTGAAACAGGCTCCCAAACAGTGGCATGAGAGGTTTGATACCATTATGACTACGTTCAGATTTCAGCACAATAGTGCCGACAAGTGTGTTTATTCTAAATGCACTACCGAATACACAGTTATCATATGTCTATATGTTGATGATATGTTGATTATCGGTACTCACCTTGAAGGTATTCTTGAGACGAAGAAATACCTATCCTCGAACTTTAAGATGAAAGATCTAGGAGAAGTAGATACCATTCTTGGTATCAAGGTGAAAAGAACTGGTAATGAGATTTCTTTGTTCTTAAAAAGTTCCAACACTTGAACATTAAGGAGTTCAACACTCCTTTTGAATCAAGTGTGAAACTTAAAATCAACTCTGGTAGAGCGGTGGCTCAACTGGAGTATGCGAGTGCGATTGGCAGCATGATGTATGCTATGCATTGCACTCGACCTGACATTGCTTTCGCTGTAAGCAAACTAAGTCAGTATACTGTCAATCCAGGGACGGAGCACTGGAAGGCAGAGAGTAGAGTACTGGGTTACCTGAAAAGGACAAGTACCTTTGAGTTGACATATACATCAACTTTAGGAATACTAGAAGGGTATTCCGATGCCAGCTGGATAGATCATATCAGTGATTCTAAATCCACAAGTGGTTGGATTTTTACTCTAGCTGGCGGAGCTATTTCTTGGGCGAGCAAGAAACAGACATGTATAGCCCACTCAACGATGGAAGCTGAGCTTATTGCCCTAGCAGCAGCAGGAAAAGAGGCAGAGTGGATTAGAGATCTACTCTTGGATATCCGATTATGGGATATTCCAATGCCAACTATACCCGTGTACTGTGACAGTGAGGCCACATTGTCTAAAGTATACAATGCGGTTAGTAATACGAGGTCAAGACACGTTGGTCTGCGGCACAATTTTGTGAGACAACTAATTGAAAGTGGTACCATCAAGGTTGTCTATGTCAAGACGAGTAGGAACTTGGCAGATCCACTTACCAAACCTTTGACGAGAGATTTGGTACAATCTACCACGAGAGTCATGGGTCTAAAACCACAATAGAATTGTTCAGTGATGGAAACCCAACTTGACATTAGTGCTCCTAATTCTTAAGTTTAAAGGGTAATAACGAAGTCACTGACTATAGAAGGTACTATCAAAAATGATAGATCCATGTGAGGTAGGATAGTACGTTCGTTGGCAAGAACGAGGTTGAGCTTAGGCTCTTAACAAAGTTTTGGAGACATCTAAGCAACGAAGATGTTGTAAAACTTTTCCTATACGACCTAGAGGTGGTGCCGCCTCAAATGAAGATCAGTGGTTTATCTTCTAGAGGGTCACGAAAAGGATTTATAACGCATGGTCATATTCGCGCTCAGTGAGAACGCAAAGACGGCAGGTGATGTGTGGGGGTAAACCGGAGAGGTCATAAGGTTCTTGGTTTAAACCTATAAGGATACCATTGGATCGATCTCTTCTTGTTTATTCACATAAACTTGGGTTTAATCTTCGTGACACCCAGGTGACGTCATTTGTCTGAATGAAAGGAAACACTCCAACTTGGTGGGGGATTGTTGGAATTTTAAGGAATAGATACAAGTTGGTGTCTTTCCTTTATCCCACATTGGTGGGGGAGAGAAAGTTTTGTGGGTTTATAACCCCATTCCTTTACTAAGCCTTCAAAGGCTTTAATGGGTTAAGGGATGGGCTAAGCCCACACGCGCGCCGAGCCGGGCCGTGGACGCGAGATGGCGCGATTAGGCGCACTTTACACTTTCCACTTTGCACGACGCATCGGTCGCTGGGAGCTGAGGAGCTTTTATTTTTAATGGGGTTCGGGTCGGATCGGGTGGACCGACCCGGTCAACTGGTATGCACGTCGCGGAGGGCAACGAACCAAGCCGCGTAGGTCGAGGTACGCGCGTCGCGTAAAACAACTAACCGCGCTGCGCGCCTTTGCTGGTTCGAAAATAAGGATAAATCTATCAGATCCGATTTTGGTTAGATTTTATCCAGAATTTGAATCCTTTTCAAATTCAAATCAGTTGTTATCTGATAATTTCGGACCCCTATAAATAGGGCCTCTAGGGTCTCATTTATTAACACCGCAATTTTCTGCTCTCCCTCTCTCTCTCTCTGCGATTTCTCTCTCTGTGGTTTCCGAGTATTGGCTTTGCGTTTATCTGTTCTTCCATAGCTGTTGGAACGAACGATATTCTGCATTAAATCCTGAAGTTTTACGCTAAAAGCTTACAGCCGTCGAGCGCCGTAAAAACCTTTAAGGACAGGAGTCAATCCCTGCAGTCTCAAGGACACAAATCAACGATCTTCATGTTGGTTTTAATATTTTTTCTGGTATTTTATTTCGTCCGATAACGGGACAGTCTCCTTCTACCTTTCTATAATTAGATCTGGTCGCGTAGGATCAAATCTGATTTCTGGACGAAATTGGGTAATATAATAATAATTGAATTTATTATTAGCGACTAATCGGTACATAATTCTTAATATTATTTATCGATCCGTCTGTTTTGAGTTTTTTCCATTATTCGGAATTTGTTTGCGATACTAATTTCCGGATTGTTTGTCTGAACTACAACAACCATTGCAAATACAAAACAAATTAATTGGATCATATTATATAAAAATATTTCTTTTTTCTAGAATCAACAACTTTAACTAATTACCTAAAACCAGAAAATTTTGAGTTATATGCTAATACTAATCGTTTGAGTTGTGTGTTAATACTAACGTCTGACCAGTTATGTAAGTAAAATCAAAAGAATGATTGCAAAACAATAATCTTTCAATGACAAAATAGGTTAAGGGTTAAGGTGTTTTTAAATATAAACAACTTCCTAATCATTTCACTACTAGAAACCTGACTTTCAGAGACGAAAATATCCCTAGCTAAATTTTAGCTATTAGTGACGGACCTACGAGATATCAACGACGGATTTTAAATGCATATCGACTGCCTAAATTGTAGACATTTATCAAGAGATCTGCTAGGGATTAGATACATGCCGTTTATTAATACAACTAATATAAACAACAAAATATTTACAAGTCACCTGACATAACTCATTCGAAGTAAACCCTGACCAATTTTCGTCCACACTATCTTTAAACTTTATTTTCCAACACATTAGCGGAAAAATGGATGTCGAAAAGTGTTTGAATTTGTTAAGTGTACATGCTAAATGGGACCGCGAATTCGTGGTTTTCTAGATGGTAACTTTGTGTTGAATGTTCAAAAATTGGTTATGCTGAATACATGGCCAATTATGGTCATTTTTATGAATAGTTCAATTGAAAAATATTTAAAAATCTTTTTAAGCTAACCTTTAGACACCACGATTTTAGGGACGATATGTCTAGCTGTGTCACAATCCCGAAATTCCCGGTCTAAATAATTTAGAGGGTATAGTGTCAAGTTTATCTTAAAGCGACAACATGTTGCCGCTGGAAGTAGAAGTTTCACAAATATTCAAAACGTGATGATATGCGCATGTAATCGTGGAAAGGATATCTAATGGGATGATACCTTGTCGCCGATGAAGGTTCGTTGTAAAGGGAGCATGTGTTTTTTATGAGAATATCATTGTTTAAAAAATATCTCATCCTACATATATATATATATATATATATATATATATATATATATATATATATATATATATAGGCAAAAGTTCAACAAGGGACTAATATAAACCATGGTACCAAGGGACTAATCTCATCCACACGATTATACACTTTACGGTGGACGTGCATCTACCGGATTATAAAAAAAACCCACTTCGTTTTTTTAATTTTTAGGGCTTATTTTTTATCGAAAAAAAAATCTGAATATATAAAAATTTATAACTTTTTATCCTCTACAAATAGAGATCCATATTGATATACAAAAAATGACTTTTTTTCTAAATTTCCACTAGTTGAGATTCACATGTGAATCTGAACTGTTATTCTGTTCACTGTTGACACACACAATTGCATATGATATTGTCATATGAATTTAAATAAATTTTTGTGTGAATGTGAATGAAATTAACTTATGAATCATAGTATATTTATTATAAATGATTAAAATATTGAATTGTTAAAAATTTTCTAACTAAATTAATCATATTCATATTTCGGAGTATATTTAAAATACCATATAATATTGATATGTGAATCTGAGTAAATTGTTGTGTGAATGTAAATAATTTATATTGTGAATGAGAGTAAAATCATTATAAATGGTTAAAATGTTGATGTAGTAAAAAATTGTTAAGTAACTTCTCAATACTATATGATTTTGATATGTGAATATGAATAAGTTTTCGTGTAAATATGAGTAAATCCATTTGTGAATCAAGTGTATTACTTATAAATGGTTAGAATATTGAAATAGTAAAAGTTTTAAATGTAAAATAATTACTCATATTCAAATTTTTACAGTTCAGATTCACATGTGAATCTGACATGTTATTATGTTATTCTCTGTTGGCATTCACAATGACATATGATATTGTCAAGTGAATCTGAATAATTTTTTGTGTGAATGTGAATGAAATTAACTTATGAATCATAGTAAATTCATTATAAATGATTAAAATGTTGAAGTGTTAAAAATTTCCTAAGTAGATTAATCATATTCATATTACAAAATATATTTAAAATATCATATGATATTGATATGTGCATCTGAGTAAATTGTTGTATGAATGTAAGTGAATTCAATTGTGAATCAGAGTAAATTCATTATAAATGGTTAAAATGTTGAAGTAGTAAAAAACTTATTATCAAGTTCTCAATAGTATATGATATTGATATGTGAATATAAGTAAATTTTCGTATAAATATTAGTAAATCTACTTGTGAATCAAGTACATTACTTATAAATAGTTATAATATTGAAGTAGTAAAAGTTTTAAAAATAAAATAATTACTCATATTCAAATTTTTCCAGTTCAGATTCACATGTGAATCTAGACGAGCTGTACTTATAAAAAATAATTTATTTTTTATATATCAATATGGATGTCTATTTGTAGAGAACAAAAAATTATGAATTTTGGTATATTCGGTTTTTATTTTTGAAAAAGAATAATGTCGAAAAATAAAATAAACCAAAAAAGTTAAGTGGGTTTTTTATTATAATCCTCTACATGTGCGTCGACGTAAGAAATTTACAACCTATTTTTTGGCCGTTGATGATTTTGATTCCGACGATCGAGATTAGTCCCTTGGTACCATGGATAATTTTAGTCCCTTATTGAACCCAACCCTATATATATATATATATATATATATATATATATATATATATATATATATATATATATATATATATATATATATATATATATATATATATATATATATATATATATATATATATATATATATTATAGGATCATCACTCGTATAATTCATTTGGCATCTCAAAATGTAAAACCATGTTGCTTTGATTGCAAAAAAAATTCATGTATTATTATTCAAACAATCAATACATATATATAAAACCATTTCTTACAATAAAACGATAACAGTTTTGTTCTAAAACCAATCCAAACGAACAACTAAACCATAAAAGATCAACATTTTCGTGTCATTGAAACAGTTACGTTTATGAACTCGGTCTTCTCTTTGGACATGCGATCTGTTATGATGTTCCTATACCTTATAAACACCTCCTCTATGATTGACTCACCAAAGTGACTCACAAGCAAAGGTTCGGCAACAGCTCTCATACAATTGGCCACATTGTATCCTCGTACGCTATTCTTCAATGGATTAGGATTATTGTCTGCATATGCATCCCAATTCACTTCAGAAATGTCCAATCGATTAATTGTGAATGATCCTTCTTTGTCAACTTCGTTACTGATTTCTTTAGCGCAAGGAGTGTATTGTGGAATGTTAAACGAGTCCATTTTCCCTTCTTCTATGAGTCCCTATTTAAAATAACATACCAATCAATTCTTGTTCTTTGTCAACATGCAATAATAGAAGTTCAAAATAAAAAAAGAAGCTTTACGTACCTCAGAAACCATGTCATTCAGGGCCATCGCTAACAGTTCCCAAATGTAACAACATTCTTTGCTACAAGGATCGTCACTCCGTCTTCCTAGGAATGTCAAAACCATACGGCCTCCACTCACCATCTCCTTTGCACGGTACTGGAGAAACATCAAGAAATCTGTGTGAAATTGCTTACAATATGCACTTATCACACTTGTTGGGCTTGTTCTTGACATGTATATGTTCCCTTTGTTTGTGTTCTTAAATTCAGGAACCTGTTCAAAAACCGAATATAATTAGCTTTAAGCATATATATACATAGACAGAGAGATAAAGAGAGAACATACCTGAGACAACCACATGAGACTATAGGAAGAGTGGAAAAAATGGATACTGTTGCTGAGAAAAAGCCTGGTATAAAAAGATCCAGCCACACCGGAAAAGTAGCAAGGTGGCAAAGACGTAGGGGAGGCAATTTGTGTTGCAATGTTCTTATGGAATTTTGATAAGGAATCAAAAATGGCATTGAAATCATTATGTGGAAGATCATTCAAGTATATTTGCATTTCGGGCAATTCATCGTGACCTACTTTCTGCCTGATATTATCTAATATCTTTATGAACTCTGATGCCACCAGTAGAGTGTTTGATCCAGAAGAACAACCAAGATCCGCCATGGTTAGGGTTTTTGGAAAGTTCATAGCAAAGTAAAGATCTGTCAAAGCTTCTTCCATTATGGGTTTTGTCATTGATATGACCATTCTCTATACAAACCAATATTAAACAAAATCGTTAATTGACTTTCTTTTATATATATATATATATATATATATATATATATATATATATATATATATATATATATATATATATATATATAGGTGAGGACTCTTTTTTAGGTGAAAACTTACGAGGACACCTTAAAAAAATTGAAAAAAATATTAAAAAATACAAATCATAAAATCGAGAATAATACTATCTCATTATAAAAAAAAATTGAAAATCATTGCAAAACGTAATGATGCAATTTTTCTGTTTTTATTTTGGATCATTATTTCATTATAAAAAAAATAATGTTACAAAAGTTTTTTTTACTCTTTTTTTTCTCCGATATAGTACTATAATCCATTTTATTATTTATATTTTGTTTTATTTTTTTTCAATTTTTTTAAGGTGTCCTCGCAAGTCCTCACTTTAAGAAGAGTCCTCACCCGATCCTGATTATATATATATATATATATATATATATATATATATATATATATATATATATATATATATATATATATATATATATATATATATATATATATATATATATATATATATATATATATATATATATATATATATATATATATATATATATATATATATATATATATATATATATATATATATAGAAGTAGGTTCCATTGAGAATGAAAATTATGTTGATAATACGAGAATGAATCTCAGCAACATATTTTTTTTCTTGCCGCTCTAATACTTTGGTGCCGTCGGAGCGTTGACGCCTTAACGACGATATATATATTATTATTCACATATGATTTTCACCACCAATTCCACCTTCACCACCTTCGTTACTACCACCACCATCGTCGCCGCCACCACCACTGCTGCCGCCGCTATCTCTACCACCACCGTCGCTGCCGCCACCTCCCCCAACGCCACCGCCACCAACCACCACCACCGCTACTGCCAACGCCGCCACCTCCCCCACCACCGCCGCTACCCGCTTTTACCACCACCTCCACCATCGCTACCACCACCCACCGCCACCACTACCACCTCCATCACCGCCGCCACCACCCCACCTTCGTCACCACCCACCTCCATCAACACCACCACCCCACGAACACCGTCGCCACCATCATCGCCACCCTCTATTGCCATCACCATCATCATCGCCATCTTCTACCACCATTCCGACCACCACAACCATATATGTATATTTATATATGTTTATTCATATATGATTATATGAATACTCATATAATCATATATGATTATTCATATATGATTATATGAATAATCATATATGAATATACCCATTCATATATGAATAAATCATATACGAAAAAAACCCAGCTCGTCGTTGTGGAGCGGCGCGCGTCAGCGCTGACACATTTAGTGACCCAGATTCATTCTCACGTTCTCAACATTATTTTCATTTTCAATGGAACCCTCCCCTATATATATATATATATATATATATATATATATATATATATATATATATATATATATATATATATATATATATATATATATATATATATATATATATATATATATATATATATATATATATATATATATATATAATCAAAGACAAAAGCATGTGAATGGATCCCTTGTCAAAGGTTAAACAAAAACAAAATGAAACACAGATAGGTAAAAAATTATATAACCGCATTAGTTATTTCATAAATTACAAAGAGATTATTGCATGCTAAGAAGAAAAAGTGAAATCTTAACATATGCTTTTGAAAACTTCATATTATTATGAATGCGTTCTTGGTAGAACAAGAGGTAGAGTTTTTATATCGTTGTTGTCATTTATAATTGATTTATTTTGCTTTGGAATCTAAACATTCTGTTTTAATTCTGGCTTGTATATCTAATTTATTTTTTAGATTTCATTCGGACCGATAAGAATCGATCATAAAAGGACTACAACTTGTGTGTGTGTGTGTATGTGTGTGCGCGTGTGTGTGTTTGTGAGATATCAAATAATAAAGAAATTTTGATACTAAACATAAAAAGTATATTATTTGCATGTTTTTTATACAAAAAATTTTCATCATTAGATAATGGAAAAAAACAATTATTATGAAAAAAAAGCCTTTGAAAAAACATATAGATGATTCATTTTTGCAATGGTTCACTAAACAAAATTTGATTCAGCCAAAATAAACAAACATGTCGTTTGTACACGTGGATTCTTTGCGAACCATTTTTTCTGAATCATTTAATAATTTATTTATTTCATCAATAAACATAGAATGATGTTGTTTTATCCTTCTTAACAAATTTTTGTTGTTACCTCACCTCTCTCGTTATATATATATATATATATATATATATATATATATATATATATATATATATATATATATATATATATATATATATATATATATATATATATAAACACATACGCACACATCCATACACACACAACACAGAGTTAAGTCCTAATGTAAATGACATACACTGTATAATGTATAACAGACTAAATATAGAAATTATTAACCTAAAATTATAAAAATCATAATTAATAAATAAATCAAATTTGAATTTACAGAAAGTAACCAAATTGGTGAAACTAATTAACAAAAATCCGGTATATATATATATATATATATATATATATATATATATATATATATATATATATATATATATATATATATATATATATATATATATATATATATATATATATATATATATATATATATATATATATGTGTGTGTGTGTGTGTGTGTGTGTGTGTGTGAGATATCAAATAATAAAGAAATTTTGATACTAAACATAAAAAGTATATTATTTGCATGTTTTTTATACAAAAAATTTTCATCATTAGATAATGGAAAAAAACAATTATTATGAAAAAAAAAAAGCCTCTGAAAAAACATATAGTTGATTCATTTTTGCAATGGTTCACTAATCAAAATTTGATTCAGCCAAAATAAACAAACATGTCGTTTGTACACGTGGATTCTTTGCGAACCATTTTTTCTGAATCATTTAATAATTTATTTATTTCATCAATAAACATAGAATGATGTTGTTTTATCCTTCTTAACAAATTTTTGTTGTTACCTCACCTCTCTCGTTTTATATATATATATATATATATATATATATATATATATATATATATATATATATATATATATATATATATATATATATATATATATATATATATATATATATATATATATATATATATATATATATATATATATAAACACATACGCACACATCCATACACACACAACACATAGTTAAGTCCTAATGTAAATGACATACACTGTATAATGTATAACAGACTAAATATAGAAATTATTAACCTAAAATTATAAAAATCATAATTAATAAATAAATCAAATTTGAATTTACAGAAAATAACCAAATTGGTGAAACTAATTAACAAAAATCCGGTATATATATATATATATATATATATATATATATATATATATATATATATATATATATATATATATATATATATATATATATATATATATATATATATATATATATATATATATATATATATATATATATATATATATATGATTTGATGAAGGGCACCTGAACAAGGGAATTGTTTGAATAGCTATAATCTCCATCCCCACCATTCATATGAAGGACCTGAGTTACTTCCATATCTGTGACAGACAATGCACCAATATTCACACTCTGCTATTTTTCATGGCGGAGGGTCTATTTATAGATCAAGTGAATATTCTTGTTAAGCAATTGTTCGTGTGTACACTCTTATATTATATTGTTTTTCTTTTAAGCAATATTATATTTGGTTTGGTATATTACGTGATATATATATTGAATAATTCTTAAAGAACTCATTAATAAAATAATTACATTAAGACATTTTAATCATAAGTGAAGTCGCTAACCCAAGTGGAGCTTCCTAAAAAAATAATTCTAATAATCTTAAAATTATACAATAGTAATGATCTCAACAAACTAGTTTTTATATATATATATATATATATATATATATATATATATATATATATATATATATATATATATATATATATATATATATATATATATATATATATATATATATGTGTGTGTGTGTGTGTGTGGTGACTTCAGACTCCGGGGTTATGGGGGTAGTAGCTCCGGCGGTCTTGGATGCCTGAGATCACAGCAAAGAGGGAAACGACTGTTAGTGGCGCTCCGGGAGGCGATCCCGGGAGGGCGCTCCGACGGTCAAGTCAGTTGGGTATTTTAGAGTGATTATCTCCGGAGGACGAGATATAGTAGTGTAGAGAACTTGAGAGTTACCTGAAGGCCCCTTGGCCTTTTATACCTGAGGTTGGGCTTGCTTTTGGAGACATCGATGTCAGTCCTCCGGTGGGCTTTGGGAATGATTGGGCGATAGCCTGGTGCGCGATCGTGGTGCAGGAGGTGTATGGGAGGAGCACATGTAGTGCGCCGTGTACACCTTTTGTCGCCTGCACGTGTCAGCTTTTCTCGCAGGTTGTCGCCCTTGGCTCTGTGGGAAAGTTGTTATAGAGAGGGCGGCCCAGAGAAGCGGTTGCTGGCGCTGTGCGGCGTATCCGAGTAAGTCCAGCGCTGCGGGGCAGCGCTCGAGGTTCTGGGTCGATGGGGCTCTGCCAGTCCGTATTCCTTGATACGTTATCAAGTCCCCCTAGTGTAGTAGTTATCGCGTAGGCCCAGCAGAGCCGTAACGTTCTAGACTTATGGAAAGGATACGTGTAGGGCTGGGGTTTGTTTGGTTTGAGTTCCCGCCTTCGGTGACAAGACCATTACAGTCTATCACCATTACGACAGTTTTTGGTATCTGCGCCCGTCTTTTCAAATTATCTGGTTATTTATTTGGTTTCCTCGTTTTGAGGAAACCCTTCCTTTCCTGGTTATATATAACTTCCTTTGCGGTTTTTTCTTTTTCGGTTGCTAGATTTCTTTCGTGACTTTCCTTACTTCTCTCCCCCCTTTTTATTTTCTCCGTCTTCGTTATTTTGTTTTCATGGCCCTCGACGTTGGCATTCCGCTGACCGACGAACAGTGGTCGCAACTTGTTGATCGTTATGGGTTTTGCCCTGATGATGGCGTGTTGTATCCTACTGACGGTGCTGGACTTTATCATCCCCCTCTGGGGAAAGTGGGTATATTCGTTAAAACTTCGATGCTGGTTATCGTCTTCCAACCAGCAACTTCATGGATGAGGTCCTGCGAAGGGATCGAGTAGGTATTACTCAACTAGCTCCCAACACCGTCAACAAGGTGGTTTCTTTTGACTTGCTATGCCGAGCTTTAGGGATTGCCCCCGACTACTTCGTCTTTAAGCACTATTTCCGTTTTTCACAAGCGAGTGAAGGATACACCTTTTATTCTTGGGGGCGATCGACCCATGTGTTGGTTGGAGAAGACTTCTCCCAAAAATTGGACAGAAAAATGGTTTTGGGTCAACGAGAGCCGGGTCGGGAAAATGTTTGTTCGTCGTGGAGGAGTTAAGGACCCGACGCCGGTGCTGTATGCACACAACCTCGACACTGTTGCCGTCCTGAATGCTTTCCACATTGTGCCCGAAGATTACCCTGATTACATCCTTGCTGCTGGAGGATTGAGTCCGTCGTGGAGGGCTAGGGGGAAAATGCCTACATTCTTCTCTATGGTGAAAGGTATGCCTTTAACTGTACTCCTTTTCATGTGTCGTTTCTCTCTCCCATCCCTTTCGTATTGTGAGGGATAAACACTTTGTTTCTCAGGTGTCGCTCGTCCAATTGCCTTTACTGATGTGTTGGCTGACAAGTATGCTGGGACGCTGGAGTACCGGGAGGTGGATCTGGTGGACAAAGTACCTGATCCGTTTACATTCCATGGCTTTTCTGATATCTATGCCGACGAGACTCCAAGCGCTGGGGGAGATGAAGAAGGTGACACTGCTGGGGGGTCCCCTCTTGTCGATGCAAGTGTAGGTATGTCCTCTTTCCAAGGTCCTGCTGTTTCTGGTGAATCGGTGAAAGATAGTAAAGAGGGGATAGTTGAGGATGTTATGAAGATGGGTAAGCGTAAAGCTGGTGAAGGTTCTGTAGGTCCGGTTGATGCGTCGGCCAATCTTGTGCCGGTTCGGCGTCTTAGTCGTCTTAAGTTGTTATCTGGTTTGAGGAGTGTAGGAGTTTTTGGCGATAAAGAGGAGGTAATTCAAATCCCTGACGACGAAGCACATGTTAGAGATGAGCCTGCTGGTGTGGCTAATGTTACCGGTGATGACGGAGGGTCGGCAATTGATGTTAACAAGGAAGCTGTTTCTGAGGGTCCTGGTGGGGACGGTGGTGGTTCGGTTGGTGTTGGTACAGCTGCAACGCAGGGGGGTTCAGTTGCTGGGTTGGGGGCTCATGTCGAGTCGGCGCTTGGTCGCCATGTTTTGACCGACTTTTCTTCCCTCCTTTCTCCCCGACCTGGGGTTTGGTCAATGGTTCCCGGTTGACTGTCCGCTCTACAGCTTTGGACTTTGCTGCCTATGTCTTCCCTCCAGCCACTGAGAATGACATGGAGCTGTATCCAAACAAGGCCCTTGTTTCAGCCTTGCAATTTGCTTCCGCTCAGAGTGCGTACATGTTTGCTGCTGGGGCTAGGCGTCTGTAGAGGTTTATTTCCTCTGATCGGGACTTGGAGGTCCTCCGCACTTCTGAACAGGAACTGAGGAGGCAGGTTGAGGTGTTGGAGAAAACCGTTGGAGAGCATGACGACAGGGTTAGGGTGGCGGTTTCAGAGAAGATGCTTGTTGAGGAAAGGTTGAGTGCTTGCGAAGCTGAATTGGAGAAGGTTCAGCAACTGAATGAGGGTCTAGCCATCCAGAACGAGAGCCTGGTTTGTGATGTTGCTGAAAAGGATAAGGCTTTGGAGGCTGGGAGTATGGAGCTTGCGGTGGTTAAAGGAGATTTGGAGTGGCTGTTGCGGGAGGGTATTGTCCGGGTGATCGAGAAGGTGATGCTCCAGCCGGAGTCTATCCAGGGCATTGCTGAAATCAAGCACACATGCTATGCTGCCGGGGAGGAAGCCATGCGTCTTCGTCTCCATGCTAACCCTTCTTTGGATCTCTTTGATGTTGCAGGTGGGAGTTTGTTTTCAGATTATGAGGCGGAGATGGGTCGGGCTATCGAGGACTTTGCCTCCCTGGATTATGCGACATTGTTGAAGCTTGGACAAGTTAGCGTTGAGGAGTTGAAGGAGATGATTAAGCCGGAGGAGGAGGAGTGATAGTTTGGTGGTTTTGTTGGTGTTCTGCTAGTGGTTTGTCTAGGGCAGTTGGGTTTCCTTTAATCAAATTCGATATGGTTGTAACTCTTAAACAATATTTTCTCTTGTGCTGACAATATTTTGCTTGGGTATTTGTGGTTGTTTTTACCACTTGTTGAACTGATTGGGCTGGATGATATGTGCCCCCCCTTTTTTGTGAATGGATGTTTGGGTTTGGTATCCTGCATTTCTTTACTTGTGGAGTTGTTGTTTTGTTATTGCTCTTATTCTGCGTTGCTTGGATTCCAGTAGACTTGTTTGGAAATGTTGTTTTTCTTGCAGGTATACTTAGGCTAATGTGAACACACTCAAAATCTTGCTAAGGCACACGAAGTCCTGTGGGGGCAGCTGGGCCGCTGGGGGCGCCAGGCCAAGATAAAGGCACACGGAGTCCTGTTAAGGCAGCTAGGCCGTTGGGGGCGCCAGGCCAAGATAAAGGCACATGGAGTCCTGTTAAGGCAGCTGGGGGCACCAGGCTGATTCGAAGCATGCATGCAAAAAATGATAGACACTAGTGTTTTGAAACTTTGTTAATAAAGTAAAAATGGCCTTCAGCGGGGCGATCAGTCCCGTCGAAGCTTTAACATTTAACAAAAGTCGTAGTTTCAATACATTTGGTTGTGCGTTTTCCAAAAACGACCCCCAGGGGGTACTTGTGTTGCCATCGTCGTCTCATCCCTCTTCCCTAGAAATGGTACTTTCGTAGGTTTTATATGTTCCAAGTTCTGGGTATTGCTCTTCCTTCCATTGTCTCTAAAATGTACGAGCCATTGCGGTTTGCCTCGATGACCTTGTAGGGTCCTTCCCAGGTTGGGCTCAACTTGCCCAGGGGTTCAGCGTGGCTTGGTTCGTTTTTCCTCAAGACCCAATCATTCACTTTGAGGGATCTTCCCCTTACTCGTTGGTTGTAGTATTTCTCCACCTTGTGTTTCAAAGTCGCTTGTCGCATGAGGGAGATTTCCCTTCTTTCTTCCAACGAGTCAAGGTTTTGTCGAAGATCTTCGGCCGTTTGCTCTGGGGAAAAGTTGGCAATTCGTAGTGATGTTATCATCAGCTCTGGGTGTAGGACTGCTTCAGTTCCGTAGACCAGGCTAAAAGGTGTTTCATGGGTGCCTATTCTGGGTGTGGTTCTGTAGGACCATAGGACACTGGGCAGCTCATCCACCCAGTTCCCCTTTGCTTTACCTAGCCGTTTCTTAATCCCATTTACTATTGTTTTGTTGGATACCTCCGTCTGTCCGTTTGCTTGCGGATGGGCCACCGAAGTAAAGCGTTGGCGGATTTGCCTGTTAGCGCACCATCCTTTGAAGGGGTTTTCTGAGAACTGGAGGCCGTTGTCGCTGATTAGGGTTCTTGGCGTGCCGAATCACGTGAGGATGGATTTCCACATGAATTTGATTATTGACCTTCCGGATATGTTGGCCACAGGCTCGGCCTCGATCCACTTTGTAAAATAGTCTACCGCCACAATCAAGAACTTCACTTTTCCCGACGCTTCTGGGAAAGGGCCCACTATGTCTATTCGCCACTGGTGGAACGGCCAGGGGGCCGTTATGTTCGTTAGTTGTGCGGAGGGTAAGCTTTGTACCGGCGCAAATTTCTGGCATGCAACGCATTTCTTTGTGAGTTCCCCCGCGTCTTGTTGGATTTCCGGCCAGTACACCCCCATCTGTAGTATTCTTCCAGTTAGTGCCCTTGCACCTTCATGCGCCCCTGCGTCCCCCGAGTGTGTTTCTTGCAACAAATCTTGTCCTTCCCGACTCGTTATGCACTTTAGCCACGGGACAAGGTACCCTTTTTTGTATAGCCTCCCGTCCATTATGGAGTATTGTGGGGCTTTGATTCTGATCCTTCTGGCCTGCGTTTCGTCTTCTGGGAGGATTCCGTGTTTGATGTATTCAATGATAGGGGTCATCCATGCCGCTGTTTCGTTTGCTATTTCCTTCACGTGGGTTTCATCTATACTTCGTTCCTTGAGTACCTCCACCAGTACTTTCTTTGTCAAGTGATCGAACGATGTCGATGCCAACTTGCTTAATGCATCAGCTCTCCGGTTTTCCGACCTTGGGATTTGCCTGATGGTGAATGAGTTGAACGCCTTGGCCAAGTTGAAGACCATTTCTACGTACCGTTTCATCATTGGGTCCCGGGCTTCATATACCCCATTTACCTTGTTTGTCACCAACATAGAGTCGCTGAGGACTTCCAGATCCTTGACCCTGCTACTTGCTGCGATACGTAGTCCAGCGATCAACGCTTCATATTCCGCCTCGTTGTTGGAAGTCTGGAAGTCGAATCTCAATGCGTACGTCATTTCTTCATTGTGGGGGCTTTGGAGGATTAATCTGACGCCGCAGCCTTCTTTTCCGGCCGCGCCGTCCGTGTGCAGCTTCCAGGTTGTGCTTTCTTTTTCGGGGGCCGTTATCGCATTGCATTGCCGCCCCTCAGTTTCTGGTACTTCCAGCAAGAAGTCTGCCAATGCCTGCCCCTTGATACTTATTCGTGGGCGGTATTCTATATCGTGTTCTCCAAGTTCAATGGCCCATTTTGCCAGTCTTCCTGATGTTTCTGGCTTCAACATTATTTGCTTGAGCGGTTGGCTCGTTCTCACTTCGATTTGTGGGCTTGGAAATACCGCCTCAATCGTCTTGCTGCGTATATTAATGCAAGGACCAATTTCTCCAAAGTCGGGTAATTGATTTCTAGTCCTTGGAGGGCTCTACTTACAAAGTATACCGGTGATTGTCTCCCCCCCCCCCCCCGTTCCGTTACCAGCACGGCGGAGATGGCCTCTCTGGAGGTAGACAGGTACATCACCAGTGTTTCTCCAGCGGTGGGGCTAGACAGTGTTGGGAGGGTGGTCAGGACTTTCTTCAGTTGTTGCCATGCCTTGTCTGCGTCAGGGGTCCACTTAAAGCCGCCTTTGTTTACGTCACCTTTCAAGGTATTGAACAATGGGACTGCTCTTTCTGCCGAGTTTTCCACGAATCTTCCCAGCGCTATCAGTTTTCCGTTCAGGCCCTGCATGTCTTTCAGGGTGGCTGGGGTCGGTGTTTCTACTAGGTCTTTTACTTTGCTTGGGTTGGGCTGTATTCCATCGTTAGTGATATAGTACCCGAGGAATTGCCCCTTTTCTACGGCAAAGGTACATTTGGATGGGTTTAGTTTCATTTTGGTTCTCTCCAAGGTGGCGAGTGTTTCTCGTATGCCCTTTAGTAGGTCTGGGCCACTCCTGCTCTTAATCACCATGTCATCTACATAGACTTCGATGTTCCGGCCTATCTGGGAGGCGAATACCCGGTCTACCAGCCGTTGGTACGTGGCGCCCGCGATATTCAATCCAAAGGGCATCTTTTAGTAGCAAAAGGTTCCCTGGTCTGTGTAGAATGCTGTTTTTTCCTCGTCGTCTTTTTTCATCAAGATCTGGTGGTAGCCTTTGTAGGCGTCCAAGAAACACTTACAGCGAAACCGGTGTAAGGATTCGATCTTCTAGTCTATCTCTGGGAGCGGATAGCTGTCCTTTGGGTAGGCCTTGTTGAGGTCTTTATAATCAATGCACATCCGCCGGCTGCCGTCGGATTTTTTGACCATCACGAGATTTGCGATCCACGTGGGGAATATCACTTCCCGTAGGATCCCTGCCTGCACCAGCTTTGTTACCTCTTTGTTAATGGCGTCTTTGCGTTCTCCTGCTTGCCCCCTCTTTTTTTTGCTTCACTGCGGCACTACCTGGTTGGATGTTGAGCCCTTGTTCGATGATTTCTCTTTCTATTCCCACCATGTCCGTGGGCTTCCATGCGAAAACATGTTTGTATTGTTACAGGAGGGCTATTAGGTCGCTTCGTGTTTCTTTTGGCAAGGTGGTTCCTATTTTGATCGGCTGCTCGGGGTGGTCCGAGTTGATGACCACATTGGCGTCTGCCGCCTCCAGCTTTGGGCGCTGCTGATTACGAGTGAGTTCTTCCGGTTGGAGTATCTGGCAGCACTTCAATGGTTTGCATACGCTGGCGATCACCATGGCAGGTCCTTCTAGCATTTGGAATTTTAGGGTGCCATGCACCGTCGATGCTACTGCCCCGAATTTTAGGAGGCCTGGTCTTCCCAGTAGGATGTTATGTTCTGAAGGCGTCCGTACGACTACAAATTCGATTAGGACCGTTTTCTTGGTTTGGTCATCGTGACTCCGTAATATGAAGGGAATGGGGAGGATTCCCAGTGGCCAGATGATGTGGCCGGTGAATCCTACCAGTCTTCCCTTTGCTGGCTTGAGGCCATCCTTGATTACCTGAGGGAGTTGTATGAAGCAGCTCTCACAGAGGATATCTGCGGTACTTCCTCCATCTATGTAGACTCTGAGTACTTTGGTTTGCCCTACATAGCCTGCTATCACCAGGGGGTCATCTCCTTGCCATTGGTTTGGTTTGGGGTCGTTGTTCGAGAATTCCACGTTCAGTACTCTCTGGACAGTCTGTCCCGCTGGGGTGCCAGACGGTTGCGTTCTACTTTGCTGGAATGATCGGATGGCGAGAATCTCCTTTTTCGGCGCTCTGTGCTGGTGATCGCCCTTTTGTGGTTTAAGGGTGTGTTGCTATTTCTCGTTTTAGTCTCGTAGAGTTCTGGCAAGTTCAACCAGGTTGCCTTTCAATTGTTTTTCTGCGACTTCTCTACGCAGCATGGTGCAGTCGTGCGTGTTGTGAGTTTTGCTACGATGATACTCGCAGTATTTGGCTGTATCTCCCTGGTTTCGTCGGTTGTGGCCGTCTCTTATGGCATATAAGTCGCTGTATCTGCCACGTCCTCCCTCCTTGGGGTGTGTGTTGTATCTCCGAAATGGGCGGTTGCCTGGACCTGCGTGTCGCTGGGCCGCCATGCTGTACGGATGGTTGGAGAATTTATCGCCTCATCTCTCTATGGCGGCCCAGAGGTATGCTTGCTTTTCAGCGGTGCCTTCTTCTTGTCGAAGGAATCGCTCCACCCTTTCCTTCATTTCGTGTCTGGTGTGGCGGTCTCCCCAAGAATTTCCTTGAGAGTAACCCTAGCAGGTGGCTTTGTTAAACCTTTGGAAGTAGTCTTTCAGGGATTCTCCTTCTCGCTGCTTGCACCCCATGATTGCACTATTGTCCCCTCTGTACTTTCGTAGCTGCATGAAGTTCATTAAGAACTGTTGCTTTAACTGCTCGAAGTTGTGGATGCTGTTTGGAGCTAGGCTTCTGAACCAGGCTCCTGCGTTGCCGTCCAACGTTGTCGGGAAATATGTGCACCAAAACCTCTCGTCCAACTTCAAAGACTGCATGTGCCACTCGTACGTGTCTATATGGCTATCGGGGTCGGTAGTTCCGTTGTAAGTTTTGAGGGTTGGTAGCTTAGCTGTGCTCGGTATCTCATAGTTCAACAGTTCTTTTACGAATGCGTATTGGTTGCCTCTCGGCATTGGTATATATGGATGGAATGGTGTGCAGGGAAACAGTTGAGGGGTTGGAAATGTAGGTATGAGATGATGGCTTCCCATTGATGGCGTTAGGTAAGAATGAGGGAAAGGTGTTACCGGTGTCAAGGGTGGCATGGAGACCGTCTATGCCATGGTGTGCGCCGTCGTCAGCGTCTGAGTTGTGGTGGTGAAGGTTGCCAATGGGGGGTTAGCACTCATTATCGGTGCTAACATGGTTTGTGTTGTGGTGGGCAACGGCATGGGTACGTAGGGCGGTGGGAAATGCATGCTTTGACACTGGTGTGGTGGGTGTTAATAGCTGCCATGGTAGAAATGGGACCGTCATTAGCGGTATTGTTGTTACTACGGCGGAGGAGACCGTGGGTGTTTCGATGTTGTCCAGTGGATCCATGGGTCTCACCGGACTTGGTGAAGCACCACTACTTTCTCCGCCCGTCATGATCGTGTTGCATAAGGGTTGGTTGTGTTAATCACACAACGGATGGTGCCAAATGTTGTGACTTCAGACTCCGGGGTGATGGACGTAGTAGCTCCGGCGGTCTTGGATGCCTGAGATCACAGCAAAGAGGGAAACGACTGTTAGTCGCGCTCCGGGAGGCGATCCCGGGAGGGCGCCCCGACGGTCAAGTCAGTTGGGTATTTTAGAGTGATTATCTCTAGAGGGCGAGATATAGTAGTGTAGAGAACTTGAGAGTTACCTGAAGGCCCCTTGGCCTTTTATACCTGAGGTTGGGCTTGCTTTTGGGGACATCGATGTCAGTCCTCCAGCGGGCTTGGGGAATGATTGGGCGATCGCCTGGTGTGCGATCGTGGTGCAGGAGGTGTACGGGAGGAACACAGGTAGTGCGCCGTGTACACCTTTTGTCGCCTTCACGTGTCAGCCTTTCTCGTAGGTTGTCGCCCTTGGCTCTGAGGGAAAGTTGTTATGGAGAGGGTGGCCCAGAGAAGCGGTTGCTGGCGTTGTAGGGCGTATCCGAGTAAGTCCAGCGCTGCGGGGCAGCGCTTGAGGTTCTGGGTCGATGGGGCTCTGCCAGTCCGTATTCCATGATACGTTATCAATATATATATATATATATATATATATATATATATATATATATATATATATATTAATAACTATTAATGATAGTCAAAAAGACGCAGTCCTGTAGTCCTAGTCTTTAGGATATATTTTCGTATATATTGTTTCCTTATATTGTGGAGATAGTTTAGATAGTCCATCATATCTTGTATAAATACATGTGACCAATCTTTCATCAATATATAGAAATTCTTTTACCTATGCCTTTCTCATGCATTCAGCCACAAGTTCTGTCGATGATCTTGTTGGCTTACTTCTTCAAGAGGAAGCCCGCCTTGATCAAGATTTAGCTCGCCAGTCACTCACACAGCTACCAACACCACCTGTACCTGCTATCCCTTATTCGTTTCCTGTGGCTAATCAAGTTTCTCGCAATCAACATCCCATCACAAATCGCTAAGGCAACACTTCCAATTACAGACGGTCTGACAACTCCAATTACCGCGGGTCTGATAACTCCAATTACCGCGGGTCTTATAATCATCATCTACTCCTTCACCATCACCTATATTCCTAATACATCTTTGATTCCTTGCCTATCTCATCTACGTCCCATAATCAGCTCTCATGCCAAACAAACACCTCCAACAATCTTTTGACCTGCTGCCAATACTCAACACCAAATGGTTACTCGTGCCCGTACCAATTCACTAAAACCAAAATCCTTCATCACTACCACCTCCTCTCCCCCAACCACTGAACCTCAAAATCTACATCAAGAATTTCACTATCCTTATTGGTTACATGCAATGAAAAATGAATATGATGCTTTAATACGTAATAAGACATGGACCCTTGTGTCTCGTCCAACTAATGCTAATATTGTTGGTTGTAAGTGGATTTTCAGAATCAAGAGACATTCGGATGGCAAAATTGAACGGTACAAGGCTAGACTTATTGCTCAAGGGTTCAGCCAGGAAGAAGGTATCGATTTCTGGAACATCTGACACTTAGATATCAATAATGCCTTCTTAAACGGTGTTTTAACGGAAGAAGTTTACATGGAGCAACCACGTGGTTTTCAACATCCATATCATGCCAATGCGGTATGTAAACTTCACAAGGCATTGTATGGACTAAAACAAGCCCCGAGAGCTTGTTTAATCGACTCAAGCATCACCTTGTCACTCATGGTTTTAGAGCTTGTCATTCTGATACATCTTTATTCGTTCATCATTCGGCTGCTACTGTCATTTACATTTTGGTATATGTAGATGACTTCATTATCACAGGAAACAATCCCCTGATTATACAACACCTCATACATGATCTATGTGACAATTGTAAAAATTTTAGTCAAACAAAAGTCAACTGTAACCTAGCAATGAGGACATTGACTCATATAATGAGAAGTGAATTTCATAACTTTTGGAATGCATTGTCAGAACATCATAATGCTACACATCCTAATCCAAAACAATTGTCATACAAACTTTATAAACATAATTAATCAGACTACACGAGGATAGTAGTTTGTTCACCAACTAAGAAAAACTTCGACTTTTGGATCAAGAACTCCTGCATGACTCCTGAATTCTCAAATCACTCGGAAATACCCAAGTGTTAAATCGAGTTCGGAGGTCGACTTTCGGAAATGAACTTTCGAATTGGAACCCCGAACTACCCTCTGAACTCTCCTCAGAGACTCGAGCAAGATCTGAACAACTCTCAGAACTCATTACCACTAACTAAATCACTTTCGGAACCTAAATTTCGGAACTCCCAATCCAGAGCCTTCAGACTTCGAAAACACCATGCTCCGAAAACACTGTTGGATTAGGTGTCTAAGCCATGAATTTATATTTATATTTATCTTGTTAATTGAAGCAAAGTCCATTTGGGTTGCCCTCATAGCTGGAGGTTAGGATAGAGTTCAGTAGAGTAAAAGGTTGATTTATTGATTGTTTAATAAATAAATAGAATTAATTAAATGGTTTATTAACATATTTAAGTGTTAATATATTAACAAAGTCATATGTTTATATAGAGATGTAAAAGAGATTAAGATTAGGAGCAACGAACACATCAGTTGCTGTGTACTGCTCGAATCCTCAAATAGAACACAATTGGTTGTACTCCGCGATATTTGTCAATCGGTATGACAAATATGGTTTCGCTTATCAGAATAAGTGATTGAATTGAAACCTTGAACAGTTCAAGGACTTCAAAGGAAGTACAAGACCCACAGAACCTGAGTGACAACATAAACTAGAAAAATGTTTCACAGTTCATTCCCTTCCAAGAACATTAATAGTTATAATGTGTCTTAGGGAAGATGATGGAGCGTTGGTCGAAACAGTTTGATCCTCAATGTATGAGATACATTGCCAATTAGTTTCCAATACATTGAATACTAAACCAGTCAGACCATATTCCAACCACATCCTTCGACTAAGTAGGTTTTGCAGACACTGTCTGAAATGTAAAGCTAGGATTGTCCCACTTGTACATTAAAAGTCCACGGTCTTGTAGTGTTCGTCCGAACCGCATGACTAGCCTGAACCTAATCAGAAATGTCGTTTCACTAGCTATCCCGTTGTACCTGGAAAAGAAAGAGCTATTTTAGAAAGAACTCATGTTCTGAGGAAACAGTAGGAGTTGGGACAGTCCTGAATGAGTTCAGGATTAGCCAAGTGAAATAACCTTTAGTCATCACTAGGCTTAGAGCGGAAATCAGATTTTTGTTTTAAATTCTAACATTATCTTCCCTTGACCAGTAGTACTGATCATCATCATAAGTAGTTATGATCAGGGTGACATACCGATTAGTGGTAAAACACTATAGTTGGTACGGATTTTCAATCCGACTACTTGGAAGCATTGGTGAGCCCGGTTGCTGCCAATTAAGAGAACCTTAGGACGAGATATAGTCTATGTGATAGTTTGATTGATTTTATAACTAGTCTTAAAACTAGTGGGAGTAATCATCAAAAGAAACCAACATGGACAGAAACGTACCTTCAGAACATCTGGTTGAGTGAGACGATACTTAGAGTCAAGTAATTGACTCCGAGAGAAGCACTCTCAATAGAAGATGAAATCTGAAAGGATACTGCATAATGTAAGTCGTTAGTGGAGCGCGTGTGGATCACCGGCACACTAACGGGGACTCACAAAGAGTATGCCAGTATAAAGGTACGTGGGCCCGGGATTATGCCATGGGCATCTCGCAAGAAAGGATATTCAGATTCTCAAAATATGTCAAAGGATTGGATTTTGAGAAAGGGCTGAAAGATTTCCCTTAAGATGTCAGAAAGGTTTGAATTCTCAAAATGTGCCATAAGCTCTGGATTTTGTGAATAGTCCATAACCGTGTCAAAGCTAGTGGGAGTGTCGCTGTTATCTACTATCTCCATATGTGAGTTACATAATGTTTCTAGGAATCGCCTCTTGTCATTACAATGTGTAATGACTTGGTGTTAAGAAACGGACCACTATGAAAGACTTAATAAAGATACGGCATGCTCGGGTGGTTATAAACGTCTATGAGATAGATCGAAACTCTGCCAAAATGATCTTGATGAGACTCAAGATGCATTGCCCTAGGAAATAGTTTTTTTTGTCATTGCAAAGTGTAATGATTTGACATGAGAGATATAAAAGGTGCAACATACTCACATAATCTATTAACATATATCAGATAGATGATGTCATCAGTATAGACATGGCCATAGTAAGCATGATCTTGATAAGATTCAAGATGCATGGAAAAGAGTCTCCGAAAGGAAATAGTTATTGAAAGTCGTGACAAGGATTGCAACTAATCCTATCATTCCAAAAGAGTTTGGAATAGGACTAGATCGAATCCAACAAGGTTCTTGGATCGATCAGAAGTGTCATGAACATGTCTTGATGACTTAATGCTTAGAGCATAGTGAGTCATATTCAGGATATGACCTGGCTGGGAATACTTAATGGATTCTGTATATACGTGAGAAATCATTGTAAAATGATCAAGGTGAATGTTGATAGTAATTTGAAAAGAGTTTCAAATAGTAAAAGGACTTAATGGTTAAAGAGTTTCGTTGGCATTCTGATGGAGCGCGTGTGGGTCACCGGCACATCGTAACACCTCGAAATAGTCTTAGGGTGCAGTCATGTGGACTAAAGATCCCGAGAACCATGGAAAGTCACAGTACATAGAATGGAGTTGTTAGTGAGAATGACGGTATGACCAAAATTGAAATATCATCGAAAGGATATCCGATCGGATGAAGTGTATTAATGTATAACATTTGAATATATAGAAAGAGTGAAAGGTCAAGTAGACATAGATACATAACACGAATTAAATAGTTTAAAAGGAATCTAGAAACCGATAATAGTTTTATGTAAAATCCAACTTGGTGATTACCTCGTGGAGACTTGGTAATTAGGCAAGAGTAGCCACCAGTCAGATTTTATGTTTCAATTTTGCATGTTTCACTTCCCGAATAATTTGATTATTCAAAAGTCCACAGTCGCTCATACTTTTTGGGAGTAAGTATGAATGAAGACTGCCGTGAATTGGTTTGTAGATTGTCTAAGGAGTTAGACATTGCAGTAAGACTGCTACAACGATCACGAGTACTTAGAAATAGAGATTTGAGTATTGGATAAACCCGCGCTCAACAGATTGCTTCATGGATTACATCACAAGCAATGTTAAGACGATAATATCGTTTGATCTTGAAGCGGAGACATATGAGTTGAAATTTACGAGTCGGTTGTGCATTGATAATGCGAAAACGCATTGGTAACTCGATGTTATAAAACGCATTGTTGTGTACGATTTTGACAAATAAAAGACACAAGCATATGAGTCAAAGCTTATTCGTTCCTTAACCCTGATGGGAAACAGATATCTGTAGGCCTCTCGATGATTTTGAAGTTGACTAAAGTGCTGGCCAGCCGGGACTAAATTGATGTGTTAAATTAGAAGTCTTAAAGTCATACGCAGAATCGGAGATCGGGAAACAGAGTATCGGACAGAGATTGATCTCAATCCATGTCTCGTGTCTGAAAATATCTTGTTGGACGAAGGATCATATGATCACTTATCTATGGACAGAACTGACTAGGTCAGAGTTCGGCAGCAGTTTCTTGGAAGCTGCAATTTGTTTATTAATCAGAAGATAAATTAAAGTCATAGACTTATCCAAGTGGGAGACTGTTGGATTAGCTGTCTAAGCCATGACTTTATATTTATATTTATCTTGTTAATTGAAGCAAAGTCCATTTGGGTTGCCCTCATAGCTGGAGGTTAGGATAGAGTTCAGTAGAGTAAAAGGTTGATTTATTAATTGTTTAATAAATCAATAGAGTTAATTAAATGGTTTATTAATATATTTAAGTGTTAATATATTAATTAGAAACTATAATAATTAATTAAGATTTAATCTAGAATTAATTGGATTTAATTCAGTGATTAAATTAATTAATTAAAAGTGCAGGGACTGGTTTGTATTTATTTAATTGTTGAATAAATTACTGGCCAGAGGACAGGGGCCAAAAGTGGCGCCACCATGGAAGGATTCTCCATGGTTGGCGAAACCTTATTAGGGTTTAGAAAAGGCTTGATCCATTTAGTCAGCAGGCTTGCCCATTTGGAGGCTCCTTAGGGTTTCAGCTGTAACCCTTGGAGGCTATAAAAGGAGGCACCAGGCCACCCTAAAACCTGCCCCATTCTGACCTAAGACTACTCTGTTGGACTGTCTTCTCCATTGCTTTGGGTGTGACTTGCATTTGAGGCAGGATTGTTTTGCTGCTAGCTTCAAGGATCATAAGATCAAAAGGTTGGTTTTCTCAGTTTTGATCTTTAGAAATAATTATTTCCTTTAGGTTTTTAGTTTATTATCTTCATAGAAGAAAACATAGATCATCTTAGGGTTGCATGTGAACCATAGGAATTATTTGTTCATTGATTGCATAGAAAACCCTTCAGTGGTATCAGAGCATAGGCTTGTTTTCTTATGAATTGATATAAACAGCTTGAATGATTCTTGCCTTGAGTGTTTTTGCGAAAAACCCTCTTGCAATGGTCTAAATTTCGTGGCCTAGGCTAGGGTTTCCTAACCCTAGCCGCCAAGCCCCATGGTCCCCTTTATTTGCTTGATTTACTTGCCTTTTAAAAGTATGTTGTTATTTTTGGTAATTGGATTAATTAAATAACTAGAACTCTTTTTACCTGGCTTGTAATTTTCGATCCTATAGGGGCCCTAGATAGAAAATTAATTTGATTAATTTATAAAATCTATCTTAGATTTAATTAGTTTAATTAATTGTTAATTAAAAGATCAATTAAATCAGCTTAAAGAATTAATTTAAATTTTCAAAAAATTGTTTAAAATTTGCGAAAATTATAATTAAATTAATTCTAAAATATTTTAATAAGATTAAAATATATCTTATATATTTATGATTAAAAGTTAATACTTATATATAATATTAAATGGTTAGTCTTACCGCAAGTAGGCCTCATTCACAAAACTGTCCTATAAAGAGTGTATAAGGCGACTGCTTATAAAATGACAGTCTAATGGTTATCCACTCTTACCCACCGCTCTCTTGGTCAGCCGAGTGTCGTTAGCCAAACGGGTTTGATAGAACCGCTAAGCCTCTTAAAAGTATAATGCTATAATTGAAAGTACTAGAACCTTGAACAAAAACCCAATCTAGTTACTTTAGGTTAAAAATGTGAATTGGTGCTAATCCATGAAATTGCACATTGCAATTTGTGAAACATTGGTGGAGCATGTGTGGTTAACCGACAAACCAATAGGGGTTCACAAAGACTTGCAATGGGTTTCTTGATTTTGTCATTATTAACGGAGCGTGTGTGGTTAACCGGCACGTTAATTAGAGATGGCAATTGACTTCGAGAGTACCGAGCAAATTTGCATGGTTATTCACACCCGGATTATGATCCTCAGCATCCCAGTCACAAACAGTGGGGCACATCCGAGACTAAACATGCCATTTAATAGCTCAATGTGTCTCAACAGATCTAGGTATTTCATAAGATGAAATTGATAAGTGTATTATCTACCTTAAAGACCATTATGTTGTGATTACGACATCCCTTTTCACACCATAGTTGGGGCATTTTGGGTCCTAGCCTTAATAAATAATATATTGGGTAATTATTTAAAAGGATTAATTAAACTAATAAAATTCTGTTTATTGTAGATGTCTGAATCAAGTGTCTATTCTCCTCCCTCTCCTCCTTCACCCTTTTCTGAGAGCATCAGAAAGCACCTGCTAAATATGGAAAGGCTGACTGGCCTTAACTGTAAGGAATGGCTTCGTAATTGGAGACTGGCTCTCGGCATTGCTGGCAAGCTACATCTCACCGAGTATCCGATCCCGGTTCCACCAAAACAAGTCATCATAAAGAGCCTTTATGATAAGCATGACTTATTAGTTGATGAATCCAAAAGGATTCGTGACCTCATGCTATTAACCATTGACCCCGAGTTCCGCAAGGATTTTGAATCCTTGGGGACATATGAGTTAATGCAATCGGTTGAGGAAAAGTTCCAAAAACCGTTCGAAGAGGAACGAGCTAGGATCTTCAAGAGACTTGCAGAGTGTAAGTTAAAAGAAGGAAGTAGCATCTCGATTCGCATGTTCTTCAGATTGAAGCGTACATAGGCAAATTATACAAACTTGGTTATTCCATGAGCCAGGAGTCGAGTGTTAACACTCTACTCGCTTCACTGACCAGTAAGTACGATCTGTTCATTCAGACATATGGAAAGGAAGACCATAAAAGGACCTTAATGGAAATGCGTCCACTGTTGACTTTATACGAGTCACTCTTAGACAGGCATAGCTCCAATGGTTAAGCTACTTCTGGATTAAGTCCAGTAGGAAGACGAAGCAAGAAACGGTCCATATCGTCTGGATATGTCTTAAGCTGGAATCCACAGAATCAGATACAGTCGCGGAAAGATTGGAAGACGCTCCAAGGTCAAAATCTTTTGAAAGCTCAGGTATATCTAAAACCTCAAAACTTCTGTTCCATAATTCCTTGATGCATAATGTGATAGTCACATTCTGGTTTGTATACAGGGAATCAGTAGGATACAGGACATTGGCGCATAGGAGCACATTTGCATTGGATTTCCGGCTCATGCAGTTTTGAAGTTTAGTTAAATATTGAAATATTGTTATTAGGTTTTCAGATGCGTATGCCATTGTCTATCATATAGTACATTGTTCAAGGATTTTGTTTTTAATAAAATTGTCGTTTAATTTCTTTTAACATCTGTTGTTTGAAATTATCCTTGAAATGTCGTATGATTCTGTTGAATGCATGATTGATGATAACTTGAATATTGAATGCATCCAAAGTGTTTGGATCTTAGGAATTGTGTCCCTTATGATTGTTAAGATAAATATTATAAGAATCAATTCAACCAAAGGTCCAGTTGGACAGGACCTTGGAATCACTTGACTTAGAGTCACTTGATGAGTTGAGTTCTTAATGTGTTAAGAAATGAATCAACCAAAGGTCCAGTTAGACAGGACTTTGGAATCATTTGACTTAGAGTCAGATGATGATTGAGTTCTTTATAAAGCACATGCAGCAAGAAATGAATCACCCAAAGATCCAAAGGATAGGATTCTGGAATCAGCTGACTTAGAGTCAATTAAGATTGCAAGTCGTGAACAGAATTAACAAAGTCATAAGTTTACATAGAGATGTAAAAGAGATTAAGATTAGGAGCAACGAACACATCAGTTGCTGTGTACTGCTCGAATCCTCAAATAGAACACAATTGGTTGTACTCCGCGATATTTGTCAATCGGTATGACAAATATGGCTTCGCTTATCAGAATAAGTGATTGAATTGAAACCTTGAACAGTTTAAGGACTTCAAAGAAAGTACAAGACCCACAGAACCTGAGTGACAACATAAACTGGGAAAATGTTTCACAGTTCATTCCCTTCCAAGAACATTAATAGTTATAATGTGTCTTAGGGAAGATGATGGAGCGTTGGTCGAAATAGTTCGATCCTCAATGTATGAGATACATTGCCAATTAGTTTCCAATACATTGAATACTAAACCAGTCAGACCATATTCCAACCACATCCTTCGACTAAGTAGGTTTTGCAGACACTGTCTGAAATGTAAAGCTAGGATTGCCTCACTTGTACATTAAAAGTCCAGGGTCTTGTAGTGTTCGTTCGAACCGCATGACTAGCCTGAACCTAATCAGAAATGTCATTTCACTAGCTATCCCACTGTACCTGGAAAAGAAAGAGCTCTTTTAGAAAGAACTCACGTTCTGAGGAAACAGTGGGAGTTGGGACAGTCCTGAATGAGTTCAGGATTAGCCAAGTGAAATAACCTTTAGTCATCACTAGGCTTAGAGCGGAAATCAGATTTTTGTTTTAAATTCTGACATTATCTTCCCTTGACCAGTAGTACTGATCACCATCATAAGTAGTTATGATCAGGGTGACATACCGATTAGTGGTAAAACACTATAGTTGGTACGGATTTTCAATCCGACTACTTGGAAGCATTGGTGAGCCCGGTTGCTGCCAATTTAAAGAACCTTAGGAAGAGATACAGTTTATGTGACAGTTTGATTGATTTTACAACTGGTCTTAAAACTAGTGGGAGTAATCATCAAAAGAAACCAACATGGACAGAAACGTACCTTCAGAACATCTGGTTGAGTGAGACGATACTCGGAGTCAAGTAATTGACTCCGAGAGAAGCACTCTCAATAGAAGATGAAATCTGAAAGGATACTGCATAATGTAAGTCGTTAGTGGAGCACGTGTGGATCACAGGCACACTAATGGGGACTCACAAAGAGTATGCCAGTATAAAGGTACGTGGGCCCGGGATTACCCCATAGGCATCTCGCAAGAAAGGATATTCAGATTCTCAAAATATGACAAAGGATTGGATTTTGAGAAAGGGCTGAAAGATTTCCCTTAAGATGTCAGAAAGGTTTGGATTCTCAAAATGTGCCATAATCTCTGGATTTTGTGAATAGTACATAACCATGCCAAAGCTAGTGGGAGTGTCGCTGTTATCTACTATCTCCATATGTGAGTTACATAATGTTTCTAGGAATCGCCTCTTTTCATTACAAAGTGTAATGACTTGGTGTTAAGAAACGGACCACTATGAAAGACTTAATAAAGATACGACATGCTCGGGTGGTTATAAATGTCTATGAGATAGATCGAAACTCTGCCAAAATGATATTGATGAGACTCAAGATGCATTGCCCTAGGAAATAGTTTTTTTTGTCATTGTAAAGTGTAATGATTTGGCATGAGAGATATAAAAGGTGCAACATACTCACATAATCCATTAACATATATCAGATAGATGATGTCATCAGTATAGACTTGGCCATAGTAAGCATGATCTTGATAAGATTCAACATGTATGGAAAAGAGTCTCCGAAAGGAAATAGTTATTGAAAGTCGTGACAAGGATTGCAACTAATCCTATGATTCCAAAATAGTTTGGAATAGGACTAGATCGAATCCAACAAGGTTCTTGGATCGATCAGAAGTGTCATGAACATGTCTTGATGACTTAATGCGTAGAGCATAGTGAGTCACATTCAGGATATGACCTGGCTGGGAATACTTAATGGATTCTGTATATACGTGAGAAATCATTGGAAAATGATCAAGGTGAATGTTGATAGTAATTTGAAAAGAGTTTCAAATAGTAAAAGGACGTAATGGTTAAAGAGTTTCGTTGGCATTCTGATGGAGCGCGTGTGGGTCACCGGCACATCGTAACACCTCGAAATAGTCTTAGGGTGCAGTCATGTGTACTAAAGATCCCGAGAACCATGGAAAGTCACAGTACATAGAATGGAGTTGTTAGTGAGAATGACTGTATGACCAAAATTGAAATATCATCGGAAGGATATCCGATCGGATGAAGTGTATTAATGTATAACATTTGAATACATAGAAAGAGTGAAAGGTCAAGTAGAGATAGATACATAACACGAATTAAATAGTTTAAAAGGAATCTAGAAACCGATAATAGTTTTATGTAAAATCCGACTTGGTGATTACCTCGTGGAGACTTGGTAATTAGGCAAGAGTAGCCACCAGTCAGATTTTATGTTTCAAGTTTGCATGTTTCACTTCCCGAATAATTTGATTATTCAAAAGTCCACAGTCGCTCATACTTTTTGGGAGTAAGTATGAACGAAGACTGCCGTGAATTGGTTTGAAGATTGTCTAAGGAGTTAGACATTGCAGTAAGACTGCTACAACGATCACGAGTACTTAGAAATAGAGATTTGAGCATTGGATAAACCCGCGCTCAACAGATTGCTTCATGGATTACATCACAAGCAATGTTGAGACGATAATATCGTATGATCTTGAAGCGGAGACATATGAGTTCAAATTTACGAGTCGGTTGTGCATTGATAATGCGAAAACGCATCGGTAACTCGATGTTATAAAACGCATTGTTGTGTACGATTTTGACAAATAAAAGAAAGAAGCATATGAGTCAAAGATTATTCGTTCCTTGACCCTGCTGGGAAACAGATATCTGTAGGCCTCTCGATGATTTTAAGGTTGACTAAAGTGCTGGCCAGCCGGGACTAAATTGATATGTTCAATTAGAAGTCTTAAAGTCATACGCAGAATCGGAGATCGGGACACAGAGTATCGGACAGAGATTGATCTCAATCCATGTCTCGTGTCTGAAAATATCTTGTTGGACGAAGGATCCTATGATCACTTATCTATGGACAGAACTGACTAGGTCAGAGTTCGGCAGCAGTTTCTTGGAAGCTGCATGTTGTTTATTAATCAGAAGATAAATTAAAGTCATAGACTTATCCAAGTGGGAGACTGTTGGATTAGCTGTCTAAGCCATGACTTTATATTTATATTTATCTTGTTAATTGAAGCAAAGTCCATTTGGGTTGCCCTCATAGTTGGAGGTTAGGATAGAGTTCAGTAGAGTAAAATGTTGATTTATTAATTGTTTAATAAATCAATAGAATTAATTAAATGGTTTATTAATATATTTAAGTGTTAATATATTAATTAGAAACTATAATAATTAATTAAGATTTAATCTAGAATTAATTGGATTTAATTCAGTGATTAAATTAATTAATTAAAAGTGCAGGGACTGGTTTGTATTTATTTAACTGTTGAATAAATTACTGGCCAGTGGACAGGGGCCAAAAGTGGCGCCACCATGGAAGGATTCTCCATGGTTGGCGAAACCCTATTAAGGTTTAGAAAAGGCTTGATCCATTTAGTCAGCAGGCTTGCCCATTTGGAGGCTCCTTAGGGTTTCAGCTGTAACCCTTGGAGGCTATAAAAGGAGGCACCTGGCCACCCTAAAACCTGCGCCATTCTGACCTAAGACTACTCTGTTGGACTGTCTTCTCCATTGCTTTGGGTGTGACTTGCATTTGAGGCAGAATAGTTTTGCTGCTAGCTTCAAGGATCATAAGATCAAAAGGTTGGTTTTCTCAGTTTTGATCTTTAGAAATAATTGTTTCCTTTAGGTTTTTAGTTTATTATCTTCATAGAAGAAAACATAGATCATCTTAGGGTTGCATGTGAACCATAGGAATTATTTGTTCATTGATTGCATAGAAAACCCTTCAAACACCACTCGACTCGGAACTTGCACTCGGAAGGTGCTCAAGCTCCGAGAGAAGCTCGAAGACTGAATTCGAACTCAGGCGTCGACTTAGGGTAGAATATTGTTAAATCCCACTCAACCACCAAGCCTACCTCAGGAACTCATCTTCGGATCCTTCACTTTCAGAACTTATCACCTTGCATGCAACGACTACTTCATAAGAGAAGACCATTATCAAAATCCTTATACTCACGAGCTACTAAATACCAAGTTCCAATGCAAATGACAATCAAATCACAAGGTCAACCGCTACTAAGTACACCTATGACTAAGTGATTTGACATAAAGTATAACTAACCACTCTTTTACTCAGTTCCCACACTCATTTGAACCCATAAACCACGAACTCCCTCTCAAATTTCTCTCAACTTTCTCTCATTCTCTCTCAACACTAAACCTCCACCACCTTCCTTCCAAAACTCCTGCCTCATCAGCGCCACCACGAACAACCATTCTCCGCCATTTTTCCCGGTGTAAAACCTCATATTATTGGTAAGTTGGACTCCTTTTGTGATTCAAAGCGTAGTTATTTAAGTTTTAGCTCGCTTACACACACTAACATTTCGTAAAAACCGTTGGATATTAGCTTTATCCGAAGGTCCTTAGGTTCCGAGAACCCAAGTCCCGATCCCCTATCGTCGAACTTCCGAACTCACACTCCTTTCTCGACAGTATCACGCTTCAAGGGTGAGCTTCATACCTCTCCATTTTACTTTTGCGAAACTTTTAGGGGGGTACAAGATATTACGCTTTAAATACCATTCTACACATGTTTGAATACATTTATATGTTAGACAAAGGGTTTACATAAGATAAAACGACTATTTTACGCGGGTATGATACTGGTTTCAGACCCTCGTCCGATCAGACCTCGTACACATTATTACACAACTACAATAAGCTAATGGTGCTAGCAGTAGCCTTTCTCGCATGATAATAATGCTAAAATAAACTATTAAAGGAATAGTTATGGATGTACAGTTTTCCACTACCTTGAAAAAACACAAGTTTGCTTATAATCGAAATATTATATATTCAAACTACTTCCAAAGTTATTTTGGAAATAAGATAGCGACAGAAAAACAAAAAGGGTTTTCTTAACTACTAAACGTAAACGGGTCGATGATACATACATTTTTGTGAGACGGGTCTTCACAGTACTTTTCAATATGTACACTATAAGTGTTGGATTAGGTGTCTAAGCCATGACTAATAATTAGTATTTATCTAATTAATAGTAGCATAGTCCATTTGGGTTGCCCTCATAGTTGGAGGATTGATGGAAAGTCCGGTAGAGAGAAAGATTGATTTATTATATTATTAATAAATCAATAGAAATTAAATAAATAGTTTATTAATATATTTAAGTGATAATATATTAATTAGAAACTATAATAATTAATTAGAAATTTTTCTGGAATTAATTTGGCAGTTAAATTAATTAAAGGTACAGGGACTAAAACTGTAATTATTCAATAGTTGAGTAAGTGACAGTTTGAGTAAGTGTGAGTGGTTGGCGGAATTATATATATATATAGATATATATATATATATATATATTCGATTTTGATATATAGATAAATAGGTTTTGATTAATTAAGATAAAGGCTTATCTTAATTTGAATTCAAAAAGGTTTATTTGTAAGATTTATTTGGAAACCACTTGGAGCCTTTAAATAGGGAGGCTCATAACCCTAATACCTGCAATTTTAATAGACTATCTCTCTGAAGGATTTCGACCAGCTCCAAATTAGGGTGTGACTGCATTTGAGGCAAGAAGTTTCTGTTGCTTTGCTTCCAAGATTCACAAAAGGTTGGTTATTTCTTAATCTCTTCTTTTAGTTTATATTTGCTGGCCCTTTAGGAATTGTTATATGTTTAACTAGAAGAAAAACTTAGATCTTTATAGGTTGCATGTGAACATAGGAGTTTTAGTTCGTAGTTGCAGAATACCTTTCAGTGGTATCAGAGCATTTGGTTGTTTTTCTTGTTAAATTGCTATAACTGCTTTCCTGAAAATTAGGGTTTAATTGTTTCTAAACCCTAATGTGGCCTTTTTTCGAAAATCAGGGTTTGTTTTTGAAAACCCTGGTCGGCCCCTCCTGCTTGGCGGTTTTTGATGATTAGGGTTTAGCAGGCTTTCTATTTTTGGCAACTTTAATTGTTTAAATAGATAATACCTTAAACCAATTATCTTAAAAATAGAAAATTAGAAGATAAGGATAAGTTTAAATTAATTTGATTATTTTGTGATACCTATCTTAGAATTAATTAATTTAATTAATTGTTTAATTAAAAGATAATTAATAGGATTTAATTAATTTCGATTTAATTGTTTTAAATTGCGAAAATTAATAGATAAAACCTAGTAATATTTTAAAAGGTTTAAAATATCAAATTTGATTAATTTAATTAATTGGTTAATTAAAAGATATTTAAATCGGGTTTTAATGGTTTAATTTAATTTTAAAATTTAATAGCTTAAATCGACAATAAATTAAAAGATAAACCAGAAACAATTTTTCAAAGGTTTAAAAAATTACATCTTATATATATTATAACTAGGAAGTTATCATTATATGTATAAGATTAAAATGGTTAGTCAAATCATTAGTAGGCCCCATTCACGAAGCTGATCTATAAAGTGGGTATAAGGAGACTGCCTATAAAATGGCGGTCTAATGGGAGAACACTCTCGCCCTCCGCTCGCCTGATCAGTGGAGGGTTGTTAGCCGAACAGGTTTGATAGGACCACCTAATAATCACTAAAAGTAAAATGATTCAAAATACTATAACACTTAAAAAAAACCCAAATCTAGTTACTTTAGGAAAAATGTGAATTGGTGCTAATCCATGAAATTGCACATTGCACTTTATGAAACATTGGTGGAGCGTGTGTGGTTTACCGGCACGCCAATAGGGGTTCATAAAGAGTTGCAATGGGTTTCCCGGGTATTATCATTGTTGATAGAGCGTGTGTAGTTTACCGGCACATCAATTAGAGATGATAATTTACCCAAGACTACCAAGCTAATTTGCATGGTTATTCACATCCAGTTTGTGATCCTCGGCATCCCAGTCACAAACAGTGGAGCACATCCGAGATTAAACATGCCATTGAAGAGTTTAATGAATCTCAACAGATCTAGGAATGTCATAAGATGAAATTGATTAGTGTTTATCTACCTTAATGACCATTATGTTGTGATTACGGCATCCCTCTTCACACCATAGTTGGGGTATTTTGGATCCTAACCTTATTAAATAACATATTGGGTAATTATTTAAAAAGGAACCATTAAACTGATAAATTCTATTTTCTCTTATAGATGTCAAGTGTCAATTCTCCTCCTTCACCCATTTCCGAAAGCATTAGAATGCACCTGCTAAATTTGGAAAGGCTGACTGGCCTCAACTGTAAAGAATGGCTTCGCAATTGGAGACTGGCTCTCGGCATTGCTGGCAAGCTACATCTCATTGAGTATCCGATCCCAGTTCCACCGGAACAAGTCATCATAAAAGGTTCTTATGATGAATCCGAAGAGATTCGTGACCTCATGCTATCAACCATTGACCACGAGTTCCGCAAGGATTTTGAATCCTTGGGGCCATATGAGTTAATGCAACTGGTTGAGGAAAAGTTCCAGAAACCAGTTGAAGAGGAACGAACCAGGATCTTCAAAAGACTTGCAGAGTGCAAGCTGAAAGCAGGAAGTAGCATCAATTCGCATGTTCTTCAGATTGAAGCACACATAGGCGAATTTTATAAACTTGGTTATTCCATGAGTCAGGAAGAGAGTGTTAACATCCTGCTCGCTTCGCTGACGAATGAGTACGATCTGTTCATTCAGACGTATAGAAAGGAAGACCAGAAAAAGACCCTCATGGAAATGCGTCCACTGTTGACCTTATATAAGTCACTCTTGGATAGGCATATCTCCAATGGCTCAACTACTTCTGGATTAAGTCTAGTGAAGAGACGTAACAAGAAACGGTCAAGATCGACTGGACATGTCTCAAACTGGGAATCCGCTAAATCATATACAGTCACGGGAAGATTGGAAGACGCTCCAACTCTTTTGAAAGCTCAGGTATATCTAAAAACCTCAAAACTCCTGTTCCTAGGTTTCTTGATACATAATGTGACAGTCGCATTTTGGTTTGTATGCAGGGAATCAAGAAGGCACGGTACTCTGGCGCATAGGAGCACATTTGTATTGGATCTCCAGCTCGTGCAGTTTTGAAGTTTAGATAGATATTGAAATATTGTTATTAGTCTTTAGATGCATTTTTTTGACATTGTCTATTACATTGTTCAAAGATTTTGTTTTAATAAAATTTGTCATTTTTTCTTTCAACACCTGTTGTCTAAAATTGTCCTTGAAATGTTATATGAATGTGTTGAATGTATGTTTAGTAATAACTTGAATGACGATCCAAAATGTTTTGAATTCAAGAATTGTGTCATTATGATTGTTAATACAAATGCTATAAGAATCAATTCAACCAAAGGTCTAGTTGGACAGGACTTTGGAATCATTTGACTTAAAGTCACTTGATGAATTGAGTTCTTAATGTGTCAAGAAATGAATCACCCAAGGATCCAGAGGATAGGATTTTGGAATCAGTTGACTTAGAGTCAATTGAAGATTGCAAGTCTTGAACAAAGTTAACAAAGTCATTAGTTTACATAGATATGTAAAAGACATTGAGATTAAGAGCAACGGACACACTTGTTGCTGTGTATTGCTCGAATCTTGATAAAGAACACAATTGTTTGTACTTCACGATATTTATCATTCGGTATGACAAATATGACTTCGCTTATTGGATAAGCGATTGAATTGAAATCTTGAACAGTTCAAGGACTTCAAAGGAAGTACAAGTTCCACAGAACCTGAGTGATAACATAAACTGAGAAAAGGGTTTCACAGTTCATTCTCTTCCAAGAGCATTAATGGTTATAATGTGTCTTAGGGAAGATAATGGAGCAGCGGTCGAAACAGTTCGATCCTCGAGGTATGAGATACATTGCAAATTAGTTTCCAATAAGATATATTCTATACCAGTTAGTCCATATAAACCATATTCCGACCACATCCTAAACTAAGTAGGTCTTGCAGACACTGTCTGAAATGTAAAGCTGGGATTATTCCACTTATACATAAAAAGTCCAGGGTCTTATAGTGTTCATCCGAACCTCATGACTAGCCTGAACATGATCATCATTGTCGTTTCATTGGCTATCCCGCTGTAACTATAAAAGAAGAGCTCTTTTAGAAAGAACTCATGTTCTAAGGAAACAGTGGGAGTTGGGATAGTCCTGAATGAGTTCAGGATTAGCCAAGTAAAAAGACCTTTAGTCATCACTAGGCTTGGAGCAGAAATCAGATTCCTGTTCTACAACTGACATAATCTTCTCTTGACCAGTAGCATTGATCACCATCATAAGTAGTTATGATTGGGTGACACACCGATTGGTGGTAAAACACTATAGTTGGTACGGATTTACAATCTGACTATTGGGAAGCATTGGTGAGCCCGGTTGCTGCCAAACAAGAGAACCTTAGGGCGAGACACAGTCTATGTGAAAATTTGATTGACTTTACACCTGGTCTAAAAAACAGTGGGAGTAACTGAATCATCAAAAGAAAGCAACATGGACAGATACATACCTTCTGAATATCTGGTTGATTGAGACGATTCTCAGAGTCAAGTAATTGATTCCGGGAGAAGCAATCTCAATAGACGATGGAATCCGAAAGGATACTGTATGATACATTGTGAATCGTTAGTGGAGCGCGTGCGGATCATCGGCACACTAATAGGGACTCACAAAGAGAGTCCCGGTACAAAGGTAAATAGTCCCGGGATTTCCCCACGGGCATCTCGCAGGAAAGGATATTCAGATTCTCAAAATATGCCAAAGGATTGGATTTTGAGAAAGGGCTGAACGACTTCCATTAAAATGTCAGAATGGCTTGGATTCTCAAAATGTGCCATAAGTCCTGGATTTTGTGAATAGTCTATAACCATGTCAAAGCCAGTGGGAGTCGCTGTTATCTACTATCTCCATACGTGGGATACATACTGTTTCTAGGAAACGTCTCTTTTCATTACGAAGTGTAATGACTTGGTGTTAAGAGACAGATCGCTATGAAAGCCTTAATAGAAATACGGCATACTCAGGTGGTTGTAAACGTCTATGAGATAGATCCAGATTCTGCCAAGATGATCTTGATGAGATTCAAGATGCATAGACTTAGGAAAAGTTTTCTTATCATTGCAAAGTGTGATGACTTGGCGTGAAAGAAATTAAGAAGGTGCAACATACTCACATAATTCAAAGTCATCTAGATAGATGAAATCGCCAGCATAGACCTAGCCATTCTAAGCATGATCTTGATAAGATTCAAGATGCATGAGAAGAGTCTCCGAAAGGAAATAGTTTTTCGAAAATCATGACACAAGGATTATGAATAATCTTTGGATTCCGAAAAAGGTTTGGAATAAGATTGGATCGGGTTACACAAATTTCTTGGATTGATCATAATGTCATGAACATGTCCTGATGACTTGATGCTTAGGGCATAGTAAGTTGGATTCAGGACATTGTCTGGCTGGGAGTACTGGATGGATTGTTTGAACTCAAGAGAGAAATCATTGGGAAATGATTAGGGTGAAAGTGATAGGGTTAAATTTGAAAGATTTTTCAAGTTAGTAATTATTAACGTCAGGACATGATGTTAAAGGACTTCATAGTTAAAGAATCTCGTTGGTATTATGATGGAGCCCGTGTGGTTCACCGGCACATCATAACGCCTCGAAACAGTCTTTGGGTGCAGTCAAGTAGACTAAAGATCCCAGAACCATAGGAAGTCACAGTACACATTACCAAAATGAAGTTAGGAGAGAAATTGACAGGATAACATATTGAGATGTTATCGGATGAGCATCCGATTGGATCATCTGCAATAAAGTGTACAAGTATAAGATACTTTGGATACATAGAAAGAGTGTAAGGTTCATAAAGACATAGATGTAAAATTAGAATTGAAAGTTTAAAAGAAATCATGAAACCGATAATAGTTTATGACAAGGTTCGACCTGGTGATTATCTTGTGGAGACTCGGTAATAAGCAAGAGTAGCTGCCAGTCAGATCTTTATGTTTTACTTTCGCATGTTTTACTTCCCGAATAATTTAATTATTCAGAAAGGTCCACAGTCGCTCATACTTTGGGAAGTAAGTATTGAATCAAGACTGTCATGAATTGATTTGTAGACTGTCTAAGGAGTTAGACATAGCAATAGGATAGCTACAACATTCATGAGTACTTAGAAATAGAGATTTGAGTATTGGATAAACCCACGCTCAACAGATTGCTTCATGGATTATATCACAAGCAATGTTGAGACGATAATATCTTATGATCTTGAAGCAGAGAGATATGAGTTATAATTTACAAGGCAGTTGTTTATTGATAATACGAAAACGCATCGGTAACTCGATGTTATAAAACGTGTTGTTGTGAATGATTTGACTGGTAAAAGATATAAGCATATGAGTCAAAGCTTATTCGTTCCTTGACCCTGATGGGAAACAGATATCTGTAGGCCTCTCGATGATTTTGAAATTGACTAAAGTGCTGGCCAGCCTGGACTAAATTGATGTGTTCAATTAGAAGTCTAAAGTCATATGCAGAATCGAAAATCGGGAAACAGAGTATCGGACATAGATTGATCTCAATCCATGTCTCGTGTCTGAAAATATATTGTTGGACGAAGGATCATATGATCACTTATCTTTGGACAGAACTGACTAGGTCAGAGTTCGGCAGCTGTTTCTAGGAAGCTACAGTTGCTACTTAATTAGAGATTAAATCAGTAATTTTAGTCATAAACTTATCCAACTGGGAGACTGTTGGATTAGGAATCTAAGCCATGACTAATAATTAGTATTTATCTAATTAATAGTAGCATAGTCCATTTGGGTTGCCCTCATAGTTGGAGGATTGATGGAAAGTCCGGTAGAGAGAAAGATTGATTTATTATGTGATTAATAAATCAATAGAAATTAAATAAATAGTTTATTAATATATTTAAGTGATAATATATTAATTAGAAACTATAATAATTAGTTAGAAATTTTTCTGGAATTAATTAGAATTAATTTGGCAGTTAAATTAATTAAAGGTACAGGGACTAAAACTGTAATTATTCAATAGTTAAGTAAGTGACAGTTTGAGTAAGTGTGAGTGGTTGGCGGAATTATATATATAGATATATATATTTTCAATTTTGATATATAGATAAATAGGTTTTGATTAATTAAGATAAAGGCTTATCTTAATTTGAATTTAAAAAAGGTTTATCTGTAAGATTTATTTGAAAACCACTTGGAGCCTATAAATAGGGAGGCTCATAACCCTAATACCTGCGATTTTAATTGACAATCTCTCTGAAGGATTTCGACCAGCTCCAAATTAGGGTGTGACTGCATTTGAGGCAAGAGGTTTCTGTTGCTTTGCTTCCAAGATTCACAAAAGGTTGGTTATTTCTTAATCTCTTCTTTTAGTTTATATTTTCTGGCCCTTTAGGAATTGTTATATATTTAACTAGAAGAAAAACTTAGATATTTATAGGTTGCATGTGAACTTAGGATTTTTAGTTCATAGTTGCAGAAAACCTTTCAATAAGTCCTAAAATTTATAACTAGAGTCTCGGTAAGAGAGCGTGACATTTGTGTATACATCTATACGGGATTGACAACCCCGCACCTGAGCTATTAGCTACCGTTAGACCGGCAAGTCTGAGGTGACAAACGTCATAACATTCCGACGCCTGAAGAACGTCGCAGCCGGCCAACTAGTCTACAGTATGGTTATAGGGCGTCTCATATGGGAAAACGATTCACCCTTAAATGATTGTTTATGTTGAAATATACACTTTACCATAAAGTTACATTACAACTTACACTACATTATAGTCTTGGAGTTTCATGACTTACTACACTTTTAAACGTAGAAAATATTGGATTTTTTTGGGTTTTCAAATCTATGATTTACAACAAATTGATTTTTCATTCAAAATACTTATGAACTCACCAACTTTATTGTTGACGCTTTTCAAACTACTTGTAGTATCAGTAATCCAGTAAGTAGGTTCGCAAGTGATGTCAGCGGGACGCTATGCCGTCATATCTATATATTTTTGAATCATATGTAATTGTAATGAAAACAACATTGAACTTATGTAACTTTTACAATTATGTTATGATGGTTGTGATTGCTTGGATTCATTATTACTTTGACACTGTTATGATATCGTACATGAAGTCACCCACCCTCGAACGTTTCTGCCAATACGGTTTGGGGGTGTGACAGATTGATATCAGAACATTGTTTTTAGTGAATTAAGTATATCAATCCATTTAAAAGATATACAACTATAAATACAATGGGACTTAAGCTCTCAAAAAACATTTTCGTACACGCACACCTTTAAAATTTCAACGATAATTTTTATAAAAATATAAGTGCATACGTATACATTATAACGATATTATCACAAGAACCTACAAAAGTGGCGGGACAAATTGAACACTACGAGTAGACCTAAGTGTTTAGGTAGTCATATCTACTATAGGTAGAGCCTGATCAACTGTATCGGTCTAAGACGTGACTAACGGAAACTTAGGAATAGTCGTAGTAACAACAAATCCAAACACTACCAAAAACTAAATCAACGAATAACAAAAGATTAAAAGTACTAGAAGAGTATTTTGTCGATACTACAAAGTTATATACTTAGGACTTTCTTGATATACTTCTTATACCCCTTATTTCGTACAGACACTATGGCCGGATTTCATTTGCCGGAGATCCCTACTTCCTAGAGGAGGGAAACAAGGATGGCTTAACGAAGAGCCGGAAGGAGACCCGGAGGAGATTTCGGAGGAGGAACCGGAGGAAATGTTAGAGGGAGAAGACCCCCGTTACCCTGCCCGTAACATGCATGTGCCACCACCGACACCGAGTTTCGAGGTATATTGTCATCCCAACGGCCCATTATGGATGTGTACTCCTCGCAAGAGGATACCGCCTATCCATCGCCCGTTACTAATAAATGAACCTCACCAGCGTCCAACGCCTGCCCGGGCAGAGCACATGCAGAAGTGGAGCCACGATCATGCCAGGGCTACCGCCAGCAAAGTCCTCGACCAGACAACCACCACCGAGGTCACCGCCGTCCGTGTCCGACGCCTCAACGAGGCCCATGAACGGACCATATCAAGGGTAGAAACACTTTGGGACACCGCCAGGGATTCTAGAGAGGATCTCAGGAACATCTACGGCTGGTTGCAGGCAGCGAAACAAAGACTACGGGACGCCGAGATACGGGCCCGAAGCGCGGAGCTGAGAGCTGAGCGGGCGATGCGAGAGACGGCTGAACTGAGGGCACAAGTGGCTGCACTCCGGGAAGTGAGGGGATCAGATGCCCGCTGAGTAGTCTCCTCACTACTCGAATTTTGTTATAGATTAGGAACCCATGAGCAAGCTTTACGTGCTGCTCATTATCATATGTAGACACATTCTCACAACCAAACAATTTCACTTTTGGGGGCTGTTATGTTGCCCTTTTTACTTTATGTACTATAGACCTCTTTGAAGGTCAAATTTTTCATTGCCTAAAACATGCAACGTTATGAAATGTGTGGTTAGTATGTTTTGTGTGGAACTATATCAATACTTGATGCATATGCATGATGATAAAAATGTACACACAACTTACGATGAGGGAAGAATAAAACAACCATGTAACGTAAAACACACTACCCAAGTTAACACCTTACTCCTAACAATTCTTCTAGAAACTGACCAACGTCCAATCTTAAATCCTTGTGGCCGAAATATGCCACCTAAATGAAGGAACACTAGGCGTGCCGCAGCAGAAACACCAGAGACGCCGATGATGGATTCTACTACCTTCCAAGCTGCCGTGACCGCCTTTGTGGCAGCTGCCATTGCTCAAATAAATCCAAATGGAACAAATGGAAGCGGAAGTAGGAACGACACTAATGATTCCACAAATGGAGAGACGCCGAGCCACCAACGCGTATCTACATACAAAGATTTCGCGAATTGCAAACCTATCGCTTTTCATGGAAACAATGGTGTTATCACTCTTACAAGGTGGATCGAGAAGACGGAATCGATATTCGACATTTCTACATTCCCCTAGGAATTCAAGGTCAAATATGCCGCTTGTACTTTTGCTGAGGCGGCCTTGTCTTGGTGGAAAGGCCATGTTAAGTCCCTGACACTCCCCGTGGCCAACTCAATGAGTTGGGAAGACCTAAAAACCATGTTGATGAAAGAGTACTGTCCCAGAGGAGAGGTCCAGAAACTAGAGCAAGAGTTGTGGAACCTCACAATGAAAGGTTCAGATATTACCACATACACTAACAGATTCAACGACCTGGCAACCCTTTGTCTCTCAATGGTCACACCAGAATCTGTAAAGGTGGAGCGTTATATCTGGGGACTATCCCCTCTAATTCAAGGAAACATAGAATCAGCAAGCCCAGCCACCTTCGACAGTGCTAAGCGACTAGCACAACAACTAGTGGATCATGGGGTCCGCCAAGGCACCATGGCACACAAAACCGAACCGCCAAGGGAGATGGACCATAAGAGGATACCCTGGAATAGGGGGAGAGACCAGCAGAATCAAGGAAACGCTAAAAGACAACAAGCAGTGATAGTCCATGCCGCTACTATCCTTACCGCTCCAGCACAGACCAAACAATACAGTGGAAACCTACCCAAGTGTAACAAGTGCAACTTCCACCACCACGGAACTTGTAGGGATATGCAGTGCACCAGCTGTGGCAAGAATGTACACACTTCGAAATACTACAGAGCGCCGACCCAACAGACCACCCAGACTTCAAATGCTGGGGTGAGTTAAGCCTGCTATGGGTGCGGAGAAACGGGACACTATAAACGGGGATTGTACGAAAAACAAAACTGTCGGGAGAAATGGGAGAGTTCTAACTATGGGACGCACGAAAGTAGTGGAGGATCCCACTATGATCACCGGTACGTTCCTCGTCAATAACTCTTATGCTTGTATACTATTCGACAGTGGAGTAGAGAGGAGTTTCGTGAGTCAAGAATTTAAACACTTACTAAAAAAAAACCTCAACCCCTTAATGAAACATTTACAGTAGAGATGGCAAACGGTAAAACGGAAAGCACTAAGGATATATACATAAACTGTATGCTTACTCTTGACAATCACTCCTTTCCAATCAACCTAATGCCTGTTAGAATAGGAAGTTTCGACGTGATTGTCGGTATGGATTGGCTAATTCCACATCATGCCGACACCATGTGTTACGAACGGGGATATGACTTAATCTACAGAACGATGAAACCCTTATTGTTTACGGCGACAAACCCAACACCAACCTCCGAATAGTATCATGCATCAAAGCCCGAAAATACCTACAGAAAAGATACCTTGCCTTCTTAGCCCACGTAGTCGATGATAGAAAGAAGTAAAAAGTATCAGAGAAATTCCTGAAGTCTGTAATTTCCCCGATGTATTTCCGGAAGATCTCCCGGGAGTACCACCCGCTCGACAAATCGAATTCAGAATTGATTTGATACCTGGAGCCATGCCAGTAGCAAAAGCACCATACTGGTTAGCTCCGACGGAAATGCAGGAATTATCCAGCCAACTAAACGAACTGCTAAACAAATGGTTCATTAGACTGAGCTTCTCGCCTTGGGGAGCACCGGTCTTGTTCGTTAAGAAGAAGGATGGATCATTCTGGATGTGCATTGATTATCGAGAGCTGAACAAACTCACCGTCAAGAACCGATACCCGCTACCTCGAATCGTCGACCTCTTTGACCAACTTCAGGGGTCGAGTTACTTCTCAAAAATCGATTTAACGTCAGGGTATCACCAGCTCAGAGTCCAAGAGGAAGATGTTCCCAAGACAACATTCAGAACTCGTTATGGTCATTATGAGTTCGTCGTGATGCCTTTCGGATACACAAATGCTCCCGCGGTGTTCATGGACCTAATGAACCGCGTGTGTAGACCTTACCTAGACAAATTTGTGATAGTGTTAATCGACGACATACTTGTGTTGGATTAGGTGTCTAAGCCATGACTAATAATTAGTATTTATCTAATTAATAGTAGCATAGTCTATTTGGGTTGCCCTCATAGTAGGAGGATTGGTGGAAAGTCTGGTCGAGAGAAAGATTGATTTATCATGTGATTAATAAATCAATAGAAATTAAATAAATAGTTTATTAATATATTTAAGTGATAATATATTAATTAGAAACTATAATAATTAATTAGAAATTTTTCTGGAATTAATTGGAATTAATTTGGCAGTTAAATTAATTAATTAAAGGTACAGGGACTAAAACTATAATTATTCAATAGTTGAGTATGTGACAGTTTGAGTAAGTGTGAGTGGTTGGCGGAATTATATATATAGATATATATATTTTCGATTTTGATATATAGATAAATAGGTTTTGATTAATTAAGATAAAGGCTTATCTTAATTTGAATTCAAAAAGGTTTATCTGTAAGATTTATCTGGAAACCACTTGGAGCCTATAAATAGGGAGGCTCATAACCCTAATACCTGCGATTTTAATAGACTATCTCTCTGAAGGATTTCGACCAGCTCCAAGCTATGGTGTGACTGCATTTGAGGCAAGAGGTTTCTGTTGCTTTGCTTCCAAGATTCACAAAAGGTTGGTTATTTCTTAATCTCTTCTTTTAGTTTATATTTTCTGGCCTTTTAGGAATTGTTATATGTTTAACTAGAAGAAAAACTTAGATCTTTATAGGTTGCATGTGAACTTAGGATTTTAGTTCATAGTTGCAGAAAACCTTTCAACTTGTCTATTCACAAAGTAAGGAAGAGCAAAGTCAACATCTGCGGCAAGTCTTGGAGACGGTAAGAGCGGAAAAGTTGTATGCCAAGTTTTCAAAATGCGAATTTTGGATACGAAAAGTGGACTTTTTAGGCCATGTGGTCAGCAAGGAAGGGATACATGTGGATCTCTCCAAAATCACAGCCATCAAAAACTGGAAAGCACCAAGGACACCAACAGAAATCTGCCAGTTTTTGGGCCTTGCTGGCTACTATCGAAGATTCATACAGAACTTCTCCAAGATTGCAAAGCCACTTACCGCCCTGACACAGAAGGGCGTAGCATTTAAGTGGGAGGACAGACAAGACGCCGCCTTCCAGACTCTAAATAAAGCTTTGTGCAGCACACCTATCCTGGCCCTTCCAGACGGAACAGAGGACTTTGTGGTCTATTGCGATGCATCAAATCAGGGTATGGGTTGCATGCTAATGCAAAGGGGAAAGGTCATTGCTTACGCCTCGAGACAGCTTGAAACCCACGAGGTCAATTACACTACACATGACCTTGAGTTGGGAGATGTGGTGTTCACATTGAAAATCTAGAGACACTACCTATACGGCACCAAGTGTATAATTTTCACTGACCATAAGAGTCTCCAACACATCCTCAACCAGAAAGAGCTCAACATGAGACAACGGCGTTGGGTAGAGCTGTTAAGAGATTATGAATGTGAAATTCGTTATCACCCAGGAAAGGCCAACGTAGTAGTCGATGCCCTTAGCCAAAAGGAGTACTCGGGTCGCCGAGTGAAGTCATTAACAATGACGATCCATTCCCACTTATCCACGTAAATCATAGAGGCCCAGCTAGAAGCCTTAAAACCCGAGAACATCGCAAATGAAGTTTTGCGAGGGATGGATAAAAATCTTGAAGTCAAGGATGACGGAGCTCGTTACCTCATGAATCGAATCTGGACACCGAAGTTCGGTGGATACATGGACATCATCATGAATGAGGCATACAAGACAAGATACTCCGTCCATCCTGGGTCCGACAATATGTACTTGGACCTCAAAAAGCTGTATTGGTGGCCAAACTTGAAAGCAGAAATTGCCACTTACATAGGCAAATGCTTGACTTGTGCTAAGGGTTAAGGTAGAATACCAGAAACCCTCGGGTTTATTACAACAACCCGAAATACCTGAGTGGAAGTGGGAGCAGATAACCATGGACTTCATAACAAAATTACCCAAGACAACTGGTGGGCTAGACACCATATGGGTGATCGTCGATATGTTAACAAAGTCCGCGCACTTCCTGCCAATCAAGGAAACCGATAAAATGGAGAAACTTACAAGAACGTACATCAAAGAAATTGTATGATTGCACGGTGCACCAATCTCCATTATCTCAGATAGGGATAGTCGGTTAACATCACGATTTTGGCAATCACTGTACTGTTGGATTAGGTGTCTAAGCCATGACTTATAATTTGTATTTATCTTATTAATAGAAGCAAAGTCCATTTGGGTTGCTCTTGGTAGTCCAACCGGCATCAAGGTTAAATAGAGAGAGAAATAAATAGTTCGTTAATTTATTATGTGATAATAAATTAATGATAAACTAGTTTGGAATTAATCAGAATTAATTGGAATTAATTTGGAATTAATTAAAAGTGCAGGGGCTAAATTGATTATAAGTGCAGGGGCTATAATGCAATTGTTCAAAAGTTGAACACTATAAATAAGCCTCTCCCCATCACTTGAAAACTTGCACAATTCCAAAACACTTCCTTGGAATTTCTCTTCTCTCCTTGCCGTCTATAATCCTTCTCTAAGGTTTTATAGCGAGCCGTTCTTAATAAGAGGTTAAGATAGTTAACCTCTGCTTGGACTTCTGGGTGTGATCTCATTTGAGGCAGGACACTTGTGCTGCCCGGCTTCAAGAATAAAACTAAAGGTTAGTTTTTATTAATTGTTTTATATAGAAATTTCTGTTAATCGTTATTAGAAATTTCTGTTAGCCGTTAGAATTATTATTATATGTTCAAAGATAGAAAACATAGATCCTTTCTAGGTTGCATGTGAACTTAGGATTTTAGTTCATAGATTGCAGAAAAACCTTACAGTGGTATCAGAGCGTTGGTTGTTTTCTTATTGAATTGCTATAATTGTTTACTTAAAAGATAAATTAAATCGTTTAACGGTTTAAATTTAATTTTAAAATTAAGATTTAATTTTTGAAAAATTAAATAGATAAAACAGAAATATTTTAAAAGTTTAAAATATATCTTATATATATTATAATTAATAGTTAATATTTTATATATAAGATAAATTGGTTAGTCTTACCGTTAGTAGGCCTCATTCACAAAACTGTCCTATAAAGAGGGTATAAGGCGACTGCCTATAAAATGGTAGTCTAATGGGTATCCATTCTCACCCACCGCTCTCCTGGTCAGTCGAGTGTCGTTAGCCGAACGGGTTTGATGGAACCGCTAAAGCCTCTTAAAAGTATAATTATATATTTGAAAGTACTAGAACCATTATCAAAATCCCAATCTAGTTACTTTAGTTTAAAAATGTGAATTGATGCTAATCCATGAAGTTGCACATTGCACTTTATGAAACGTTGGTGGAGCGTGTGTGGTTTACCGGCACACCAATGGGGGAGAATAAAGAGTGGCAATGGGTGTCTCGGGTGTTATCATTGTTGATGGAGCTTGTGTGGTTTACCGGCACATCAATTTGAGATGATAATGGACCCCGAGAGTACCAAGCTAATTTGCATGGTTATTCACACCCGGTTTGTGATCCTCGGCATCCCAGTCACAAACGGTGGGGCATATCCGAGATTAAACATGCTATTGAACAGTTCAATAAATCTCAAAAGAAACTAGGAATTCCATTTATAATAAGATTATTTTTCCGCGGTGGAATTGGCTGAATCGTCATTCGCCTACCTTTATAAAATTTGCTTATAGATTACGACATCTATCTTCTATGTTGCAAATTGTTATAATTGGATCCTAGCCTTATTTTATATATTGGGTTATTATAAGGACCGACAAGTATCCAATTAAACTTACCTTCTTTTATAGATGTCTTCTGCTGATCAATCCGCTCCCCACTCAAACTTTAGTGTTCCCTCTATCCTCTCACTGTGTTCCAAGGTTTAATTGAACGGGACAAACTATAATGACTGGATTAGAAATATCAAGATGGCTCTGAGGTACGAGAACAAAGAGTATGTCCTCGAGACCGAGCTTGTCGATATTGACTCTGAAACTGCTACTCCTGAGGAGATTGCCTCGTACCAAAAAAATTCTGATGATGCGACCAAAGTGGCCTGCATCATGATAGCCACAATGAACCCCGAATTGCAAAGGATATACGAAGACTATTGGCCCTTTGAGATGCACAAGGAGCTTGCGGAAAAGTTCCGCAAGCAAGAGCGCATCGAGAGGTGCGAGGTGGTCAAGGACTTCACGAACAGCAAACCTAAAGATGGAGAGTCCATCTGCGCTCATGTGCAAAGAATGCAAGGTTACGTGGAGCGGCTTAGAAAGCTTGCGATGCCTGTACCAGAGGAGTTGGCCGTTGACATAGTGCTTAACTCCCTACCGAGTTCTTATGACCAGTTCAGGCTGGCTTATCATTTGAACAACAATCAGGCTAACCTGACTGAGTTGCATCGCATGCTTCGAGTTTCTGAGGACGGGATGAAGGGTAAAAGTGTACCCTCGGTTAATCAGCCCGTCTTAGCCATTGGAAGTGGCAAAGGAAAGAAGAGGAAGGGCCCTCTTAAGAAAAATTGGAGGGAAAAGGTTCAGGTCAGATCATCAAGCAATGGCTCAAGAACCAAGTCTTCCCAGATTCCTTGTATGGCCAACCCCGATGAAGCCAACTGTTTCTACTGCAAAGAGAAGGGTCATTGGAAGAGAAGCTGCCCCAAATACTTGTAGGATGTCAAGGATGGGAAAGTAAAACCATCGACAGCGGGTATATACACTATCTCTAAAAACTCATCATCTTCTAATTCTTGGGTCCTTGATACAGGATGTGGTTTTCACATTTGTTCTGATCTGCAGGGCCTAAAGGAAAGCAGGGAGGTGGAGCACGGTAGACTGAACTTGATCATGGGCAATAGGAGATCGTCCCCTGTTACCAAGATCGGCGTTTACAGTTTAGTGCTTAGTAGTGATGTTAGTATAGAGTTAATTAATTGTTGCTATTCGCCAGAAATGGCAAGAAACATTATTTCATTTCACGCATTGTTCAGACAAGGATTTCAATTTTCTTTTGATAATAAAATTGGTTCGATTTCTGTTTTCGAAAATGGTATTTTGATTTTCACTGCTTATCCTTGTGATGGTGTGTATGAAACTGTTGAATGTGTTGACAATTTAGGACATAGTGTAAATTATATTGATTCTACTAGTGGTGTAGAAAAGGCATGTCTGTGGCATAGTCGGCTCGGGCACATCAGCAAGAAACGCATCGCCCAACTCCAAAAGGATGGAGTGTTGGAATCATTCGACCTCAGGTCGGATGATGTATGCGAATCTTGTCTGTTGGGAAAGATTACTAAATCACCTTTCAAAAGGTCTTTTGAAAGAGGTGAGGGTCTGCTGGACATCATTCACACGGATGTGTGTGGTCCATTCAGATCAACCACAAAGGATGGCACGCGGTTCTACGTAACCTTTACTGACGATTTTAGTAGATACGGTTATATTTATTTAATCAAGCACAAGTCAGACACCTTTGAAAAGTTCAAAGAGTTTAAGAACGAGGTAGAGAATCAATTAGGCAGGAAGATAAAGATGCTCAGGTCCGACAGAGGCAGAGAGTATCTAAGTATTGAGTTCCTAGACTATCTAAAGGAATGCGGAATAGTTTCGCAGTTGACACCTCCCAGGACACCACAATTGAACGGTGTTGCGGAGAGGCGCAACTGAACCCTGTTGGACATGGTTCGTTCCATGATGAGTCGAGCTTCACTTCCCATTCACTTCTGGGGGTATGCCTTAGAGACTGCCGCCCATATCCTCAATCTTGTCCCTACTAAAAAGGTTGCTAAAACACCTCATGAAATGTGGACGGGGAAAGTTCCCTCGTTGGCACATATCAAAGTCTGGGGTTGTGAGGCTTTCGTTAGATGAGAGACTCAAGACAAACTCGCAGAAAGAAGCGAAAGGTGTTTCTTCCTTGGTTATCCCAAACAGTCCTTTGGATATCTATTCTACAGACCGAGCGAGGACGTGGTCTTTGTAGCTAGACGAGCAATCTTTCGAGAGAGAGAGCTCATATTCAAAGAGGACAGTGGGAGTACCATTGATCTGGAAGAAATTCAAGAATCATCAGATGACGCAACCTTAGGAGAAACTAGAAACCAACATGAGGAAGAAGTTCCTGTTGGTCCGACAGATGTATCCTTACCTCTTAGGCGTTCCGGTAGGGTTAGCATGCCACCAGAGTTTTATGGGTTCCATATAACTTCGGATGGGGACACGTTTGTCAGTGATAGGACATTGATAAATTTGGATGAACCAGCTAACTACCAGGAAGCAGTGGCGGGCCCTGAGTCTGCCAAGTGGAAAGTCTGCCAAGTGGAAAGAGGCCATGGATAGCGAGATCAAGTCCATGTATGACAATCAAGTTTGGAACTTGGTTGACAACGTACCGGGTCGAAAGACAGTCGGATGCAAATGGATCTTCAAGAAGAAGACCGACATGGACGGAAAGGTACAAACTTTCAAGGCAAGACTGGTTGCGAAGGGCTTTACTCAAACCCCAGGGGTTGACTATGACGAGATCTTCTCACCAGTAGCCAAGATAAAGTCTATTAGGATTATGCTGGCCATAGCTGCATTTCATGACTATGAAATTTGGCAGATGGACGTCAAAACCGCTTTCCTTAATGTAAAGTTGACTGAGGATGTTTACATGAATCAGCCAGAGGGTTTTGTCGATGCAAAGTATCCCAATAAAGTGTGTAAGCTTGAGAGATCAATCTACGGATTGAAGCAAGCTTCTCGCAGCTAGAATCTTTGTTTCCATGAGAAAGTCAAAGAGTTTGGTTTCTCTAGGAGCGAGGATGAGTCCTGCGTATATGTCAAGGCTATTGGGAGTATAGTCACCTTTCTGATGCTGTATGTCCATGACATACTGCTCATGGGAAACAATATTCCAACCTTGCAAGATGTCAAGACTTGGCTTGGGAAATGTTTTGCCATAAAGGACCTAGGAGAGGCAGCTTACATTCTCGGGATAAGAATATTGAGAGATAGGAAGAAGAGAATAATTGGACTTAGTCAGGGTACATACTTGGAAAAGGTACTAAAGAGGTTTAGTATGGAAAATTCCAAGAAGGGAGAGCTACCTATCCAAAATAATGCAAAATTGAGTAAGACTCAAAGTCCGAGTACAGACGAAGAAATAGCTGAAATGAGTCGGGTACCTTACGCTTCGGCTGTAGGATCGATCATGTACGCTATGACGTGTACTCGCCCTGACGTGGCTTTTGCTTTAATCATGGTCAGTCTGTACCAGGGTAACCCTGGAAGGGCGCATTGGATAGCTGTGAAAAATATACTCAAGTATCTGCGAAGGACAAAGAACATGGTGTTAGTCCTCGGTGGCAGTGATACCTTGAGAGTTGAAGGATATACAGATGCCAGTTTTCAAATGGATAAAGACAGTGGTCGGTCTCAGTCGGGCTGGGTTTTCCTTTTCAACGGTGGAGCAGTTACTTGGAAAAGTTCCAAGCAAGAAACAGTCGCTGATTCTACGTGCGAATCAGAGTACATAGCAGCAAGTGAAGCGTCGAAGGAAGCGGCTTGGCTGAAGAACTTTATCGGTGACCTTGGAGTAGTCCCGAGTATTCAGGAGCCCTTGGAACTGTTCTGCGATAACGAAGGTGCGGTCGCCTTGACAAAGGAACCGAGAGAACATGGAAAGTCCAGACATATCGACAGAAAGTACCACTACATCAGACATTGGTTAGAAGAATGTCACCTCCTTGTAAAGAGGGTATCATCGGAAGATAATCCTGCAGATCCCTTGACAAAGGCTCTGAGTAGGATTAAGCATAATCAGCATGCTAGGAGCATTGGATTAAGAGATGATATAAGTTTTTGTAATTAGATAGGTTTTGAAACTTATAACAATGTTATTGTATTTGACTTATGTGATTTAATAATGGAGATTTATTAATGAGTAATGGTTTACTAATTTTGTCAATAATATATCATTGTGTTTCATTTTTCATGTTTTACTTCCTGAATAATTGGATTATTCAAATATCCACAGTCGCTCATACTTTTAGGGAGTAAGTATGAAACAAGGCTGTCATGAATTAGTTGTAGATTGTCTAAGGAGTTAGACATTGCAATAAGATTGTTGCAACATTCATGAGTACTTGGAAATGGAGATTTGAGTATTGGATAAACCCGCACTTAATGGATTGCTTCATGGATTATATCACGAGCAATATTGAGACGATAATATCTTTTGATCTTTAAGCTAAGACATATGAGTTATGATTTACTAGACGGTTTTTCATTGATTATACAAAAACGCATCGGTAACTCGGTGTTATAAAACGTGTTGTTGTGAGTAATTTGTCTGGTAAAAGACATAAGTATATGAGTCAAAGTTTATTCGTCCCTTGACCCTAACGGGGAACAGATATCTGTAGGCCTCTCGATGAATTTGAAGTTGACTAAAATGGTTGGCCAATGGGGACTAAATTGGTAGTCTAAGAGTCATATACAAATCAGAAATCGAGGAACAGTGAATTAGATCAGATTGATTTTATCCATGTCTTGAGTCTGAAAAATATCTAGTTGGACGGAGGATCATCTGATCACTTATCTTTGGACAGAACTGACTAGGTCAGAGTTCGGCAGCAGTTTCTAAGAAGCTACAGTTTGCTAATTAATCTGAAGATAAATGGACAATTAAAGTCATAGACTTATCCAAGTGGGAGACTGTTGGATTAGGTGTCTAAGCCATGACTTATAATTTGTATTTATCTTATTAATAGAAGCAAAGTCCATTTGGGTTGCCCTTGGTAGTCCAACCGGCATCAAGGTTAAATAGAGAGAGAAATAAATAGTTCGTTAATTTATTATGTGATAATAAATTAATGATAAACTAGTTTGGAATTAATCAGAATTAATTGGAATTAATTTGGAATTAATTAAAAGTGCAGGGGCTAAATTGATTATAAGTGCAGGGGCTAGAATGCAATTATTCAAAAGTTGAACACTATAAATAAGCCTCTCCCCATCACTTGAAAACTTGCACCATTCCAAAACACTTCCTTGGAATTTCTCTTCTCTCCTTGCCGTCTATAATCCTTCTCTAAGGTTTTATAGCGAGCCGTTCTTAATAAGAGGTTAAGATAGTTAACCTCTGCTTGGACTTCTGGGTGTGATCTCATTTGAGGCAGGACACTTGTGCTGCTCGGCTTCAAGAATAAAACTAAAGGTTAGTTTTTATTAATTGTTTTATATAGAAATTTCTGTTAATCGTTATTAGAAATTTCTGTTAATAGTTATTAGAAATTTCTGTTAGCTGTTAGAATTATTATTATATGTTCAAAGATAGAAAACATAGATCCTTTCTAGGTTGCATGTGAACTTAGGATTTTAGTTCATAGATTGCAAAAAAACCTTACATGTACAAGGCTTTGGGAACCAAACTCGACATGAGTACAACATACCACCCACAGACGGATGGGCAGAGTGAGAGGACTATTCAAATGCTGGAAAACATGTTGAGGGCTTGTGTGATAAACTTTGGTAAGGCGTGGAATACCCACTTACCGCTCGTGGAATTTTCCTACAACAACAGTTATCACAGTAGCATAAAAGTCGCTCGGTTTGAAGCCGTATACGGACGCAAATGCAGATCCCCTCTGTGCTGGGCTGAGGTGGGAGATACTCAATTAGCCAGAGGACAAGTACCTAACAGCACCCCCACCGGTCCAGAGATCATACAGGAGACAACGGAGAAAATCGCTCAGATTCGTGAACGATTGAAGGCATCCCGTGACAGACAGAAGAGCTATGCAGATAAGCGACGCAAACCTTTAGAATTTCATGTGGGCGATCGTGTGTTACTGAAAGTCTCGCCATGGAAGGGAATGATACGCTTTGGAAAGCATGGGAAACTAAACCCCAGGTACATCGGACCCTTTGAGATCCTTTCCAGGATCGGACTGGTGGCCTACAGACTCCAGCTACCACCAGAACTCCACAACGTCCATCCCACCTTTCACGTATCTAACCTGAAGAAATGCCTATCTGAAGAGACCCTAGTCATTCCACTCGACGAGATCGTAGTGAACGAGAACCTTCATTTCGTCAAAGAACCTGTGGAGATCATGGACAGAGAGGTCAAGAGAACATAACAAAGTCGCATACCGATAGTAAAGGTCCGCTGGAACGCTAAGCGTGGGCCTGAATTTACTTGGGAACGCGAAGACCAAATGAAACAAAAGTATCCACATCTTTTCCCAAACCCTTGAGAATCCACTCAAGAGCGAAATTTCGGGACGAAATTCTTTCTAACGGGTAGATGATGTGACAATTGTAAAAATTTTAGTCAAGAAAAAGTCAACTGTAACCTAGCAATGAGGACATTGACTCATATAATGAGAATTGAATTTCATAACTTTTGGAATGCATTGTCGGAACTGTTGGATTAGGTGTCTAAGCCATGACTAATAATTAGTATTTATCTAATTAATAGTGGCATAGTCCATTTGGGTTGCCCTTATAGCAGGAGGTTTGATAGAAAGTTCACGAGGTTTGATAATGAGAATTGAATTTCACTTTCGCATGTTTACTTCCCGAATAATTTAATTATTCAGAAAGGTCCACAGTCGCTCATACTTTGGGAAGTAAGTGTTGAATCAAGACTGTCATGAATTAATTTGTAGACTGTCTAAGGAGTTAGACATAGCAATAGGATTGCTACAACATTTATGAGTACTTAGAAATAGAGATTTGAGTATTGGATAAACCCACGCTCAACAGATTGCTTCATGGATTATATCACAAGAAATGTTGAGACGATAATATCTTATGATCTTGAAGTGGAGAGATATGAGTTATAATTTACAAGGTAGTTGTTCATTGATAATACGAAAACACATCGGTAACTCGATGTTATAAAACGTGTTGTTGTGAATGATTTTTCTGGTAAAAGATATAAGCATATAAGTTGAAGCTTATTCGTTCCTTAACCCTGATGGGTAACAGATATCTGTAGGCCTCTCGATGATTTTGAAGTTGACTAAAGTGCTGGCCAGCCGGGACTAAATTGATGTGTTCAATTAGAAGTTCTAAAGTCATAAGCAGAATTGGAAATCGGGAAACAGAGTATCGGACCGAGATTGATCTCAATCCATGTCTCGTGTTTGAAAATATCTTGTTAGACGAAGGATTATATGATCACTTATCAATGGACAGAACTGACTAGGTCAGAGTTCGGCAGCAGTTTCTAGGAAGCTACAATTTGCTAATTAATTAGAGGTTAAATTAGTAATTATAGTCATAGATTTATCCAAGTGGGAGACTGTTGGATTAGGTGTCTAAGCCATGACTAATAATTAGTATTTATCTAATTAATAGTGGCATAGTCCATTTGGGTTGCCCTCATAGCAGGAGGTTTGATAGAAAGTTCAGTAGAGAGAAAGATTGATTTATTATATGATTAATAAATCAATAGAAATTAAATAAATAGTTTATTAATATATTAAAGTGATAATATATTAATTAGAAACTATATTAATTAATTAGGAATTAATCTAGAATTAATTGGAATTAATTTGGTGATTAAATTAATTAATTAAAGGTGTAGGGACTAAAACTGTAATTATTCAATAGTTGAGTAAGTGACAGTTTGAGTGAGTGAAGTGGCCAGCGATATATATATATATATATATATATATATATATATATATATATATATATATATATATATATATATATATATATATATATATATATATATATATATATATATATATATATATATATATATATATATAAAAGAGATAATTATAGTTTGAATTATTAAGATAAAGGTTTATCTTAATTTGAATTCAAAAAGGCTTATCTCTTAAGGTTTATTTGGTCATCTGATGGAGGCTATAAATAGGGAGCCCCATAACCTCATAACCTGCGATTTTAATACCTATTCTCTCTAGAAATTTCGTTCTCCCCTCTAGCTCTTGGGTGTGACTTCATTTGAGGCAAGACAATTGTGCTGCTCAGCTTCCAAGCTTCCAAGAAATCCTAAAAGGTTAGTTTTTCTGATTTGGTTCTTTTAGTTATTTTCTTGTGGCCTTTAGGAATTTATTATATGTTCAATTAGAAGAAAACATAGATCCTTATAGGTTGCATGTGAACTTAGGATTTTTAGTTCATAGATTTGCATAAAACCCTTCAGTGGTATCAGAGCTTTTTGGTTGTTTTCTTGTTGAAATGCTGTAATTGTTTTCCTAAAAATTAGGGTTTATAGCTTCTAAACCCTAATGGGGCTGAAATCGATTTAGGGTTAGGGTTTTGAAAACCCTAGCCCCTCCCCCTTATGATTTTCGAAAAATATGCTAGGGATTTAGAATGTATTCTATTTTTGGTAACTTTAATTTGATTAATTAAATGGATAACCTTAAACCCATTATTTGAAATCGAAAATTAGGGGGTTTAAGATAGGTTTTAATTAATTTGATAAAACCTATCTAGATTTGAATTAATTTAATTAATTGGTAATTAAAAGATAATTCAAGGATTTAATTTAATTGTTTTAAATTGGCAAAAAATTAAAGGATAAATCCTAAAAATATTTTAAAAGGTTTAAAATATAAAATTTAATTAATTTAATTAATTGGTTAATTAAAAGATAATTAAATCGTTTTATAGGTTTAATTTAATTTAAAATTTAATAGTTTAAATTCCAATAAAATAAAAGATAAACCAATAACATTTTAAAGGGTTTAAAATTCATCTTATATATATTATAATTAAATGTTAATATTATATGTATAAGATTTAATGGTTAGTCAAATCAATAGTAGGCCTTATTCACGAAGCTGATCTATAAAGTAGGTATAAGGAGACTGCCTATAAAATGGCAGTCTAATGGGTGTCCACTCTCACCCACCGCTCGCCTGATCAGTGGAGGGTCGTTAGCCGAACGGGTTTGATAGGACCAACTTAATCTCATTAAAAGTATAATGTTATTAATGAAAGTACTAGAACATCTTTACAAAAAATCCCAAAATCTGGTTACTTTAGGAAAAATGTGAATAGATGCTAACCCATGAAATTGCACATTACACTTTATGAAACATTAGTGGAGCGTGTGTGGTTTACCGGCACACTAATAGGGGTTCATAAAGAGTGGTAATGGGTTTCTCATGATTTATCATTTTTGATGGAGCGCGTGTGGTTAACCGGTACATCAATTAGAGATGATAAATGACATTGAGAGTACCAAGCTAATTTACATGGTTATTCACATCCAGTTTGTGATCCTCGGCATCCCAGTCACAAACAGTGGAGCACATCCAAGATTAAACATGTCATTAAAAAGTTCAATGAATCTCAACAGTTCTAGGAATTTCATAGGATGAAAATGATAAATGTTTATCTACCTTAATGACCAATATGTTGTGATTACGACATCCCTCTTCACACCATAGTTGGGGTATTTTGGATCCTAGCCTTATTAAATAACATATTGGGTAATTTTTTAAAGGATCAATTAAACTAATAAATGGCTTCATAAATAGAGAATAGTTCCTCTTTCTCCTCCTTCACCCATTTCTGAAAGCATCAGAATGCACCTGCCAAATATGGAAAGGCTGACTCGCCTGGACTATATGGTATGGCTTCATAAATAGAGAATAGTTCCCTGTTTTGCTGGCAAGCCATATCTGACTGAGTGTCCGCCCCCCAAAGCATGACATCACACAGTAGCTTGTGATGAGCATGACTCCTTGATTGATAAGTCAAGGAAAGTTTGTTGCCTAATACTATTGATCATTGACCCCGAGTTCTGCAGGAATTTAGAATTCCTGGGGTCAGATAAGTTAACACAGCTAGTTGTGGAAAAGTTCCATGAACTGGTTGAGAAAGGACGAGCTAAGTTCTTCAAAGAGTTTGAAGTGTGCAGGAAGTAGCACCAGTTCATTTGTTCTCAAGACTGAGAGACACATAGGTGAACTGTATAAATTTGGTCCCCTTTTGATCGGGAGTTAAAGCATTAGCTCGACTCGCTGATCCGTTCATCCTGATGTACAGGAAGGGAAACCAGATAAGACAATCATGGATATGTATTCAATGTTAACTTTGTATGAGTCGTTCATAGAGAAGCATAGTTCCATTGATTCAGCTACTTCGGGATTGAGTCCAGTAATAGGACACATCAAGAAATGATCCAGATCGTCTGGACCGGTTCCTTGATGTTTCAAACTGGGAATCCACAGGGTGGGACACAGTCACGGAAAGATTGGAAAAATGCTCCGAAGCCGAACAGTTTGGCAACTCAGGAATATCTTAAAACTCAGAACCCCTGATCCTTAATTCCTTGATACAGGATGTGTTTCTTACATTTGCTCTGTATGCATGTACTCTGTAGGATGTGGGATGTTGTTCAGACTGGATCTGAAGCTCATGCAGTTTTAGAGTTTAGTTAGATATTGAAATCATGGTATAAGCTTATTAGATGCGTATGACATTGTCTATCATATAATACATTATTCAAGGATTTTGTTTTAATAAAATTGTCAATTTTCTTTTAACACATGTTGTTTGAAATATCCTTGAAATGTTGTATGATTGTGTTGAATGCATGATTAGTAATAACTTGAATATTGAAACATCCAAAGTGTTTGGATTTAGGAATTGTATCCCTTATGATTGTTAAGACAAATGTTGTAAGAATTAATTCAACCAAAGGTCCAGTTGGACAGGACTTTGGAATCATTTGACTTAGAGTCTCATGATGAGTTGAGTTCTTAATGTGTCAAGAAATGAATCACCCAAAGATACAGTTGGACAGGACTTTGGAATCATTTGACTTAAAGTCAGATGATGATTAAGTTCTTTATTAAGCGCATATGGCAAGAAATGAATCACCCAAAGATCCAAAATATAGGATTTTGGAATCAGTTGACTTAGAGTCAACCGAAGATTGCAAATCTTGAACAGAATTAACAAAGTTATAAGTTTACATAGATATGTAAAAGGCATTGAGATTAGGAGCAACGGACACATCAGTTGTTGTGTATTGCTCGAATCTTCAAACAAAACACAATTATTTGTACTTCACGATATTTGTCATTCGATATGACGAATATGGCATCGCTTATAAGAATAAGCAATTGAATTGAAACCTTGAACAATTCAAGGACATCAAAGGAAGTACAAGATCCGCAGAACCTGAGTGACAACATAAACTGGGAAAATGTTTCACAGTTCATTCTCTTCCAAGAACATTAATAAGTTATAATGTGTCTTAGGGAAGATGATGGAGCATTGGTCGAAACAGTTCGAACCTCGATGTATGAGATACATTATCAATTAGTTTCCAATAAATTAAATTCTAAACCAGTCAGACCATATTCCGACCACATTCTAGACTAAGTAGGCTTTGGAGACACTGCTGAAATGTGAAGCTGGGATTATCCCACTTGCACATAGAGAGTCCAGGGTCTTGTAGTGTTCGTCTGAACCTCATGACTAGCCTGAACCTGATCAGCAATGTCGTTTCACTGGCTATCCCGCTGTAACTGTAAAAGAATAGCTCTTTTAGAAAGAACTCATGTTCTAAGGAAACAGTGGGAGTTGGGACAGTCCTGAATGAGTTCAAGATTAGCCAAGTGAAAAAAACCTTTAGTCATCACTAGGCTTCGAACAGAAATCAGATTTCTGTTCTACAACTGACATAATCTCCTCTTGACCAGTAGTATTGATCACCATCATAAGTAGTTATGATCAGGGTGACATACCGATTGGTGGTAAAACACTATAGTTGGTACGGATTTATAATCCAACTACTTGGAAGCATTGGTGAGCCCGGTTGCTGCCAGACAAGAGAACCTTAGGGCGAGATACAGTCCATATGGCATATTTATTGATTTTACACCTAGTCTAAAAACCAGTGGGAGTAAATGAATCATCAAAAGAATACAGCATGGACAGAAGCGTACCTTCAGAACATCTGGTTGAGTGAGACGATACTCAGAGTCAAGTAATTGGCTCCGAAAGGAGCACTCTCAATAGAAGATGAAATCCGAAAGGATACTGCATATAGTAAGTCCGTAGTGGAGCACGTGTGGATCACCGGTACACTAATGGGGGCTCACAAAGAATATGCCAGTATAAAGGTACATGGGCCCGGGATTTCCCCACGGGCATCTCACAAGATAGGATATTCAGATTCTCGAAATATGCCAAAGGATTGGATTTGGGGAATGTGCTGAAAGATTTCCATTAAGATGTCAGAAAGGGTTTGGATTCACAAAATGTGCCAAAAGTTTTGGATTCTGTGAATAGTCCATAACCGTGTCAAAGCTAGTGGGAGTATCGTTGTTATCTACTATCTCCATATGTGAGTTACATACTATTTCTAGGAAACGTCTCCTTTCATTACAAAGTGTAATGACTTGGTGTTAAGAGACGGATCACTGTGAAAGCCTTAATAGAGATACGACATACTCAAGTGGTTGTAAACATCTATAAGATAGATCGAAACTCTGCCAAGATGATCTTGATGAGATTCAAGATTCATAGCCAGGAAACGATTTTCCTATCATTGCAAAGTGTGATGACTTGGCATGAAAGAAATAAAGAAGGTGTAACATACTCATGTAATTCACAGTCATCTATTGGAAAGATGAAATCGCCAGCATAGACCTAGCCATTGTAAGCATGATCTTGATAAGATTCAAGATGCACGAGAAAAGTCTCCGAAAGGAAAATAGTTTTCCGAAAATCATGACACAAGGATTATAAATAATCTTTGGATTCCGAAAGGGTTTGGAATAGGATTAGATCGGGTTCCACAAGTTTTGGATCGATCATAAAGTCATGAACATGTCCTGATAACTTAATGCTTAGGGCATAGTAAGTTGGATTCAGGACATTGCCTGGCTGGGAATACTGGATGGATTGGTTGAACTCAAGTGAGAATTCATTAGGAAATGATTAGGGGGAAAGTGATAGTATTAATTTGAAAGATTTTCAAAGTGGTAATTATTAACATCAGGACATGATGTTAAAGGACTTCATGGTTAAAGAGTCTCGTTGGTATTCTGATGGAGCGCGTGTGGTTCACCGGCACATCATAACACCTCGAAATAGTCTTAGGGTGCAGTCAAGTGGACTAAAGACCCCAGAACCATAGGAAGTCACAGTACACATTACCAGAATGGAGTTAGAAGAGAAATTGACAGGATAACTTATTGAGATGTTATCGGATGAGCATCCGATTGGATCATCTGCAATAAAGTGTATAAGTATAAGATACGTTGGATACATATAAAGAGTGTAAGGTTCATAAAGACATAACTGTAAAATTAGAATTGAAAGCTTAAAAGAAATTTTGAAACCGATAATAGTTTATGACAAGGTCCGACTTGGTGATTACCTTGTAGAGACTTGGTAATAAGCAGGAGTAGCTGCCAGTCAGATTTTTTATGTTTCGTTTTCGCATGTTTACTTCCCGAATAATTTAATTATTCAGAAAGGTCCACAGTCGCTCATACTTTGGGAAGTAAGTGTTGAATCAAGACTGTCATGAATTAATTTGTAGACTGTCTAAGGAGTTAGACATAGCAATAGGATTGCTACAACATTTATGAGTACTTAGAAATAGAGATTTGAGTATTGGATAAACCCACGCTCAACAGATTGCTTCATGGATTATATCACAAGAAATGTTGAGACGATAATATCTTATGATCTTGAAGTGGAGAGATATGAGTTATAATTTACAAGGTAGTTGTTCATTGATAATACGAAAACACATCGGTAACTCGATGTTATAAAACGTGTTGTTGTGAATGATTTTTCTGGTAAAAGATATAAGCATATAAGTTGAATCTTATTCGTTCCTTAACCCTGATGGGTAACAGATATCTGTAGGCCTCTCGATGATTTTGAAGTTGACTAAAGTGCTGGCCAGCCGGGACTAAATTGATGTGTTCAATTAGAAGTTCTAAAGTCATAAGCAGAATTGGAAATCGGGAAACAGAGTATCGGACCGAGATTGATCTCAATCCATGTCTTGTGTTTGAAAATATCTTGTTAGACGAAGGATTATATGATCACTTATCAATGGACAGAACTGACTAGGTCAGAGTTCGGCAACAGTTTCTAGGAAGCTACAATTTGCTAATTAATTAGAGGTTAAATTAGTAATTATAGTCATAGATTTATCCAAGTGGGAGACTGTTGGATTAGGTGTGTAAGCCATGACTAATAATTAGTATTTATCTAATTAATAGTGGCATAGTCCATTTGGGTTGCCCTCATAGAAGGAGGTTTGATAGAAAGTTCAGTAGAGAGAAAGATTGATTTATTATATGATTAATAAATCAATAGAAATTAAATAAATAGTTTATTAATATATTAAAGTGATAATATACTAATTAGAAACTATATTAATTAATTAGGAATTAATCTAGAATTAATTGGAATTAAATTGGTGATTAATTTAATTAATTAAAGGTGTAGGGACTAAAACTGTAATTATTCAATAGTTGAGTAAGTGACAGTTTGAGTGAGTGAAGTGCCCAGCGAAATATATATATATATATATATATATATATATATATATATATATATATATATATATATATATATATATATATATATATATATATATATATATATATATATATATATATATATATATATATATATATATATGGAAATATATAAATTTCGATTTATATATATATATATATATATATATATATATATATATATATATATATATATATATATATATATATATATATATATATATATATATATAAAAGAGATAATTATAGTTTGAATTATTAATATAAAGGTTTATCTTAATTTGAATTCAAAAAGGCTTATCTCTTAAGGTTTATCTGGTCATCTGATGGAGGCTATAAATAGGGAGCCCCATAACCTCATAACCTGCGATTTTAATACCTATTCTCTCTAGAAATTTCGTTCTCCCCTCTAGCTCTTGGGTGTGACTTCATTTGAGGCAGGACAATTGTGCTGCTCAGCTTCCAAGCTTCCAAGAAATCCTAAAAGGTTAGTTTTTCTGATTTGGTTCTTTTAGTTATTTTCTTGTGGCCTTTAGGAATTTATTATATGTTCAATTAGAAGAAAACATAGATCCTTATAGGTTGCATGTGAACTTAGGATTTTTAGTTCATAGATATGCATAAAACCCTTCAGGAACATCATAATACTACACATCCTAATCCAAAACAATTGTCATACAAATGTTATAAACACAATTAATCATACTACACTAGGATAGTAGTTTGTTCGCCAACTAACAAAAACTTCAACGTTCGGATCAAGAAATCCTGCATGACTCCTGAATTCTCAAATCACTCAGTGTTAAATCGAGTTCGGAGGTCGACTTTCGGAAATGAACTTCCGAATTGGAACCCTGAACTACCCTCCGAACCCTCCTCAGAGACTCGAGCAATATCTGAACAACTCTCAGAACTCATTACCACTAACTATATCACTTTCGAAACCTAAATTTCGGAACTCCCAATCCGGAGCCTTCAGACTTCGGAAACACCATGCTCCGAAAACACCACTAGACTGGGAACTTGCACTCGGAAGGTGCTCAAGCTCCGAGAGAAGCTCGGAGACTAAATTCGAACTCAGCCCCCGACTTAGGGTAGAATATTGTTAAAGCCCACTCAACCACCAAGCCTACCTCAGGAACTCATCTTCGGATCCTTCACTTTCAGAACTTATCACCTTGCATGCAACGACTACTTCATAAGAGAAGGCCATTATGAAAATCCTTACACTCACCAGCTACTAAATACCAAGTTCCAATGCAAATGCCAATCAAATCACAAGGTCAACCGCTACTAAGTACACCTATGACTAAGTGATTTGACGTAAAGTATAACTAACCACTCTTTGACTCAGTTCCCACACTCATTTGAACCCATAAACCACGAACTCCCCCTCAAATTTCTCTCAACTTTCTCTCATTCTCTCTCAACATTAAACCTCTACCACCTTCCTTCCAAAACTCCTTCCTCATCAGCGCCACCACGAACAGCCATTCTCCGCCATTTTTCCCGGTGTAAAACCTCATATTCTTGGTAAGTTGGACTCCTTTTGTGATTCAAAGCGTAGTTATTTAAGTTTTAGCTCGCTTACACCCACTAACATTTTGTAAAAACTGTTGGATATTAGCTTTATCCGAAGGTCCTTAAGTTCCGAGAACCCAAGTCCCAATCCCCTGCTGTCGAACTTCCGAACTCACACTCCTTTCTCGACAGTATCACACTTCAATGGTGAGCTTCATACCCCTCCATTTTACTTTTCCGTAACTTTTAGGGGGGAGAATACAAGATATTATGCTTTAAATACCATTCTACACATGTTTGAATACATTTATATGTTCGACAAAGGGTTTACATAAGATAAAACGACTATTTTAAGCGGATATGATACTGGTTTCGGACCCTCGTCCGATCAGACCTCGTACACATTATTACACAACTACAATAAGCTAATGGTCCTAGCAGTAGCCTTTCTCGCATGATAATAATGCTAAAATAAACTATTATAGGAATAGTTGTGGATGTACAGTTTTCCACTACCTTGAATAAACACAAGTTTGCTTATAATCGAAATATTATATATTCAACTACTTCCAACGTTATTTTGGAAATAAGATAGCGACAGTAAAACAAAAAGGGTTTTCTTAACTACTAAACGTAAACGGGTCGATGATACATACATTTTTGTGAGACGGGTCTTCGCAGTACTTTTTAGTACTTACACTATAAGTTCTGAAATTTATAACCAGAGTCTCGGTAAGAGAGCGTGACATTTGTGTATAGATATATACGGGATTGACAACCCCGCACCTGAGCTGTTAGCTACAGTTAGACCGGTAGGTCTGAGGTGACAAACGTCATAACATTCCGACGCCTGAAGAATGTCGCAGCAGGCCAACTAGTCTATAGTATGGTTATACGGCGTCTCACATGGGAAAACGATTCACCCTTAAATGATTGTTTACGTTGAAATATACACTTTACCATAAAGTTACATTACAACTTACACTACATTATAGTCTTGGAGTTTCAAGACTTACTACACTTTTAAACGTAGAAAATATTGGATTTTCTTGGGTTTTCAAATCTACGATTTACAACAAATGGATTTTTCATACAAAATACTTATGAACTCACCAACTTTATTGTTGACGCTTTTCAAACTACTTGTATTCTTCGGGATCCAGTAAGTAGGTTCGCAAGCGATGTCAGCGGGACGCTATGCCGTCATATCTATATATTTTTTAATCATATGTAATTGTAATGAAAACAACAACATTGAACTTATGTAACTTTTACAATTATGTTATGATGGTTGTGATTGCTTGGATTCTTTATTACTTTGACACTGTTATGATATCGTACATGAAGTCACCCACCCTCGAACCTTTCCGCCAATACGGTTTGGGGGTGTGACAATCTAAACCAGACCTTTACATTAAAAGACCTTGGTACCCTCACATATTTCCTTGGTGTTCAGATTAGAAAATCAGGTCATGGTCTACACCTGTCCTAGCAGCAATATATTCGGGATATTCTCACACGTACCAAGATGCTTGACTCCAAGCCGGCTACCACATTAGCCGATCCTTGTGCTCCAGTCCAGCTTCATGGTGATCATTTTCAGGGTCCAAAGTTATATAGACAAACTGTCGGATCACTTCAATATGTAACCATTACTCGCCCTGACATTCCGTTTGCTGTTAACCGGGTCTGTTAGTTCAAGCATAACCCTATTGTCCTCCATTGGCAAGCTATCAAACGCATTTTAAGGTATCTAAATGGTACCTTACACGAGACTCTCCACTTTATACCTCATACGGCCTCCTCGTTATTAGCTTATTCTGATTCCGGATGGATGTCTGACAAAGATGATAGTAGGTCACAGTATGGGTTTGCTATATTTCATGGATCTAACTTAGTCAGTTGGACATCTTGCAAGCAACGTGTCGTTGCTAGATCGAGTACAGAGGCAGAATATAGGGCCTTGGCATACACTGCAGCAGAATTGCTATGGATCAATCATCTTCTATGTGATCTTCATGTTACTTTACCCAAGCCACCTCTCATTCTCTGTGACAATGTAGGTGCTTCCTTCATGTGCAAAAATCCTATTATCAGCACCAGATCCAAACACATAGCTCTTGATTTCCATTTTGTTAGAGAACAAGTAGAAAGTGGTACTCTTTAAGTTTGTGGCGTCTCTTCGGTTGATCAGCTAGCCGACATCTTTACTAAGTCGTTGGCCAAAGAACGCATTGCTACGCTAAGACACAAGCTTCAAGTTCGCCCTTCATTTGAGCTTGCAGGGGGTAATAACTATTAATGATAGTCAAAAAGACGCAGTCATGTAGTCCTAGTCTTTAGGATATATTTTCGTATATATTGTTTCCTTATATTATGGAGATAGTTTAGATAGTCCATCATATCTTGTATAAATACATGTAACCAATCTTTCATCAATATACAGAAATTCATTCCACATATACACACGTCCAATATATATATATATATATATATATATATATATATATATATATATATATATATATATATATATATATATATATATATATATATATATATATATATATATATATATATATATATATATATATATGGTCGAGATCATGAGAGGACCTAAATAAACCTAAGAACCTAGGAACTTTTTTTCTGCACAATATTTTTCAAACAAAATTGCATCCAATTTTTTTATTTAAAGCGTCTAAGAGATTTTTAAACCCTAATCCCTAAACTCTAAACCAAACCCTAAACTCTAAACCTAAACTCTAAACCCTAAACCCTAAACCCATATGAAAAAAAAATTAAAAAATTGATTTTTTTTGAAATCTTCTAAAACCTAAACCCTAAACCCCTAAACCCTAAACCCTAAACCCCTAAACTCTAAACCCTAAACGCTAAACCTTAAACCCTAAACCCTAAACCCTAAACCCTAAACCCTAATGAAAAAAATAAAAAAAATGATTTTTTTTGAATTTTTTTTTTTGAAATCTTCTAGACGCATCATAACAAAAATTTTGGTATACTTTTTTTTGAAAAATATTGTGTATAAAAAGAGTTTATAAAATGGGTTCTTAGGTTCCTAGGCTTTTTTAGGTTCTCAATTGAATATACACACACACACACACATATATATATATATATATATATATATATATATATATATATATATATATATATATATATATATATATATATATATATATATATATATATATATATATATATATATATATATATATATATATATATATATATATATATATATATATATATATATATATATATATATATATATATACAACACCCACACATAGGGGGTTTATAAGATCACCTTTTCAAAAAATCTGCTCTTTAAAAAGTATAATGTACTTTCAATTTTTTTTTTTTTTTTTGTGTATAAAAATGGCTTTGTTATTGTAGATCATATTATTGTATTTTATTGATACTTAAATACAATATATTAATACAAATAAACTAAAGTTTATTGTTTATTATATTAACTATTTATAGCACCCCGTTTAGAAATAATCAGTACTCCTAATTTTTCATTAAATTAATCAGTTATATTTAAAAAAAAAAATCTACCTTATGATAGGCATGTCATTTCGGTATTTATTTTTACAAAACGTATGCTCCAATTTTTAATTCCGTATTTTTTTCGTTAGTAAAAGAATAAACATTGGACATGTGGGAAACCTCATTATTTATGTTATTCGAACATGTGGGGTTCGCATAATCTCATTGACATTATTTATCCATATAATTGATTTAAGTCTTCTATTCATAGTAACGTCAGAATTTATTTAGTTCAACGTGAATCAAACCTTAAATTAACAACCAACTTTTAAAAGACAGTAGGTCCAAACAATTAGTTATTTGTTTCGTCACGATCGTTAGTATTTGTGACACCTTCACTCATATCAAACCCCACAGACCCCACCCCCCCCCCCCCCCCCTTGGATCTGGTCAACAGTGTTTTCCATTAATCCCTCTCTCTTCCAGTTTTTTGAAAACTCAAGATCCAATGCTTAATTTAATAATTTGATTATGATGTGGTGGTACCAGGTATGTGTACTTAGTTTTGGGTTTTTTAAATTTTTAATTGGTGATAATGTTGGACATCGGAGGACCTGTTGAGGAACAAAATAGATGGCCGCCATGGTTGAAGCTTCTACTTGGTCAAAGCTTTTTTGTTAAATGAAAATTACATGAACGTTTCTATGTGTGTTATCAGCATGGGTTTTCTGTTTCTAATCTTGATTCCCAACACCGTATATTGAGCAACAGAGCTGCAATGATGAAGATGAAATGACCATGGGATCATCGGAAAAGGGTTTGTAAGAAGAGAGCTGATCCGTACACAACAGTTTTTTGCCATACACAACAATTGATGTTTTGCATGGGTTGTACAATATGCATAAAAACATGATATTCTTGTGTATGGCAAAAAAATGTTTTATACGGATCAGCTCATTTGTAAGAAAGATGGTAAGTTTTATTGGAAAAGGGATTTGGGTGGATTGGGGTATTTGATCTTGGATTATGATTTTTTTTTTCGTAACTTTAAGAGTAATGATCAAGAGCACAAGCCATTTCTCATGCAAATTTTCCAATGCTTGAAAGTTTAACGATTTACAATTTTGATTTTGTTCTAATCGTAAATTTTGTTTTAGAATTTTGATAATTCTCAATATTCCATGCTTGAAACTTTAAAGTTAACGATCTATAGTTGTAATTGGTAGCAAGTGAAAAGAGTGTAAATAAAAATTAAAATTAACAAAAATAAAATTTGGGGAAGGTTATGGAGGGAGAGAGAGAGAGAGAGAGAGAGAGAGAGAGAGAGAGAGAGAGAGAGAGAGAGAGAGAGAGAGAGAGGGGGAGGGAGGTATGTAGGTAAAGTGTTTTTCCCTAATTTTCATTTATTTAAAAATATAAAAGGACAAAAAAATTGAAAAAGATAAGAATGTCTTTTTATCAAGGTTTTAGATGGCATAAGACGTAAGAGGACGGCAACGTTAAGTCTCAAGTTTTACGAGCCTTGACGTTATTCAAGGCGTGATGTAATGCGGCAATTTTATATGAATGTAAAATTATATTATATATAAATATAGATTTCTATCAAACATATCAGGTTTTTATACGTATTTTATCAATAATTAATAACAAAAAGTTAATGAAACTCAAATGTTTTATGTCTAATCAATAAATACAAGACAAAGAAGAAAAAAACGGGCCTCAACCAGCAAAAACTCACGCCATAACGCGCCAAGGCATGCCATGGCTCGCCTTGACACGCACCATAACGTGCCATGGTATGCTATGGCTCGTCTTGACACGCGTCACGCCTAAGAATGTCGGCTTGGACGTTTTCGGGACGGCTACCACACGCCTCGACGCCATGGCACTCCTTGGCGCCGCCATGACACGTTATTTAGAACCCTGCTTTTTACTGACCAAATATTTTTTATATGGATAAAAAATCTTTTATATAAGATTTGAAAACCACAAAACTGTAGGGTTTTATGCAAATCTATAAACTAAAAATCCTAAGTTCACATGCAACCTATAATGATCTATGTTTTCTTCTAATTGAACATATAATAAATTCCTAAAGGCCACAAGAAAATAACTAAAAGAACCAAATCAGAAAAACTAACCTTTTAGGATTTCTTGGAAGCTGAGCAGCACAATTGTCCTGCCTCAAATGAAGTCATACCCAAGAGCTAGAGGGGAGAACGAAATTTCTAGAGAGAATAGGTATTAAAATCGCAGGTTATGAGGTTATGAGGCTCCCTATTTATAGCCTCCATCAGATGACCAGATAAACCTTAAGAGATAAGCCTTTTTGAACTCAAATTAAGATAAACATTTATCTTAATAATTCAAAGTATAATTATCTCTTATATATATATATATATATATATATATATATATATATATATATATATATATATATATATATATATATATATATATATATATATATATATATACATATATATATATATATATATATATATATATATATATAAATCGAAATTTATATATTTCCATATATATATTTCGCTGGCCACTTCACTCACTCAAACTGTCACTTACTCAACTATTGAATAATTACAGTTTTAGTCCCTGCACCTTTAATTAATTAATTTAATCACCAAATTAATTCCAATTAATTCTAGATTAATTCCTAATTAATTAATATAGTTTCTAATTAATATATTATCACTTTAATATATTAATAAACTATTTATTTAATTTCTATTGATTTATTAATCATATAATAAATCAATCTTTCTCCCTACTGAACTTTCTATCAAACCTCCTGCTATGAGGGCAACCCAAATGGACTATGCTACTATTAATTAGATTAATACTAATTATTAGTCATGGCTTAGACACCTAATCCAACAGTCTCCCACTTGGATAAGTCTATGACTATAATTACTAATTTAACCTCTAATTAATCAGCAAATTGTAGCTTCCTAGAAACTGCTGCCGAACTCTGACCCAGTCAGTTCTGTCCATAGATAAGTGATCATATGATACTTCGTCCAACAAGATATTTTCAGACACGAGACATGGATTGAGATCAATCTCGGTCCGATACTCTGTTTCCCGATTTCCGATTCTGCTTATGACTTTAGAACTTCTAATTGAACACATTAATTTAGTCTAGGCTGGCCAGCACTTTAGTCAACTTCAAAATCATCGAGAGGCCTACAGATATTTGTTACCCATCAAGGTTAAGGAACGAATAAGCTTCGACTTATATGCTTATATTTTTACCAGACAAATCATTCACAACAACACGCTTTATAACATCGAGTTACCGATGCGTTTTCGTATTATCAATGAACAACTGCCTTGTAAATTATAACTCACATCTCTCCACTTCAAGATCATAAGATATTATCGTCTCAACATTGCTTGTGATATAATCCATGAAGCAATCTGTTGAGCCTGGGTTTATCCAATACTCAAATCTCTATTTCTAAGTACTCATGAATGTTGTAGCAATCCTATTGCTATGTCTAACTCCTTAGACAGTCTACAAACTAATTCATGACAGTCTTGATTCAACACTTACTTCCCAAAGTATGAGCGACTGTGGACCTTTCTGAATAATTAAATTATTCGGGAAGTAAACATGCGAAAGCGAAACATAAAAATCTGACTGGCAGCTACTCCTGCTTATTACCAAGTCTCCACAAGGTAATTGATATTGCCTCATTTATACATATAATTCAGACAATATCGAGTGTCCAAACACGTGTTTTTGGTATAATATTAAGATAAAAGGTACTTATATGTTAAAATTACCAAAACACAGGAAAAATGGCTTTGCGGATAAAGAAGGAGCTGAATGCGAGCCTTAAAGTGAACAAAAGAAGTTGAAGGCAGCTACAGCAGAGATCGCGACGCGATCCCTTATAGGGTCGCGACGCGACGAGTGATGACACGGTGATGTAGTGCTGACCAAAAGATCGCGACACGAAGGAAAGACGGCAACCCGACGCGATCGCGACGCGACCTCCATATGGATCGCGACGCGACCCACCAACCACAGTCCACAAAGTCAGAATAGCGGCCAACTGAGTCACGCGTTTCACACTGGTTCGCGACACGACGCCCTCTATGGTCGCGACGCGACGGGGCCTGGACAGCTCTATAAATAGAAGCCTTCTCTTGTTGTTTGAGATAACCAACACCAACCCATAAACACCTACACCCCATTACCAACACCAAACTCGGGAGTTTGCCCACTGCAACTACCAGAAGGCTTGGAGGAGACGGTACGGTGCGTATGGAATCGAGAGCTTGAAGAATGTTCGGCCGGGACTTCATTCGGTTTGCTTTATATATGTTTAGCATTCTACTATGATTTCCTAGGCCGTATTCTTCAGATCATGTTATATTTATCTGCATTATTTATTACTTAGATTTGAATACTACCTAGTTATGATTTGATTGTTATTTATCGGATATTGAACGTTTTATATTTTATCTTGCATAATTTATTTGACTATCATATATGTTAAGGAAGCTTCCTTTTGGATTTATTGCTAAGTTATTTTAGTCTAGAGGACCAATCTGACTATATGACTTTTATCATAACTGTGCTATGACCATTAGACAGATATGACTAGTGATGGACCAAATCCTAGGATTAAGTCACGAAGGTAGGAACTTATATGTATGACAAGTTTGTACTAGAGGACCAATCTGTACAAACCATTTTGATTTTCATGACCATTGAGATCAAAAAAAAAAAAAAAAAACTCGAATGAATCTTGTATGATACGAACCAATACATGATTATCTGGAAAATGTAATTGCATGACCATTGCCATTAACGACCTTATAATCATAGGATTAGGTAGTTGGACCAAAACATCTAATCACTCTAGAAATCGATATTTAGCTTTCAATATCCATTGCACTTTTAGCATATCAAACATAACTAGATGGTTGAATCGAATCTAAGTATAAACGTTTATTTTTATGTTATGTAATTTATATTTGTATTTTCCGATTCTAATAAACTTTTGCGTTGTCTCTTGACACAAGTCAATGCATTCTCTCAAACCTCCCTTTTTAATTACTGTTTGCTTGAATAATTGTTAATTAATAATTTATTTTCTTAACTTAAAAATATCCGATTTCCCTTGGGTTCGACAACCCGGATTTACCATTACTATACTACAACCGATTAGGTACATTTGCCTAATTGTGTTGTTCTATTCATACATGGTATCTCCCTGTTTAAGAAATGTAAAACTAATGTGAAAACCAATTACTAATATCATATATACGCTCGTAACACATCAAACTTTTGGTGCCATTTCTGGGTATTTTATATGTATGTTTGAAAACACATCAAGTTTTTGGCGCCGTTGCCGGGGAATTCGGTTTTATTTTTATTTTTATGGAAAATTAAATTATTAGTTAATATTTGTGTGATTGTAAATTTGTTTTTTGTATTATGTATTTTTATTGTTTTGATTGACATATCACTAATCATAAAACAAATATTTGCACACCTTAAGCATATTTTAAGTGTGGGGTGAATATTTGGGAAAATATGAAGTAACAAAATCTTTGAAGTCTTTTTTTTACTCACGCAATACGACGTGTATGCCATCCGGACGCAACGCGTCGACAATCCGGAGTGCGTTGACAAAAAGACAACTTCAAAAATTACGCGACACGGAAACGTGCATGACGCGTAAACACCCGAGGCAGACACTGGTCGTACATAATGATACATTGCTAAAAATCAGTTACTACTGAGAAGGGGGACGCTTCTTTACAGTAGGGACAGCGATACTGACGACGGTCAAAAGTCGCATAGCCACACCATACCCGCAAACCAGTCGCCACGGATTTGAAACTTCATGGAGCACAAAATGAGTGATATTTTTCTTTTATTACTTTTAGTTTTTTTATTTAATTTTTGTGTGTTTATTGTGTGTGAATAATATGTGTCTGAGTGATATGTATGTAGATTTGCTAAGATTCAATGCTGGCAGCATGTTCAACGAATTCTTTTCTGTGGAAAGAGCCTCATATATGACGTCGACCGATACCCAAGGGGAGTCTGTTCCATTTTGCTCCCTTTACTGTTTTGAACTATATATACAATAAAATTATTGTATAAAATAAGTGTAGGGTAAGAGCGTCATACTGCAATAATTAACTAAGCCAAGTTAAATTTTTTATCTTAAACATCTATTCCAAAATTGTACGCTAAAAAGAAAATTGTTAAGAAAAATGTTTTGAAAATAAATTCGTAGGTACATTTAATCTTATGTATGTATTTTTAGTTTTTCATTGTTTTATATAAAATTTAGTTCTATAGAGGACAAGTTTTCAGCTTGGTAGTTGCAAAATGTTTTGCATAAATAATGAAATAGACCCGTTGAAAATTTATCAGTTGTTAAAAAATTGAGTTTTTGCCAAAATAGATTGAGTCAGTTTCCCTACTTGCAAAAATGCACGAATTATATGCTGTTACTAAATTGAGGAAAATAAGCCTCGATAAATGAACTTAAAATGAGGAAAAAATTCTCAAGAAATCTGATGTGCTAAAAAGCAGAAGTCAAGTAATGTTATACCATAAGATTGAGACTCAGAAAGGAAAGTCAATCAGTGGCCTTTGATATTCGAGCAAGTAGACATAAAATGGGTGGTCTTCGGGCATTTATGCACCTTATTACCTAAAACCAACTGGTTTGGGATAATATTGTCAAAAGCTCGCTACACGGGTGTCATCGAAAGTCATGGAATTTCCTTAGTGGCCTTTGGAATTTGAATTAGTAGACTCTGTACAGTCTTGAGTCGAAAATTTGTAATCAAGAGTTCCATCGAAAGTCACGAGTTTCAAAGGTGCGGAAAAATGGAAATAATAACTAAACTTGATAAATTTAGTCCAGCATGATTTTTATTTTAAATATGGGAAATTCGACAAAAAGGTCTTGAGGTGGAAGAATCTTTAAAGGGGATATTCGATGTTATGTAAAAATGAGTATTTATCGATCTAAAGACTTGTCGTTTATAGAAAGAGAGTTTATGTAAAGTTTTAAAAAGTTAGAAATATGTACATAAGGATAGGTATAATCTACTATGTTTATTCTTAATTCATTATTCTTAACATCGGTAATAAACGCTAGATCTGTGATAGCGTATGGAAAGTTGTTTGGACATCAAGTTTCTCGGCTTGGTTTTAAAATTGCAGTTTGCGTGAGGACAACCAAAGTCCAAGTGTAGGGTATTTTGATATTGCCTCATTTATACATATAATTCAGACAATATCGAGTGTCCAAACACGTGTTTTTGGTATAATATTAAGATAAAAGGTACTTATATGTTAAAATTACCAAAACACAGGAAAAATGGCTTTGCGGATAAAGAAGGAGCTGAATGCGAGCCTTAAAGTGAACAAAAGAAGTTGAAGGCAGCTACAGCAGAGATCGCGACGCGATCCCTTATAGGGTCGCGACGCGACGAGTGATGACACGGTGATGTAGTGCTGACCAAAAGATCGCGACACGAAGGAAAGACGGCAACCCGACGCGATCGCGACGCGACCTCCATATGGATCGCGACGCGACCCACCAACCACAGTCCACAAAGTCAGAATAGCGGCCAACTGAGTCACGCGTTTCACACTGGTTCGCGACGCGACGCCCTCTATGGTCGCGACGCGACGGGGCCTGGACAGCTCTATAAATAGAAGCCTTCTCTTGTTGTTTGAGATAACCAACACCAACCCATAAACACCTACACCCCATTACCAACACCAAACTCGGGAGTTTGCCCACTGCAACTACCAGAAGGCTTGGAGGAGACGGTATGGTGCGTATGGAATCGAGAGCTTGAAGAATGTTCGGCCGGGACTTCATTCGGTTTGCTTTATATATGTTTAGCATTCTACTATGATTTCCTAGGCCGTATTCTTCAGATCATGTTATATTTATCTGCATTATTTATTACTTAGATTTGAATACTACCTAGTTATGATTTGATTGTTATTTATCGGATATTGAACGTTTTATATTTTATCTTGCATAATTTATTTGACTATCATATATGTTAAGGAAGCTTCCTTTTGGATTTATTGCTAAGTTATTTTAGTCTAGAGGACCAATCTGACTATATGACTTTTATCATAACTGTGCTATGACCATTAGACAGATATGACTAGTGATGGACCAAATCCTAGGATTAAGTCACGAAGGTAGGAACTTATATGTATGACAAGTTTGTACTAGAGGACCAATCTGTACAAACCATTTTGATTTTCATGACCATTGAGATCAAAAAAAAAAAAAAACTCGAATGAATCTTGTATGATACGAACCAATACATGATTATCTGGAAAATGTAATTGCATGACCATTGCCATTAACGACCTTATAATCATAGGATTAGGTAGTTGGACCAAAACATCTAATCACTCTAGAAATCGATATTTAGCTTTCAATATCCATTGCACTTTTAGCATATCAAACATAACTAGATGGTTGAATCGAATCTAAGTATAAACGTTTATTTTTATGTTATGTAATTTATATTTGTATTTTCCGATTCTAATAAACTTTTGCGTTGTCTCTTGACACAAGTCAATGCATTCTCTCAAACCTCCCTTTTTAATTACTGTTTGCTTGAATAATTGTTAATTAATAATTTATTTTCTTAACTTAAAAATATCCGATTTCCCTTGGGTTCGACAACCCGGATTTACCATTACTATACTACAACCGATTAGGTACATTTGCCTAATTGTGTTGTTCTATTCATACATGGTATCTCCCTGTTTAAGAAATGTAAAACTAATGTGAAAACCAATTACTAATATCATATATACGCTCGTAACACATCAAACTTTTGGTGCCATTTCTGGGTATTTTATATGTATGTTTGAAAACACATCAAGTTTTTGGCGCCGTTGCCGGGGAATTCGGTTTTATTTTTATTTTTATGGAAAATTAAATTATTAGTTAATATTTGTGTGATTGTAAATTTGTTTTTTGTATTATGTATTTTTATTGTTTTGATTGACATATCACTAATCATAAAACAAATATTTGCACACCTTAAGCATATTTTAAGTGTGGGGTGAATATTTGGGAAAATATGAAGTAACAAAATCTTTGAAGTCTTTTTTTTACTCACGCAATACGACGTGTATGCCATCCGGACGCAACGCGTCGACAATCCGGAGTGCGTTGACAAAAAGACAACTTCAAAAATTACGCGACACGGAAACGTGCATGACGCGTAAACACCCGAGGCAGACACTGGTCGTACATAATGATACATTGCTAAAAATCAGTTACTACTGAGAAGGGGGACGCTTCTTTACAGTAGGGACAGCGATACTGACGACGGTCAAAAGTCGCATAGCCACACCATACCCGCAAACCAGTCGCCACGGATTTGAAACTTCATGGAGCACAAAATGAGTGATATTTTTCTTTTATTACTTTTAGTTTTTTTATTTAATTTTTGTGTGTTTATTGTGTGTGAATAATATGTGTCTGAGTGATATGTATGTAGATTTGCTAAGATTCAATGCTGGCAGCATGTTCAACGAATTCTTTTCTGTGGAAAGAGCCTCATATATGACGTCGACCGATACCCAAGGGGAGTCTGTTCCATTTTGCTCCCTTTACTGTTTTGAACTATATATACAATAAAATTATTGTATAAAATAAGTGTAGGGTAAGAGCGTCATACTGCAATAATTAACTAAGCCAAGTTAAATTTTTTATCTTAAACATCTATTCCAAAATTGTACGCTAAAAAGAAAATTGTTAAGAAAAATGTTTTGAAAATAAATTCGTAGGTACATTTAATCTTATGTATGTATTTTTAGTTTTTCATTGTTTTATATAAAATTTAGTTCTATAGAGGACAAGTTTTCAGCTTGGTAGTTGCAAAATGTTTTGCATAAATAATGAAATAGACCCGTTGAAAATTTATCAGTTGTTAAAAAATTGAGTTTTTGCCAAAATAGATTGAGTCAGTTTCCCTACTTGCAAAAATGCACGAATTATATGCTGTTACTAAATTGAGGAAAATAAGCCTCGATAAATGAACTTAAAATGAGGAAAAAATTCTCAAGAAATCTGATGTGCTAAAAAGCAGAAGTCAAGTAATGTTATACCATAAGATTGAGACTCAGAAAGGAAAGTCAATCAGTGGCCTTTGATATTCGAGCAAGTAGACATAAAATGGGTGGTCTTCGGGCATTTATGCACCTTATTACCTAAAACCAACTGGTTTGGGATAATATTGTCAAAAGCTCGCTACACGGGTGTCATCGAAAGTCATGGAATTTCCTTAGTGGCCTTTGGAATTTGAATTAGTAGACTCTGTACAGTCTTGAGTCGAAAATTTGTAATCAAGAGTTCCATCGAAAGTCACGAGTTTCAAAGGTGCGGAAAAATGGAAATAATAACTAAACTTGATAAATTTAGTCCAGCATGATTTTTATTTTAAATATGGGAAATTCGACAAAAAGGTCTTGAGGTGGAAGAATCTTTAAAGGGGATATTCGATGTTATGTAAAAATGAGTATTTATCAATCTAAAGACTTGTCGTTTATAGAAAGAGAGTTTATGTAAAGTTTTAAAAAGTTAGAAATATGTACATAAGGATAGGTATAATCTACTATGTTTATTCTTAATTCATTATTCTTAACATCGGTAATAAACGCTAGATCTGTGATAGCGTATGGAAAGTTGTTTGGACATCAAGTTTCTCGGCTTGGTTTTAAAATTGCAGTTTGCGTGAGGACAAGCAAAGTCCAAGTGTAGGGTATTTTGATATTGCCTCATTTATACATATAATTCAGACAATATCGAGTGTCCAAACACGTGTTTTTGGTATAATATTAAGATAAAAGGTACTTATATGTTAAAATTACCAAAACACAGGAAAAATGGCTTTGCGGATAAAGAAGGAGCTGAATGCGAGCCTTAAAGTGAACAAAAGAAGTTGAAGGCAGCTACAGCAGAGATCGCGACGCGATCCCTTATAGGGTCGCGACGCGACGAGTGATGACACGGTGATGTAGTGCTGACCAAAAGATCGCGACACGAAGGAAAGACGGCAACCCGACGCGATCGCGACGCGACCTCCATATGGATCGCGACGCGACCCACCAACCACAGTCCACAAAGTCAGAATAGCGGCCAACTGAGTCACGCGTTTCACACTGGTTCGCGACGCGACGCCCTCTATGGTCGCGACGCGACGGGGCCTGGACAGCTCTATAAATAGAAGCCTTCTCTTGTTGTTTGAGATAACCAACACCAACCCATAAACACCTACACCCCATTACCAACACCAAACTCGGGAGTTTGCCCACTGCAACTACCAGAAGGCTTGGAGGAGACGGTACGGTGCGTATGGAATCGAGAGCTTGAAGAATGTTCGGCCGGGACTTCATTCGGTTTGCTTTATATATGTTTAGCATTCTACTATGATTTCCTAGGTCGTATTCTTCAGATCATGTTATATTTATCTGCATTATTTATTACTTAGATTTGAATACTACCTAGTTATGATTTGATTGTTATTTATCGGATATTGAACGTTTTATATTTTATCTTGCATAATTTATTTGACTATCATATATGTTAAGGAAGCTTCCTTTTGGATTTATTGCTAAGTTATTTTAGTCTAGAGGACCAATCTGACTATATGACTTTTATCATAACTGTGCTATGACCATTAGACAGATATGACTAGTGATGGACCAAATCCTAGGATTAAGTCACGAAGGTAGGAACTTATATGTATGACAAGTTTGTACTAGAGGACCAATCTGTACAAACCATTTTGATTTTCATGACCATTGAGATCAAAAAAAAAAAACTCGAATGAATCTTGTATGATACGAACCAATACATGATTATCTGGAAAATGTAATTGCATGACCATTGCCATTAACGACCTTATAATCATAGGATTAGGTAGTTGGACCAAAACATCTAATCACTCTAGAAATCGATATTTAGCTTTCAATATCCATTGCACTTTTAGCATATCAAACATAACTAGATGGTTGAATCGAATCTAAGTATAAACGTTTATTTTTATGTTATGTAATTTATATTTATATTTTCCGATTCTAATAAACTTTTGCGTTGTCTCTTGACACAAGTCAATGCATTCTCTCAAACCTCCCTTTTTAATTACTGTTTGCTTGAATAATTGTTAATTAATAATTTATTTTCTTAACTTAAAAATATCCGATTTCCCTTGGGTTCGACAACCCGGATTTACCATTACTATACTACAACCGATTAGGTACATTTGCCTAATTGTGTTGTTCTATTCATACATGGTATCTCCCTGTTTAAGAAATGTAAAACTAATGTGAAAACCAATTACTAATATCATATATACGCTCGTAACACATCAAACTTTTGGTGCCATTTCTGGGTATTTTATATGTATGTTTGAAAACACATCAGTAATCACCAAGTCGGACCTTGTCATAAACTATTATCGGTTTCAAGATTTCTTTTAAACTTTTAATTCTAATTTTACAGCTATGTCTTTATGAACCTTACACTCTTTCTATGTATCCAAAGTATATTATACTTATACACTTTATTGCAGATGATCCAATCGGATGCTCATCCGATAACATCTCAATAAGTTATCCTGTCAATTTCTCTTCTAACTCCATTCTGGTAATGTGTACTGTGACTTCCTATGGTTCTGGGGTCTTTAGTCTACTTAACTGCACCCTAAGACTATTTCGAGGTGTTATGATGTGCCGGTGAACCACACGCGCTCCATCAGAATACCAACGAGACTCTTTAACCATGAAGTCCTTTAACATCATGTCCTGATGTTAATAATTACCACTTTGAAAATCTTTCAAATTAATACTATCACTTTCACCCTAATCATTTCCTAATGAATTCTCACTCGAGTTCAACCAATCCATCCAGTATTCCCAGCCATGCAATGTCCTAAATCCAACTTACTATACCCTAAGCATTAAGTTATCAGGACATGTTCATGACTTTATGATCGATCCAAAACTTGTGGAACCCGATCTAATCCTATTCCAAACCCTTTCGGAATCCAAGGATTATTTATAATCCTTGTGTCATGATTTTCAAAAAACTATTTTCCTTTCGGAGACTTTTCTCGTGCATCTTGAATCTTATTAAGATCATGCTTACAATGGCTAGGTCTATGCTGGCGATTTCATCTTTCCAATAGATGACCGTGAATTACATGAGTATGTTGCACCTTCTTTATTTCTTTCATGCCAAGTCATCACACTTTGCAATGATAGGAAAATCGTTTCCTGGTGCTATGAATCTTGAATCTCATCAAGATCATCTTGGCAGAGTTTCGATCTATCTTATAGATGTTTACAACCCCTTGAGTATGTCGTATCTCTACAGCGATCCGTCTCTTAACACCAAGTCATTACACTTTGTAATGAAAGGAGACGTTTCCTAGAAATAGTATGTAACTCACATATGGAGATAGTAGATAACAACGATACTCCCACTAGCTTTGACACGGTTATGGACTATTCACAGAATCCAAAACTTTTGGCACATTTTGTGAATCCAAACCCTTTCTGACATCTTAATGGAAATCTTTCAGCACATTCCCCAAATCCAATCCTTTGGCATATTTCGAGAATCTGAATATCCTTTCTTGCGAGATGCCCGTGGGGAAATCCCGGGCCCATGTACCTTTATACTGGCATATTCTTTGTGAGCCCCCATTAGTGTGCCGGTGATCCACACGCGCTCCACTACGGACTTACAATATGCAGTATCCTTTCAGATTTCATCTTCTATTGAGAGTGCTCCTCTCGGAGCCAATTACTTGACTCTGAGTATCGTCTCACTCAACCAGATGTTTTGAAGGTACGCTTCTGTCCATGCTGTATTCTATTGATGATTTATTTACTCCCACTGGTTTTTAGACCAGGTGTAAAATCAATCAAAATGTCATATGGACTGTATCTCGCCCTAAGGTTCTCTTGTTTGGAACCAACCGGGCTCACCAATGCTTCCAAGTAGTCGGATTATAAATTCGTACCAACTATAGCGTTTTACCACCAATCGGTATGTCACCCTGATCATAACTACTTATGATGGTGATCAATACTACTGGTCAAGAGGAGATTATGTCAGTTGTAGAACAGAAATCTGATTTCTGTTCCAAGCCTAGTGATGACTAAAGGTTTTTTTCACTTGGCTAATCTTGAACTCATTCAGGACTGCCCCAACTCCCACTGTTTCCTTAGAACATGAGTTCTTTCTAAAAGAGCTATTCTTTTACAATTACAGCGGGATAGCCAGTGAAACGACATTGCTGATCAGGTTCAGGATAGTCATGAGGTTCAGACGATCACTACAAGACCCTGGACTCTCTATGTGCAAGTGGGATAATCCCAGCTTCACATTTCAGCAGTGTCTCCAAAGCCTACTTAGTCTAGAATATGGTCTGACTGGTTTAGAATACAATTTATTGGAAACTAATTGACAATGTATCTCATACATCGAGGATCGAACTGTTTCGACCAATGCTCCATCATCTTCCCTAAGACACATTATAACTTATTAATGTTCTTGGAAGAGAATGAACTGTGAAACATTTTCCCAGTTTATGTTGTCACTCAGGTTCTGCGGATCTTGTACTTCCTTTGAAGTCCTTGAACTGTTCAAGGTTTCAATTCAATTGCTTATTCTGATAAGCGAAGCCATATTCGTCATATCGAATGACAAATATCGTGAAGTACAAACAATTGTGTTTTGTTTGAAGATTCGAGCAATACACAGCAACTGATGTGTCCGTTGCTCCTCATCTCAATGCCTTTTACATATCTATGTAAACTTATGACTTTGTTAATTCTGTTCAAGATTTGCAATCTTCGGTTGACTCTAAGTCAACTGATTCCAAAATCCTATCCTCTGGATCTTTGGGTGATTCATTTCTTACCATATGCGCTTAATAAAGAACTTAATCATCATCTGACTTTAAGTCAAATGATTCCAAACTCCTGTCCAACTGTATCTTTGGGTGATTCATTTCTTGACACATTAAGAACTCAACTCATCATGAGACTCTAAGTCAAATGATTCCAAAGTCCTGTCTAACTGGACCTTTGGTTGAATTGATTCTTACAACATTTGTCTTAACAATCATAAAGGACACAATTCCTAAATCCAAACACTCAGGATGTATCAATATTCAAGTTATTACTAATCATGCATTCAACACAATCATACAAAATTTCAAGGATATTTCAAACAACATGTGTTAAAAGAAAATTGACAATTTTATTAAAACAAAATCCTTGAACAATGTATTATATGATAGACAATGTCATACGCATCTAATAAGCTAATACCATGATTTTAATATCTAACTAAACTCTAAAAATGCATGAGCTTCAGATCCAGTCTGAACAACATCCCACATCCTACAGAGTCATGCATACAGAGCAAATGTGAGAAACACATCTTGTATCAAGGAATTAAGGATCAGGGGTTCTGAGTTTTAAGATATTCCTGAGTTGCCAAACTGTTCGGCTTCGGAGCATTTTTCCAATCTTTCCGTGACTGTGTCCCACCCTATGGATTCCCAGTTTGAAACATCAAGGAACCGGTCCAGACGATCTAGATCATTTCTTGATGTGTCCTATTACTGGACTCAATCCCGAAGCAGCTGAATCAATGGAACTATGCTTCTCTATGAACGACTCATACAGAGTTAACATTGAATGCATATCCACGATTGTCTTATCTGGTTTCCCTTCCTGTACATCAGGATGAACGGGTCAGCGAGTCGAGCTAATGCTTTAACTCCCGATCAAAAGGGGACCAAATTTATACAGTTCACCTATGTGTCTCTCAGTCTTGAGAACATATGAACTGGTGCTACTTCCTGTACACTTCAAACTCTTTGAAGATCTTAGCTCGTCCTTTCTCAACCAGTTCATGGAACTTTTCCACAACTAGCTGTGTTAACTTATCTGACCCTAGGAATTCTAAATTCCTGTGGAACTCGGGGTCAATGATCAATAGTATTAGGCAACAAACTTTCCTTGACTTATCAATCAAGGAGTCATGCTCATCACAAGCTACTGTGTGATGTCATGCTTTGGGGGGCGGACACTCAGTCAGATATGGCTTGCCAGCAAAACAGGGAACTATTCTCTATTTATGAAGCCATACCATATAGTTCAGGCCAGTCAGCCTTTCCATATTTGGCAGGTGCATTCTGATGCTTTCAGAAATGGGTGAAGGAGGAGAAAGAGGAGAATTGACACTAGACATCTATAAAATAACCAGAATTTATTAGTTTAATTGATCCTTTTAAATAATTACCCACTATGTTATTTAATAAGGCTAGGATCCAAAATACCCCAACTATAGTGTGAAGAGGGATGTCGTAATCACAACATATTGGTCATTAAGGTAGATAAACATTTATTATTTTCATCCTATGAAATTCCTAGAACTGTTGAGATTCATTGAACTTTTTAATGGCATGTTTAATCTCGGATGTGCTCCACTGTTTGTGACTGGGATGCCGAGGATCACAAACTGGATGTGAATAACCATGCAAATTAGCTTGGTACTCTCAATGTCATTTATCATCTCTAATTGATGTGCCGGTTAACCACACGCGCTCCATAAAAATGATAAATCATGAGAAACCCATTACCACTCTTTATGAACCCCTATTAGTGTGCCGGTAAACCACATACGCTCCACTAATGTTTCATAAAGTGTAATGTGCAATTTCATGGGTTAGCATCTATTCACATTTTTCCTAAAGTAACTAGATTTTGGGATTTTTTGTAAAGATGTTCTAGTACTTTCATTAATAACATTATACTTTTAATGAGATTAAGTTGGTCCTATCAAACCCGTTCGGCTAACGACCCTCCACTGATCAGGCGAGCGGTGGGTGAGAGTGGACACCCATTAGACTGCCATTTTATAGGCAGTCTCCTTATACCTACTTTATAGATCAGCTTCGTGAATAAGGCCTACTATTGATTTGACTAACCATTAAATCTTATACATATAATATTAACATTTAATTATAATATATATAAGATGAATTTTAAACCCTTTAAAATGTTATTGGTTTATCTTTTATTTTATTGGAATTTAAACTATTAAATTTTAAATTAAATTAAACCTATAAAACGATTTAATTATCTTTTAATTAACCAATTAATTAAATTAATTAAATTTTATATTTTAAACCTTTTAAAATATTTTTAGGATTTATCCTTTAATTTTTTCGCCAATTTAAAACAATTAAATTTGAATTAAATTAAATCCTTGAATTATCTTTTAATTACCAATTAATTAAATTAATTCAAATGTAGATAGTTTTTATCAAAATTAATCAAATTAATTAAAACCTATCTTAAACCCCCTAATTTTCGATTTCAAATAATGGGTTTAAGGTTATCCATTTAATTAATCAAATTAAAGTTACCAAAAATAGAATACATTCTAAAACCCTAGCATATTTTTCGAAAATCATAAGGGGGAGGGGCTAGGGTTTTCAAAACCCTAACCCTAAATCAATTTCAGCCCCATTAGGGTTTAGAAGCTATAAACCCTAATTTTTAGGAAAAATAATTACAGCAGTTCAACAAGAAAACAACCAAAAAGCTTTGATACCACTGTAGGGTTTTATGCAAATCTATGAACTAAAAATCCTAAGTTCACATGCAACCTATAATGATCTATGTTTTCTTCTAATTGAACATATAATAAATTCCTAAAGGCCACAAGAAAATAACTAAAAGAACCAAATCAGAAAAACTAACCTTTTAGGATTTCTTGGAAGCTGAGCAGCACAATTGTCCTGCCTCAAATGAAGTCATACCCAAGAGCTAGAGGGGAGAACGAAATTTATAGAGAGAATAGGTATTAAAATCGCAGGTATGAGGTTATGGGGCTCCCTATTTATAGCCTCCATCAGATGATCAGATAAACCTTAAGAGATAAGCTTTTTTGAATTCAAATTAAGATAAACCTTTATCTTAATAATTCAAACTATAATTATCTCTTATATATATATATATATATATATATATATATATATATATATATATATATATATATATATATATATATATATATATATATATATATATATATATATATATATATATATATATAAATAGAAATTTATATATTTCCATATATATATATATATATATATTTCGCTGGCCACTTCACTCACTCAAACTGTCACTTACTCAACTATTGAATAATTACAGTTTTAGTCCCTGCACCTTTAATTAATTAATTTAATCACCAAATTAATTCCAATTAATTAGAGATTAATTCCTAATTAATTAATATAGTTTCTAATTAATATAGTATCACTTTAATATATTAATAAACTATTTATTTAATTTCTATTGATTTATTAATCATATAATAAATCAATCTTTCTCTCTACTGAACTTTCTATCAAACCTCCTGCTATGAGGGCAACCTAAATGGACTATGCTACTATTAATTAGATAAATACTAATTATTAGTCATGGTTTAGACACCTAATCCAACAAAAACTAGTCATATCAATTTTTTAATAGTAAAATCAAAAGTGTATTTTTGGGCAAACCACATTGACTAAAAGTGTAAGTTATAATAATAATAATAATAATAATTTTGGATACTTGTATGTATTTTATAATTATTCCTTACAATGACTATCTATGACTCTCATTTTATTCGATATAACCTCATATTAAGTTTTTGCAAAAAGGTATCAGAAATGTCACAAATAGTTTTTTTAAACGGTTAAACTACATCCTACTGTTAGTACACCAAGTTAATTTCATCTTGCTTCCAGTAGGGTTTGAACCCTAATGTAACACCCGGTTTTTAATAAAACATCTTCATTTAAATAAATATCAATTTATTCAATAATTAACATTTTGAAGATATTTAGAAATCATTTTAAACATCAATTCACCGTATGAATCCCAATTAAGCAGCATCAGTGTGTACCCGTCATGCCTGTCCGTCATTTCCACATGTATAACTTGAAATGGTAATTTAAAAGGGAAAGGATAAGCACACGGCTTAGTGAGTTCCAACAACTACACAGCATATCAGCTACACATACTTTACCCCTAACAGGAAAAATACAACCACCCGTCACATATTCTGCTCTACCCGGTATATTGGATTATAACCTCCTATACGTATCTGCTCAATAAATCTAATTCCCCTGCTCAGCACTTAGAGCCACGTATACCCTGTACGTCGAGTCATGCGTATATGCTCAGTGTCTTTTGCTCGTATCTCTATATTACTCAGTATGTCGAGCCCACACACTCCATAACCCAACCCATAAAATTATAACAGAAAGATATATATCAATAATATACACACAACTTGGTACTATTTACCAACATCTTATAAACATCTTATAAGCACACAAAAATACGGTAAAGCACATATAACGTCCACACAATGTAGTGAGAAACTCACCTGATTATAGTCGACTACAACGTTTATCTCTGCTTCGTATTCCCTCTTTAACTGTTAACACAGTAAGGCATTTATCACTCTTTAATTTTTAACTATCTTATAGTTGCATCAATTAAACTCTTCCATAATTCCAACATGATACCTCGTGATTTATCAAGTAAAGGATAGCCAGGTAGAAGATTAGTTGGGGTGGCAGGATCCTTTCAGCATTTTAGCCTTTCGGAAAATCCAACAACCAGATCCCAAGTAATCGGCCTAGACACCATCCTCGTAAGTAAATCACTCGGTATTATTTTTGGAATTACGAATAGTATAACCTCTACATATTATAGTTTAACACTTATAAACTACTAGAGAAATACGATAGTGATTACTCACTTAAGATTGGCGTTTTCGCAAAGCCTTGGCACGTTTCCCGTTCCGCTCTTCCAACACTTTCCGAGCACCTCGTTACCAGCTACCGCTCGCTCCTAACTCCTCCCGACCTATTTTCCTCACCAGAACACTCCTCGATAGTATATAAGTGTTTAGTATTTGTTTTGCCCAAAAATGAGGCTTGGAGCTCCTATTTATAGGCCTCTAGACCCTCTCCGCGTCGCGACGGACCCCCGGTCGCGTCGCGACCATTACGTAAGCACTTACCTCATCGCGCACTTCTCGAGAAGCTTTTGCCAGGCCTCGCGTCGCGAGCACTATTCACGTCGCGTCGCGAGCACTATTCACGCCGCCGGAGTTACAATTCAAATTTTTTTTTTTTTTTTGGAAAAAAACGGTCGTTACAAGTTCTCCCCCCCTTTATAAGATTCCGTCCCCGGAATCTCCAGCGTTGACATACGCTTATTCTTCCACTCAATCGTTCCATATTTCAACACAATACGGTTGTATTAGTAAACCCAAAGGGTATTACCACAATACTGGCACATTAACCACCTCTAATCAACTAGGCCAACCTATTGAGACTACAAAGTACTCGTTACGTAATCTCATATACTCACAATACTGACATCATGGATGCAAGGTACTTGTTATGCATCGTATAGTCACATGTTCACCACATCATATCACAACCCCTACTCTTCACAACTTCAACAGCTCAGCTATTCACCAAACACCCAACTGTATGTGTGTTAGAACTGCCAGCCAATAAAGCCATCACAACACTTGTATGTGGTCCCACCACAATTACTGCTCATAAGATCCACAACACATATGTGGACCAAATGTGGCCCCACTAAATAAGTGGTCACAACCACAAGTACTATTAACCCCCAGAATAAATGGTCACAACTACAAGTTACCAGTGGCCCCACGGAATAGGTGGTCCCAACCACAAGTACCCCATAGCATAAGTGGTCCCAACCACAATACTAGTAGCCCCACCTAATAAGTGGTCCCAACTACAAATATAAGTGGCACCACAGAATAAACAGCTTTTCGCTCTAAAGGCTTAACAGTTCACACACATACGACTGCACAACTCTACAACCAACCACATGACACCAAGAATCCTCATATCTGCTCAGCCTCCACATACAACTTCAAAATTTCCACCCACAATATGATACCATATCCATGGTTGTCACCACTTAATACTCATGTATTCGTCCACACAGCTAATATCAACTAGATATTCAACCAGCTACCGACACAGTTTATCCACGGTTACTTGCTTACGGGTTACCTACTTAAGAGGTATTCACTTAGTCATTTATGAAACATATACACCTAACACACATATGCTAACAAGACAGTCATCTTGGTCGGTTAGCAATATTTCCTCAACTCATTATTTGCATATACTAACAGATTTCAAGTACATGATACACTGATATGCTACATCTAACTTACTCTGATACACATGTTGGTAGTATTCACTACCTATGTGAATACCCTTACGCCACACCATTATATCATCCCTACTTTCACGAGTTGTTATTATATGTCCATTCCGTATACACGTACACCTCTTGTACCGGAATGGATAAGACTCTAATTCTTCAAACATACGACACTATGTATAAAACCTTATATTTCTACTATGTACACGTATATCTGTGCGTATACCTTTCACAACTATATATTGCTTTAGTTCACGTATGTCTTCTTCCAAATTATTCCCAACATCTACGGGATTCCAATTTCTACTAATACGATCACACACATCCTCAGCCTTCGTCATCATCATACTCCAGTCGTCTGACACTCCTTGTAGATAAAATTTGTTAACCAGCAACTGGAGATGTCCTGGAAGCCTCACATATATCTCCATAACTGGAATCTGTGACTTATGTTAGTATCTAAATAACATAACGTCTATTTATAGTCAATCAAAATAGACTATTCTAGCAATCAACATCTTCTTTTTATTATCCACTATCTGTGCTTTTAGTAACGAAGAGACTTAATGTGTCACTTTTGCACACCTCATCCACTATAGTCTCATCAACTATTCATTACTTAATTATGAAACGTCACTAGATTCTCAATCTCCAGCGTCCTAATTGTTCCCAATAAACTCTATGATTTCCAATCAATAGAATGGACAATACAAAGGCACACCAATTAGTTATACCCTCAGCTTATTGGATTCCTCATGTCCAACTCCCGATTCAAACGCGGATCCTGTGCTTTCAATAGTAGGAGCTCTACTACTATCTTCCACACCTACCCTCGTTCGTTTCAGAACTTGTCCAGAAGTTCCCAATTCACTTCTCACGATAATTTTACCACCTATACCCTAGGTTGTTTTAAGAACATAGTCGTAGAAAATTTTTCACATAAAAGGATTTACCTTATGGATATCACTTATCAAGGAACATGCAACTTGGCCAACTCAAAAATTCTAGGACTATTTAGTTCCTACTACCTACACTTTAATGGCATTTAAACACACATATATTACAGAAATAGCAACAAAGACTAAGCACTTAACCTTTTCCCCACTGACGTCGGCTGACGGTACACACTGCGTCTTTGCAACAACATTCATTTAACCCCTTACTCGAAAAACAACTTATAATTTCTTGTAAAAATATTTTCAAAGAAAACTTTTAAGTCTCAAGCTTGAGATCAAAACCTATCAAGTGAGTCTGATTCACTCAAGCCTTGGCTCTGATACCAACTTGTAACACCCGGTTTTTAATAAAACATCTTCATTTAAATAAATATCAATTTATTCAATAATTAACATTTTGAAGATATTTAGAAATCATTTTAAACATCAATTACTGTATGAATCCCCAATTAAGCAGCATCAGTGTGTACCCGTCATGCCTGTCCGTCATTTCCACATGTATAACCTGAAATGGTAATTTAAAAGGGAAAGGATAAGCACACGGCTTAGTGAGTTCCAACAACTACACAACATATCAGCTACACATACTTTACCCCTAACAGGAAAAATACAACCACCCGTCACATATTCTGCTCTACCCAGTATATTGGATTATAACCTCCTATACGTATCTGCTCAGTAAATCTAATTCCCCTGCTCAGCACTTAGAGCCGCGTATACCCTGTACGTCGAGTCATGCGTATATGCTTAGTGTCTTTTGCTCGTATCTCTATATTACTCAGTACGTCGAGCCCACACACACCATAACCCAACCCATAAAATTATAACAGAAAGATATATATCAATAATATACACACAACTTGGTACTATTTACCAACATCTTATAAACATCTTATAAGCACACAAAAATACGGTAAAGCACATATAACGTCCACACAATGTAGTGAGAAACTCACCTGATTATAGTCGACTACAGCGTTTATCTCTGCTTCGTATTCCCTCTTTAACTGTTAACACAGTAAGGCAGTTATCACTCTTTAATTCTTAACTATCTTATAGTTGCATCAATTAAACTCTTCCATAATTCCAACATGATACCTCGTGATTTATCAAGTAAAGGATAGCCAGGTAGAAGATTAGTTGGGGTGGCAGGATCCTTTCAGCATTTTAGCCTTTCGGAAAATCCAACAACCAGATCCCAAGTAATCGGCCTAGACACCATCCTCGTAAGTAAATCACTCGGTATTATTTTTGGAATTACGAATAGTATAACCTCTACATATTATAGTTTAACACTTATAAACTACTAGAGAAATACGATAGTGATTACTCACTTAAGATTGGCGTTTTCGCAAAGCCTTGGCACGTTTCCCGTTCCGCTCTTCCAACACTTCCCGAGCACCTCGTTACCAGCTACCGCTCGCTCCTAACTCCTCCCGACCTATTTTCCTCACCAGAACACTCCTCGATAGTATATAAGTGTTTAGTATTTGTTTTGCCCAAAAATGAGGCTTGGAGCTCCTATTTATAGGCCTCTGGACCCTCTTCGCGTCGCGACGGACCCCCAGTCGCGTCGTGACCATTACGTAAGCACTTACCTCATCGCGCACTTCTCGAGAAGCTTCTGCCAGGCCTCGCGTCGCGAGCACTAGTCACGTCGCGTCGCGAGCACTATTCACGCCGCCGAAGTTACAATTCAAATTTTTTTTTTTTTTTTGGAAAAAAACGGTCGTTACAAGTTCTCCCCCTTTATAAGATTCCGTCCTCGGAATCTCCAGCGTTGACATACGCTTATTCTTCCACTCAATCATTCCCTATTTCAACACAATACGGTTGTATTAGTAAACCCAAAGGGTATTACCACAATACTGGCACATTAACCACCTCTAATCAACTAGGCCAACCTATTGAGACTACAAAGTACTCGTTACGTAATCTCATATACTCACAATACTGACATCATTGATGCAAGGTACTTGTTATGCATCGTATAGTCACATGTTCACCACATCATATCACAACCCCTACTCTTCACAACTTCAACAGCTCAGCTATTCACCAAACACCCAACTGTATGTGTGTTAGAACTGCCAGCCAATAAAGCCATCACAACACTTGTATGTGGTCCCACCACAATTACTGCTCATAAGATCCACAACACATATGTGGTCTTACCAAATATGGCCCCACTAAATAAGTGGTCACAACCACAAGCACTATTAACACCCAGAATAAATGGTCACAACTACAAGTTACCAGTGGCCCCACGGAATAGGTGGTCCCAACCACAAGTACCCCATAGCATAAGTGGTCCCAACCACAATACTAGTAGCCCCACCTAATAAGTGGTCCCAACTACAAATATAAGTGGCCCCACAGAATAAACAGCTTTTCGCTCTAAAGGCTTAACAGTTAACACACATACGACTGCACAGCTCTACAACCAACCACATGACACCAAGAATCCTCATATCAGCTCAGCCTCCATATACAACTACAAAATTTCCACCCATAATATGATACCATATCCATGGTTGTCACCACTTAATACTCATGTATTCTTCCGCACAGCTAATATCAACTAGATATTCAACCAGCTACCGACACAGTTTATCCACGGTTACTTGCTTACGGGTTACCTACTTAAGAGGTATTCACTTAGTCATTTATGAAACATATACACCTAACACACATATGCTAACAAGACAGTCATCTTGGTCGGTTAGCAATATTTCCTCAACTCATTATTTTCATATACTAACAGATTTCAAGTACATGATACACTGATATGCTACATCTAACTTACTCTGATACACAAGTTGGTATCATTCACTACCTATGTGAATACACTTATGCCACACCACTATATCATCCCTACTTTCACGAGTTGTTATTATATGTCCATTCTGTATACACGTACACCTCTTGTACCGGAATGGATAAGACTCTAATTCTGCAAACATACGACACCATGTATAAAACCTTATATTTCTACTATGTACACGTATATCTGTGCGTATACCTTTCACAACTATATATTGCTTTAGTTCACGTATGTCTTCTTCCAAATTATTCCCTCCATCTACGGGATTCCAATTTCTACTAATACGATCACATACATCCTCAGCCTTCGTCATCATCATACTCCAGTCGTCTGACACTCCTTGGAGATAAAATTTGTTAACCAGCAACTGCAGATGTCCTGGAAGCCTCACATATATATCCATAACTGGAATCTGTGACTTATGTTAATCTCTAAATAACATAACGTCTATTTATAGTCAATCAAAATCGATTATTCTAGCAATCAACATCTTCTTTTTATTATCCACTATCTGTGCTTTTAGTAACGAAGAGACTTAATGTGTCACTTTTGCACACCTCATCCACTATAGTCTCATCAACTGTTCATTACTTAATTATGAAACGTCACTAGATTCTCAATCTCCAGCGTCCTAATTGTTCCCAATAAACTCTATGATTGCCAATCAATAGAATGGACAATACAAAGGCACACCAATTAGTTATACCCTGTGCTTTCAATAGTAGGAGCTCTACTACTATCTTCCACACCTACCCTCGTTCGTTTCAGAACTTGTCCAGAAGTTCCCAATTCACTTCTCACGATAATTTTACCACCTATACCCCAGGTTGTTTTAAGAACATAGTCGTAGAAAATTTTTCACATAAAAGGATTTACCTTATGGATATCACTTATCAAGGAACATGCAACTTGGCCAACTCAAAAATTCTAGGACTATTTAGTTCCTACTACCTACACTTTAATGGCATTTAAACACACATATATTACAGAAATAGCAACAAAGACTAAGCACTTAACCTTTTCCCCACTGACGTCGGCTGACGGTACACACTGCGTCTTTGCAACAACATTCATTTAACCCCTTACTCGAAAAACAACTTATAATTTCTTGTAAAAATATTTTCAATGAAAACTTTTAAGTCTCAAGCTTGAGATCAAAACCCATCAAGTGAGTCTGATTCACTCAAGCCTTGGCTCTGATACCAACTTGTAACACCCGGTTTTTAATAAAACATCTTCATTTAAATAAATATCAATTTATTCAATAATTAACATTTTAAAGATATTTAGAAATCATTTTAAACATCAATTACTGTATGAATCCCCAATTAAGCAGCATCAGTGTGTACCCGTCATGCATGTCCGTCATTTCCACATGTATAACCTGAAATGGTAATTTAAAAGGGAAAGGATAAGCACACGGCTTAGTGAGTTCCAACAACTACACAACATATCAGCTACACATACTTTACTCCTAACAGGAAAAATACAACCACCCGTCACATATTCTGCTCTACCCAGTATATTGGATTATAACCTCCTATACGTATCTGCTTAGTAAATCTAATTCCCCTGCTCAGCACTTAGAGCCACGTATACCCTGTACGTTGAGTCATGCGTATATGCTCAGTGTCTTTTGCTCGTATCTCTATATTACTCAGTACGTCGAGCCCACACACACCATAACCCAACCCATAAAATTATAACAGAAAGATATATATCAATAATATACACACAACTTGGTACTATTTACCAACATCTTATAAGCACACAAAAATATGGTAAAGCACATATAACGTCCACATAATGTAGTGAGAAACTCACCTGATTATAGTCGACTACAACGTTTATCTCTGCTTTGTATTCCCTCTTTAACTGTTAACACAGTAAGGCATTTATCACTCTTTAATTCTTAACTATCTTATAGTTGCATCAATTAAACTCTTCCATAATTCCAACATGATACCTCGTGATTTATCAAGTAAAGGATAGCCAGGTAGAAGATTAGTTGGGGTGGCAGGATCCTTTCAGCATTTTAGCCTTTCGGACACTCCTCGATAGTATATAAGTGTTTAATATTTGTTTTGCCCAAAAATAAGGCTTGGAGCTCCTATTTATAGGCCTCTGGACCCTCTTCGCGTCGCGACGGACCCCCGATCGCGTCGTGACCATTACGTAAGCACTTACCTCATCGCGCACTTCTCGAGAAGCTTCTGCCAGGCCTCGCGTCACGAGCACTATTCACGTCGCGTCGCGAGAACTATTCACGCCGCCGGAGTTACAATTCAATTTTTTTTTTTTTTTTTGGAAAAAACGGTCGTTACACCTAACCACTTGGGAGCGAATGATCTCCGATCATCTCCAGATGCCACTTGGCCAAGAGGCCTTTGGCGTCACAAATAGTTGACTGTGGATTCATGGTTCTTGCTTCCTAAAGTATTACCTTTAAATTCAATTTCCTAATCTTCGTATTCGATGGGAATTATAATAGGAAAAAATCGTGTATAATAAAAAAACCAGAGTTTGTTGAAAGACATTGCATTACAACAAACAAATGTTATATTGTATATTGAAATGTTTATGTTATGTTTTGTTCTAAATGAATAACCATTTGTATTATGTTTTGTTCAAAATGAAGCTCACAAATTTATTAATCATTTGTGAATTAGTAGGATGTTCATATTGTGTTTTGCTCTAAATGAAGAACCGTTGTTCGCATTATGTTTTCTCCAAATCAATGCTCCTTGGGTTTTTGCTTGTTAATGGAATCGACTATGTCACCTTCATCACCAGAATCGTACTTGTTAATGGAATCGACAAATTATTTTTTTTAGATTGCCGACTTAGACTTAATTTCTCGATTTAACAATTTTCGAGATTGTCTATATTCATTAGATTTTGTTGAAAAATGATTTATTTGGTTATTGCTCAAATAGGTTAAGCTAGATTATTACTTCGTAAATGTTATCTAAAATGATGGAAAGTGTCGACACTGCATCTAATTGATACGACACCACAAATCTTAAGTCTTATACCTCAAATGTGTTTCTGCGCACTCAACAAGACATTGATGATCATTCTACAGTTGTGATTGACACAACTCCAAAGAACTTTGACACAACACCACTACTTTGCATGTCTACTCCACACATGCCTATTTCGTCAACTCCTAACATCATTAAGTGGTCAGAGTGTGCCTTTCAAAATTCAAAAATGTGGATGCATGTTAGCATCATCAGAGTTGTTAAGATCTATTATTGAAGCACTAATTTGAGAATACACCCATAAACACGTGTCTATATAGACATATATTATTTGTCCAGCCATTAACTATTTTACATTTATTCTAATATAAATAGATACAATAGATAATGTTAATGTACATAGCTAGATCATCAAGAATAATATCAAAAGGTTTACAAATGTTATTAATGTTGTAAACTTATTTGAGGTAAAAGAAGAAGAAAGGTTTATGTTTTATAAAAGAGTTTCTAAAATTTAAAAGTTAAAGAGAGAGAGAGAGATATATATATATATATATATATATATATATATATATATATATATATATATATATATATATATATATATAAGATCTATCTCATGTAATTTTCAACCAATGAGAGGGCCTTATAATAATCCAATAAAATGCCAAAGAACTCTGTATTTCCTTAGTGCACGTCTCTTTTAGATATGATTGAAAGGTATGCATGTAGTGTGATTTGAGGCTAGGGATTGGAACTGTTCTTAACTTTTTCGTCTCCCCAATCAAAAGGCTGAAACCTTTTTCTCTTCATCTTTACTCTCTAACTAATTGTTAGTTTAGTTATGATTCATGCAACATACTATCTTGATAGATTAAAGTTTATTTAATCTTGCAAGCTTAAGAGATTGTTGCAACACAATAAGTACTAGCTTAAGAGATTCTTTGCCTCTTGTTGTCGTCTTCAAAACCATTTAATCCTTGAGTTGGATTCAAAGACTGTAGTCACTTTTATTTTTGTTGTTGTTGTTGTTGTTGTTGTTGTTGTTGTTGTTGTTGTTGTTGTTGTTGTTTTATCTTTTTATGCATGTAATTGATCCTTGGTGAGAATAAAAGTTATGTTTGTTCAATTTGTTTTTAAGCTTCCGTTGCAAATGTATGATTTTATGTGTTTTTGGAAACCATCTTTTGAACTATATCCCAACACCATCTCTATTAAAATTACTACCTCTGCCCTTTGTACTAGACGTGGAACTTGAACACTCACTTGTGTATGACATGCCAAGATCGTTATGCGGTCAAAAATAGAAATTTAAACCTTACACGCACACTAGTATAGTAGCAGCAGGGTCGATCTGTGGGAGTCAAGTGGTTAAAATATAGTGTCAGAATAAACCAAATTATGGTGTCATGCTATAGTTGGCGGTGTTCCTTACACTTTCGAAAAACCGATAAAACGAAATACTAAAAACTAAATCTAGCATTAACTAAACTAAACAATTCCAAACTCCAAACCAAACTTACTTTCTGATTCTAGAAGTATATTCCAGAAAAATTAGAAGCATTTAACAATCCAAACCATTCAACAAGCAATTAAACATAAACCAATACCGAAAACACGAACTAACTTCAAACTGAATGATTATATTGAACGAGAACCAAATCCAGAAGTCACAAGGTTCTGACTTCGAAAATATCCCAAATCAAACTCGTCCTAACAGATTCTACAATCCAGAATCAATGGAATCAAGCGATAACTAAAACTATAAAATACTAAAATAAATGAAAAACAAGAAAATACCAACTTATGACTACTGAATTCTGAAATCACGAGTCGAAGAAGCCTAGGTTCAACCTTTGGGTCTGTTCTTCGATCCTGAAACTTGAACTAGATGCATCTATTTATAGTTGCAAAATTGAGCTGATCGCGGCGCGCAAAGGCGAAATTCGTGTCGCGCCCTTATCTCTAACCCCGTTTCTCGCACTTTGAATTTCAAGTCGTCATCAGATCCTTGACTTCCCGCTGCGCGCATGCTCCTCTGTTCACGGCGCGCGTGTCTTTTCGACTGAAAGTGGTCTTTATCCGAAACTTCTTCATTTTGTACGTCTTTAGCCCCTGTTTATGTCTTTTTTCACACACAAGCACTAGACACGAAAAGTGAGTAATACCATAGTTTATACGATATAATTTCACTCAGAATAGGGCTCAACGACGACTAAAATACTTGATATTAGTAGGCGTCGTCGGAGTACTTTCTCCAAATATCATCACCTAGGATTAAATCACGAATTCCGTCAAATGTAAGTTTAGTAGTTCCAAACGAACTATTAATTGTTGTAATTGTGTCGTACCGACTCTTGGGCAATGAAGATAATAATAGAAATGCTTGCACTTCATCTTCGAATTTAATGTCAATCGATACCAATTTGGATTGTATTAAATTAAACACATTCACGTGATATGTTACTGGGTCACCGGTCGTTATTTTCGTATTTACCAACTGCTGAATTTAAGAAAACATTATTTGTGGCGATGGTTTCTAGTACATATTGGACAATGCTTTGATTAGTTTAATATTGTCTTCTCGTTGACAATATTATATGCAACATTCTTTGCTAATAAACTAACCATGCCAAGGGCATGTCGATCCAACAACACCAAATCCTCCAGTCACTCTCTCAGTTTTTTTCTTAAACAAGGGTCCATGTAATTTTTTCTGGTAGATATAGTCTATCTTTCAAAAGTCAAAAACGTGATCATCAAACTTGTCGATTTTTACCTTCCCCTATTCAACGATAGCTTTGATACCAAATGTTGTGTATACAACTGGCAAGCGCGCAATTAAAGGATGCAAAATAAATATATGTAGAAGACAATAGAATTATGTGGTTCAGACGATTAGTGTAATCATCTTATATCCACAGGTCCAGAGAATTATTATTGATCTCACGGTGAAGTTTACAATTATATTAAGGGTCAATATACAAAGTTAAGAAGATACAAAAGAAACTGTGTCTATACAATGTGTGATGTTGTCATTGTATTACCCTTTTGTGGTATATGATACTTCATCATTTCCGATGTGAGACGCCCTTGATACCCGCCAAAACAAGAGTCTTCATAATTCAACAAAAATTAGTTGATGAAATAACGATAAATTGGAGGATAAATAGGGTTGTTAATTTTTAATAAATATATGTAGGTGCGGTTTCATCAATGGTTACATTATTTATTATACAGTCTCATTAGTTTATTTGGTGTTTGCAGAAACAGTTATAAAACTGCCTACCCTAGATTTATTCCACCTGAAGATCGATGTTGCTACATATGGTGCATTGTGTGCACATGCAAGTTTTGTCTAATGGAAAATTAGAAGTAAAAAATCTAATAATTTATTCTTTACTGTGCTTTTGGTGTTAATAACTTTATATACCGGATTAATATTATTAGTTGAATACCGTAGTACGAAAGATTAATATCTTTGACTATATATATATAATTTTTAAGAGTTCGTGCATCACGAGCTTATCCATGAGTTCTACTCAATATTTTTATATTGGTTTTCTAGTGACTAATAGACGAATTTTAGCGTTGCGTCTTCTCTCGCACTTTTGTTTATGAATGAGATGTTCGTTTCTATGTATGCTACATCGTCTCAAACCAAGCTTTACATATTACCATAAGCTTCCACAGCCGCCCCCCACCCCCCCCCCCCCCAACCCCCCCACACACACACACACAACTACCGTCAATAATTATAGATTCATGAATTGCAAGTTGCAACTCTATGTCTGTTGCTACGTCCATTATGGAGCCCATACATGACAATGAAAATGAGTGGTGAACAACACTTCGAACCAAGAGCTTTTAATTGAGATATATGAACAATTATATCTCACGTGGCTTTGTTCCTTAACTAGGTTAATAAAAATTGATTTTTTATATTGCATATTAATGCCGCTGTTGGGTTCCCCCGGGAAAACAATTTATTCTCATAAAAATAGTACCTATTTTTTTTTTTGAACCGGTAAATAAATTAAAATAGAAGGCACCCACATAGCAAGGCATTAAACGGGGCTAGATGGCAAAACAAAGTACAAAGATCGATAAAAAAAGTACAGAATTACAAAATAGCAAAAGGGCAAGCACACCATTCAGCCCATTTATACAAACAATTCGCCCTCCTATGCTTGATCCATGTGAATACTTGAGATTTGATGTTATCGGCTACCTTTGTAGGATGTAATTGAGAGTTCTTAAAGGCCCGGTCGCACCTAGCTTTCCAAAGCCACCATACGGTTCCGTAACAAACTGTAATCAAATTAGCTCTCTTCCTTTTACAATTCCCCCAAACAGCTGCAAAACGAAACAGATCACGGATTGACGAGGCTTGGGGATCAATAATGCCGCACCATTTGTATATCCATTCCCAAACACACATGGCAAACGGACATTTTATAAAAATATGATCAGCATCTTCATCTTCCGTTGAACAAAAGTCGCATGTAGATGATCCCAAAATCATTTCTCTTCTTATAAGTGCACACTTTGTAGTAATTCTTCGCTGATTTGCCCTCCAGATAAAGCACAATACATTGATAGGGACTTCACTAATCCACTCAATCCGATCATCTACTACCGGATCAGTAGGTTGGTCAATTTTCTGCCTTAGGACATCCACGTGGAACTTCCCGTCAGGGGAGATCTCACATTTCCAACGATCATGCGACGGGCTTAATTGGAAAGAGCTCAAGAGGGAGGACAATCTTTGAATTTTCTGCACAAGACCTCTAGATGCAGGGATGTCCATCAAACCTCAACATCTCCTCTACCTTGCATCTCTTAGATCTTTCAAGTTGGTAGATTGTCGGGAAGGCGTCTTTAAGTGGTTGGGGCCCGATCCAGTGATCCAGCCAGAACAATGTATCATTGCCTCTACCTACCTTTTTCACAATAATCTTCCCTAACTCAACCCTAGAATCTTGAAGACATGAAGATACCCCAGCGACATTATTCCACACCCCCGAAATTGATTTTCTAGACATAACATGTGTAGGTTTGTTTTTAAGATTGTGAACACCTCTGTTGTAAAATACGACGGATCCGAATTGACTTTAGACGATATTAGCTCAATGCGGAATGAGATCAAAATTATCAAACAGTAATAATCACAACGAAAATACGAATAAAGTAAATAAAATAGAGACACGAGGATTTACGTGGAAAACCCAAATCGGGAAAAACCACAGGCGGAGGAAGCCGAGAACCAATTCACTATATTTTGCGGTGTTTACAAAATGTTTGAAGAATATTAAAAAAATACAAAGAGTTTATAAAACTCTTATGTATTTACAAGAGAAGAGAAATGTTGTGAGATGGTTTTTTTGGTGTGTCTTGTAAATTGATTTCTTGCTCCTTTATATAGGGATTTCTTCAATTGTGAATCAAGGAGTGTGAACCAAGAAAAAAATGAAGTTGGAAAATAGGCATCCGTTTTTGTTGAATTCAGCCGAACAAGTTGCAATTGTTGAATTCATATAATATCCTTTTCTCCTATCTTCACGTGTTATTCATTGGTCAAAGAAGAAGAAAACAAAACAGCTACTTTTGACTTCTTGCAAAAGGTTTGAAGTCACTTTTCACAATCTCCACCTTGACTTCAAAATGGAACAAAACTTGTATACCCATTTGCTAAAGCCAACAACTCTTCAAACTTCAAAACTTCATAAGAAACAGCAATCACCATATAGAGAAAAATTGATCCTGAAAAATGAAATACTTCCTCTACCACGAGCTTAATGAAGCTCAACTGCGATCAGATATACCCATTAAGTTCAAACACAGTTTGAACTTGGATATTGGAAGACTTTTAGTGAACACATCAGCGGGATTATAATCTGTATCGATCTTTTCTATGATGCAATCACCTTTTTCAATGATATCACACACAAAATGATAACGAATATCAATGTGCTTTGTACGGTCATGAAACATCTGATCTTTACTCAAGAAGATAGCACTTTGATTATCACAGAATACTGTGGTAACCTTTATTCTATCATTGAGTTCTCTAAACAATCCCTTCAACCAAATATCTTCCTTAACTGCTTCTGTAATCGCCATATACTCTGCCTCTGTAGAAGACAGTGCAACTGTAGACTATAACTGGACTTTCCAACTAATAGCACAATTGTTCAGTGTAAACACATACCCTGTAATGGATCTTCGTTTATCCAAGTCTTTGCCAAAATCTGAATCAACATATCCAACCACCCCAGTGTTAGATTGTCCATAACGTAGACACATAGAAGACGTACCGCGTAGATAACGTAAGATCCACTGTACTGCTTGTCAGTGTTCTCTTCTCGGGTTCGCCATATATCTATTAACCATGCTAACTGCATAAGCCAAATCAGGGCGTGTGCAGATCATAGCATACATCAAAGATCCAACAGCACTAGAGTATGGTACGCGTGCCATGTACTCCTTATCAGTCTCAGTAGTAGGACTTAAAGCGGATGATAACTTGAAATGAGCTGCAAAAAGTGTGTTGACAGGCTTTGCTTCATGCATATTAAAACGTCTTAGGACTTTCTCAATGTAACCTTTTTGAGAAAGATGTAAGATCCTAGACTTTCTGTCACGAACAATTTCCATACCTAAAATTTTCTTGGCAGCTCCTAAGTCCTTCATTTCAAAATCAGCTTTCAACTGGTCTTTTAACTTCTGAATCTCCTTCATATCTTTCGCTGCAATTAACATGTCATCCACGTACAAGAGTAAGTAGATCTTTGAACCATCGTCACCTTTCTTGAAATAAACGCAGCTATCATAGGTGCACCTGCTGAATTTGTGACTGGTCATGAAAGAATCAAACCTCTTGTACCATTGTCTAGGAGACTGCTTGAGGCCATAAAGAGATTTCTTCAGTTTACATATGTAGTCCTCCTTACCAGGAACTACAAAACCTTTAGGTTGTTGCATGAAAATCTCTTCCTCAAGCTCACCATTTTAGGAAAGCTGTAGTAACATCTAGTTGCTCCAACTCATAATCATTTGAAGCAACTAACCCCAACATTGCATGAATAGAAGTATGTTTTACTACTGGGGAATAGATGTCAGTATAGTCAACGCCTGGAATTTGACTGTAGCCTTTATCTACCAACCGAGCTTTATATCTTGGTTTCTCATTCGGGTTAACAGGTTCTTTGAGCTTGTAGACCCACTTGCATTTAACTGGCCTTTTCCCTTTTGGAATAAGAACTAAATCCCAAGTACCATTTCTTTGCAAGGATTCCATCTCATTATGCATAGCAATCATCCAATCACTTGAGTCTTTAGATTTGATAGCCTCATCATAATTTAGAGGCTCCGTTTCCGACTCAATATCATTAGCAACAATAAAAGCATAAGCAACAAGTTCAGCTTCAGCATACCTCTTTGGAAGAACAATTTGTCTTCTCGGCCTATCTCTTGCAATGCTTCGAGTAGTAGCTTGTGGTTGTGAACTTGTTGTTTCTTCAACAACGACATGCTCATTTGGCAAGGAAGACACTTGTTGCTCAACTGGACTCGGAACGGTGACAGGTGAAGTAGGAAACTCCACCTCCATTTGAGCTTTCTCTTCATTTGCTTTTGATGATGCGACTGTATCTTCTGTAGAGTCGGAAGTTTGATGAATCATAGCAGACTCTTCAAAAGTAACATCTCTTGAGATGATGATTTTATTTAGATCATTGCTCCATAACTTGTAACCTTTAACTCCTGGATTATAACCAAGAAAGACACATTTAAGTGCTCTCGGTTCTAACTTCCCATTGTCAACTCGTGCATAAGTTGGACATCCGAAAGGTTTCAGATGTGTATAATCGGCAGGTTTCCCGGACCATAACTCATACGGAGTTTTCTTTTCGATTGCTCGTGACGGTGATCGGTTGATAACATAGCAAGCAGTAGAAGCAGCCTCCGCCCAAAAGGACTTTGGCAATTTGGAATTTGAAAGCATACATCTGACCTTCTCCATAATGGTGCGATTCATCCTTTCGGCTACACAATTTTGTTGAGGCGTATAGACTACCGTGCGATGTCGAGTAATGTCTTCCTTTCGGAAATAGGCATTAAACTCTTCTGAGCAAAACTCTAGTCCATTATCCGTACGAAGATACTTTACCACCAATCCTGATTGCTTTTCAACCTGAACTTTCTAGTCTCTGAAGGTAGAGAAAACGTCTCCCTTATGTTTTAAGAAGAAACACCACACCTTCCTGGAGAAATCGTCAATGATAGTGAGCATATAGTTAGCTCCACCTTTAGAAGCAACTCGAGCTGGTCCCCACAAATCCGAGTGGACATAGTCGAGTGGTCCTCTCGTTGTATGGATACCACTTGCAAACCTCACTCGTTTTGCCTTGCCATATACACAGTCTTCACAGAACTCCAAATCAACAATCTTTTGTTGACCAAGTAAACCTCTTCTACTCAATTCTGACATGCCTTGAAAACTTATATGGCCAAGTCGAAGGTGCCAAAGACGAGACTGATCTGGATCAGAAAGAGACTTTGAAACAACAGCAGCATCACTCGAAATTGTTTGCCCGTCAAGAAAGTAGAGGTCGGAGATTTTTCGATTGGCTCTCAGTTTGTCGGAACCATCTTTGAACACCCTGAGAACTCCACCTTTACCGGCAAACTCGTATCCCTTTTTATCAAAGGAACTGAGAGATAACAAGTTTCTTCTGAGGTCAGGAACATATCTAATATCCCCAATGGTTCGGATAACGCCATCAAACATACAGATTCTGACTGAACCATATCCAAGAACTGGACATGTAGTATTGTTACCCATCAACACATAGCCCTGGTTAACCTTTTCAAATGTGTAAAACCAACTTTTGTTGTGACACATATGAAAAGTACAACCAGAGTCGAGTATCCAATCAGCAGTGGAATCCAGTTTATCTGAATAAACTGTCAAGAGTTCTCCAATACATTCGACCTCTGCTACATCGGCTTCACCCGAAGTGCTAGCTTGTTTACCATTTGCTGCAGCCTTCTCTTTTTCTTTATTCTTCAACTTGAAACATTCTTCAAGCACATGTCCTTTCTTGTGACAATAGTTGCAAAACTTTCGTTTGCCTTTTGACTTGGATCTGGTTCTGTTGGAAGATTGAGAAGATCTACTTCTCTCTGTTGTTCTTCCTCTGACATTCAAACCTTCAGCTTTAGAATCACTTGAACCACCACCGGTAATATGCTTCATCTTCTCTTTAGAATCCAAAGCTGTAAAGACTTCATCTAAAACAAGAGTGTCACGACTATGGATGATTGTATCACGAAAATGGCTATAGGATTCGGGCTACGATGACAACAAAAATAAAGCCAAGTCTTCATCTTCATATTGAACATCCATATTCTCCAAGTTATTTACTTACTCTTTGAATGTAGACAAATGTTCAGCTAGCGAGCCTCCTTCAATCATCTTGAGATTGAACAATCGTTGCTTTAGATGCAACTTGTTTGGTAAGCTCTTTGTCATCAATAACTGCTCCAACTTCAGCCACAAAGCAGCCGCCGACGTTTCTTTTAGAACATCTTGTAAAACATCGTTTGACAAGTGCAAACGAATTTGAGATAAAGCCTTCAGATCTTTCATCTCCTTTTCTTCTTCGGTCCATGTATTGGGCATCCTTTCGAAACCCAAGAGCGCCTTGTGTAAATCCATTTGAATGAGAATATCTCTCATCTTTACTTGCCACAGCGGAAATCGGGTATTCTGATCCAGCAGCGGAATATCGTATTTCACCGAAGACATGATTTATTACTTGATAAAATCATCCCAACAAGCTAATATCAAAACCCAGATGCACTGATACCAATTGTTGTAAAATACGATCGATCCGAATTGACTTTAGACGATATTAGCTCAATGCGGAATGGGATCAAAATTATCAAACGGTAATAATCACAACGAAAATACGAATAAAGTAAATAAAATAGAGACACGATGATTTACGTGGAAAACCCAAATCGGGAAAAACCACGGGCGGAGGAACCCGAGAACCAATTCACTATATTTTGCGGTGTTTACAAAATGTTTGAAGAATATAAAAAAATACAAAGAGTTTATAAAACTCTTATGTATTTACAAGAGAAGAGAAATGTTGTGAGATGGTTTTTTTTTTTGTGTCTTGTAAATTGATTTCTTGCTCCTTTATATAGGGATTTCTTCAAGTGTGAATCAAGGAGTGTGAACCAAGAAAAAAATGAAGTTGGAAAATAGGCATCCATTTTTGTTGAATTCAGCCGAACAAGTTGCAATTGTTGAATTCATATAATATCCTTTTCTCCTATCTTCACGTGTTATTCATTGGTCAAAGAAGAAGAAAACAAAACAGCTACTTTTGACTTCTTGCAAAAGGTTTGAAGTCACTTTTCACAACCTCTAATTACTCAGGCCCACGTTGTCGATGGGTCTACCCTAAGCCGCCACCACCACTTTGATATCAAAGACAAGTTTAGAGCACGCAAAGAGCCTACCCCCAAGCCACCCGACTCCTTTGGGGCTGTTATTTTCTCCCAAGCCACCCAATGAACTTTCTTCTTCTCGTCACATCCTCCCCATAAAAACCTTCTCCTAATTCCTTCAAGAGCGTTGATAACTCCAATAGGTGCGACAAATAAAGAAAAATAATAAGTTGCTAGGTTGCCCATTACCGCCTTCATTAACGTCAATCGTCCCCCAAAAGACAATGTTTTGGCCTTCCACGAGGAGAGTCTAGAATGGAACTTTTCAAGTACCGGCTTCCAATGTCTCTTTAGGTTCATGTTAGCACCCACCGGTACACCAAGGTAAGAAAATAGGAGTATTGCTGGTTCACAGCCAAGTGGGGCAGCCCATCTCTCGACTTCTCTAAAATTTGCCCCAATACCGAAGACGCGAGATTTATGAAAATTTACTTTGAGTCCAGAAGAGATATGGAAGCATCGAAGTACACGGGAAAGGTTTTTTATATTATTCTTGTTCCATTCTCCCACGAAGAGTGCATCGTCCGCGTAAAATAAGTGGGATATAGTTAAGTTATCACGTGGAATTTTGACATCTTTAAAGATTTCTTTTTCACACGCTGTTTTCATTGCTACATCAAGACCATCCATTGCTATTATGAATAAGAGCGGCGAGAGGGGGTCACCTTGCCGAACCCCTTTTTCCATAGAGAATTCCCCCGTTGGCGAGCCGTTAACTAGAGCCAATGCTTTTGCGGACTTTAGGCAGCCTTTGATCCACATACGCCATTTCTCCCCATAGCCCATTTGTCTTTGAATTGAGTCCAGATACTCCCAATTTATTGAGTCAAAAGCTTTATCAAAATCTATTTTAAATAGTAGAATTTGTTTTTTTAACTTTTTTCACCCATGAGCAATGTTCATTAACAATTAGTGGCCCATCTAAAATGCTCCTTCCTTCCACAAACGCCGATTGTACTTCGTTTATATTATACCCAACTACTCCTTTCAATCTATATGCAAGTGTTTTCGCAATAATTTTATAGATGCATCCGATTAAGCTGATCGGATGGAAGTCGCCAAGCTTGAGTGGGTCTTTAATTTTTGGTACCAAAGTGATGAATGATGAGTTGCATCCCGGGTTAATGATTCCATATTTTTCGAAGTACTTTATACAGGAAAAAAACATCCGTCTGTAGGTGATCCTAGAATTTTTTAATGAATTTGAAGCTAAATCCATCCGGCCCAGGGGCTTTTTTTATTCCCGCAGGCCCAAACAACACGTCTAACTTCATCAAGGGAAAAGGGAGCCTCCAATGATCTACTAATCGAGGCCTCAAGTGATCTAAATTTTGAACTGGTGAGTTTTGGTCTTGAAACCCATCTCTATTGGAACTTTTTTTTGTAAAATTTAAACACCTCCGACTTTATGGCATTGGCGTCTGTGGACCATACACCATTACTATTCACGCCGTGTAATTGATTCCGGTTCTTTTTGTTGTTGACATAGCTGTGGAAAAATCGTGTGTTTTTGTCCCCTTCGATCACCCATTTGACCCGAAGAAGTAATTTTCTACACTAAGAATACCAACCGGCGTCACGCCACCAAAGGCCTCACGCCACCACAGCCGGTGAACCGGTTGCCGGCGCATTCTGCCGTCGCTGGATTCTCCTCATCGGCATAGCCTCATACTAGACGGAACAACAAATGGCTCCAAGAGTAGCGGAATGGACGGAAGTCCGGAGAAGAAAGTCGGCGGTGAAACAAAATCGTGGAGAAGACACGGCGTTCTTTGTATCTGACGTGCCAGATGAAGCCAGGAAAAGCGATCTGTGGAAGATCTTCTCCACATATGGGAACCAATCGGATGTCTACATGGGGTGAAAAGAAGAAGGAATGGGAAGAACTTTGCTTTCGTACGATTCAAAGGGGTGATGATGCAATAACGCTGGAAAAGAAGTTGGAAGGAGTCCGTTTCATGGGGATGACTTTGGCAGTAAACCTATCTAGATATGAGAGAAGAGTGCACCAGTACACTAAGAACATAACCAGAAGACCTGAACAGCCTGTCAACAAGAATATTCCACGAAATGGTCTGAGAGATCAAAGAACCTTTGCAGAGGTAACTCGTCCACCTGCCCCTCACAATATACCTTGTCCTACATTCGGTCCACCACGTTCCACAAATGCCCTCCCCATCCATCAAAATAGTACCTATTAAACTTGACATATGCGTATAACTATAACAATGTTTAAATATTTTTTTGAATTTTCATATATACAAAGATCTGGTGAATTAGAGTCAATGAGTCCTATAGAGAAAGGTATGCAATTTACTTATTCAACAATAATGTGTAATTTTCACTTAATGATATCAACGACCAAGCATACCAGCTAGCTAGAAGACCGGTACCATATGTAGCAACATCGATCTTCAGGTGCACACAATGCCTTATATCTAGCTTTGGAACCTAAGACCTTTAGGAGTACAACGTGAAGGGGAACCGTGATGGACACGGTGGCACCCATCACGGCGTGCACACCGCCCCGTGCTACCGTGATGGGGCGTGATCGTGGTGTACCGTGCTCCGTTTCACACTTGATCACGGACGAATGCGAAGAATATAGCCGTTTAACGGCTAGAAATTTAAAAAAAAAATTACCTTTTTTTATTTACAATTTTACACACACACACACATATATATATATATATATATATATATATATATATATATATATATATATATATATATATATATATATATATATATATATATATATATATATATATATATATATATATATATATATATATATATACACACACATCATTTTAACCACACTTTACACATATATTCTTCATCTTTTTAACCTCAAACACAAAAAAAAAGAAAAGCAAACTTCTTTTGCAATGGAACAAAATCCAAACACTCCACCTTCAAACCAAAACCGCGAGTATGATCCGTTCGGATTAAACTCGACCCCGCGTCAATATCCGAATATTGAATCGCCCCGCGGTGGTTTTATGAATTTACTTCAAGGCGGGTCTCCGATCGCACAACCACCACTTTTTCAACAACCATATCCGCCATTCAACCCATATCAACAATTTCAACCCCCGTTTCCGTTTCAACCGCAAGGATTCCAAGCCCAATCATCGCAACCACCGATGTCACAACCACCACCGCAACCGCAACCGCAACCGCAACCGCAACCGGTGTCTCCCGATATGGTTCAAGAGACACAAGAGGAAGGCGACAACCAAACCCGCCGGGCCGCAAGGAAGAAGGTAAAACAAACGGGGGGGGGGGGGCGAAAAAAGAACGAATTGGACGAAAGAGGAGGAATTAAACTTGGTGAAGGCGTACATTTCCGCTTCCGTTGACCCGATCGTCGGGGACTCGCAAACGCTTGATACTTTTTGGAACAAAGTTCAAGCGAATTTTTACGAGCTTATGGGCAAAAAAAACGGAACATGGATAAAATTTCGGGGAAATTTCGAGAGATGCGACTAAAGCTCAACGCTTTTAACGACATCTTCAACAATCTCACGAATATGCGGAAAAGCGGGTCAAACGACTACGACGTTTTGAACGCGGCGTTAAAACAATACGAAACAACAACGCCGACTAAAAAAGCGTTCCCGTATATGCAAGCTTGGACCGAGTTGCGAAAACAACCGAAATGGCTCCTTGTCGAAGATTCGCAATCTTCGGTAACGAAACGCTCGAGGTCGGTCCACCAAGAAATGTCACAACAATCGGACGGGCGTACGTATATCGACGTGAACGACGAGCCCGTGGATCTCGATGAAGACGAGCCCCAACCGATCCGTTGACCAATTGGGCGAGACCGGGCAAAAAAAGCCGGCAAGAAAGCGGCTTCGGGATCCGGTTCGAAGTCGAGCGTTATGGAAATGTTTGGCAAAAAATTCAACTGATACGTCCAATTACAAACCGACAAGGTCGGGATTATGGGTCAAGTCGAAAAAGAATTAATCCAGACACAACGGGAGCTACAATGAAACGCGGATCTCGACTTGTTGGCGAAAAAAGCATCCGACTTTGAGGGCGAGGATTTGGAGATTTTTTTGGCGATGCGGGAAAGTGTCCGCGCAAAATATCGCCCAACGAATGACAACTAGTTTACGTTTTTATTTTCCAATTGTCGTTTTTTTTCTAAGTTATTATTTTTTTTTTGTTTTTTAATTTTAGTGTAATTTTATTTTTAATGTAATGGTTTTAATTTAAAGTTTATGTTTTAAATTAGTTTTGAATTTTTTTTAATTAAAAAGATGATGTGGTGTGATGAAAATGTGATGGGTATAAAGTGGGTAAAGTGATGGAGTGTGATGGGCAAAAATCCTACGTGGCGATGACGTGGCGCCCATCACATTTGGGCAATGTGATGGGTACTCCCAAAAGCTTAAAAAGAAAATATGTCTAAGAATTAAGCGGTTGTTTCTTTTGAGAAAACTAATTATATTTAATTGTCATTCAAGTCTGGCTTTACATCGTTAAACAATATACAAATTTTTTTTTTTTAATGAAACAGACAAAATAAAATACAAAATAAAAACGTATTACATAGAGACGTTGGGCAAACGGGCAACAAGCTGCGCCGCTAGCCCTTTTTGAATGGCAAAGCTGATACGCTTAAAAACAAAATCCAAAGATCTAAGGGACATGATGGTACTATGCATAACCCGTTGAACTCTGTTGAGAAGCTCCACAGCTTCAGGTGCGAGAAAACCAAAGGTATCAAAAGCGAAAGGGATAAACACATGTTGATTCTCACGATATGCCTTATCGTGTTTATCCACTTTGCATGCAGCTGCTTTCAAAGCCGCTTGCCTCCCTGTGAAACCTCCACTCCTTAAGTTCACAAGAAGGGAAACCCCGGTAAGGTCCACACATGCATGTTTACCTCCCATCCATCCGAAGACCAAAATGTCAGCAGGCCTGAGAGTAGATCTCCCGTCTAAAGGGTCGGTCAAAAAGTTAACAGGAGCTTCTTTACGTACCGAAATCCCGGCACGTCGACAGACGTCAAAAAGAACATCCCTAACCATATCATGTCGGTATTTGAAACCTGGGAGCTCCCGACAATGAACAGCATGATCCCCAAAAGAGTCCAAGCACGCCTTGCGACAAACTGGACATATCTCGTCGACCGGAAAAAGAGGAATCATAAGGCGGGTACCGTAGAATAGCGCGATATTCCACAGGGGACATATGTAGACCGAGGCCGTCAATGGGGATAGCTAGCAAAAAATCATGTGCATGAGGAGCTCGAAGACACTCCAATACAGCTTTCTGCCTGAGCGTCATGTGAAAGTCGTCTTCCATATCCTTGACGATCTTACTAAAGAGAGCATTCGCCAATGTTTTTTGGGATTTAGGGGGGGGGGGGGGGCGATGTCCTTATTAGTGAAATCGTTACAGTCAAAATCTGGAATTGTGCCACGCAGACAATCCAAAGCAGAAAAATAATCAATGTCCATACCACATATGCCACTGTGGCGCAATATGTGGTCTTGTAAGGTCCAAGATTGGGCCCTCGAGGCTACAAAAGCGTACTAGGAAGCCTCACTAGCCGAGTACAAACCCAAACCACCAAAACGTATTGGTAAGGAAACCAACCGCCACTGGAAGTCTCCAAAGTAAGGGCCACCACAAACCACAATGTCTTCGATGGAACCACGCAACCCTTTGTCAAAAAACAAAGCCGTGATGGCCACATAAGGCTCCATCACGCAACCCTTGATTCTAACAAAGCCGTGATGGAACCATGCAACCCTTTGTCAAAAAACAAAGCCATGATGGCCACATAAGGCTCCACCACAAACCACAATGTCTTCGATGGAACCACGCAACCCTTGATTCTAACAAGTCCGAATTCCAATTTCAAATAACCTGGACAACCGACGAGTGTCGCATTAAGACCGGAAGGAGTACATCGTGATGGGGGGCCGTGATGGCCACATAAGGCTCCATCACGGCGTGCACACCGCCCCGTGTGACCGTGATGGGCCGTGGTCGTGGTCACCCGTGTTCCCTTTCACGCTCTATCACAGCCAATTAAAAGAAAGAGTTGTTCTCTCTCTCTTTCTCTCTCTCTTTCTCTCTATTCTCTCTCTCTCTTCCTCTTTCTCACATTTTTGAATTTTTTTTAATTAAAAAGATGATGTGGTGTGATGAAAATGTGATGGGTATAAAGTGGGTAATGTGATGGAGTGTGATGGGGTAAAATCCTATGTGGCGATGACGTGGCGCCCATCACATTTGGGCAATGTGATGGGTACTCCCACCAGCCTAAGCTTACTCTTCTAGTTGTCTTCCATGAAAAAAACCCTCTTGTTTTCTAATTCATAATTCGTTTTATACTACTTAACCACCGAAGTAATTTTTATATGTTTTTGCCATCGAAACATTGCGACTACAGGCATTTTCATCATTGTAGGTTGAATGATTCTATTTAATTCAATACAAACATGTTCACCGACTTGTGTATATATTATCACTTAAAAAGTAAGTTTTTGGAGTATATTTTATTAGCATGCGGAGGTTGCTTGGATTCCATGTAGGTTTGAACGCGTTTCATGAATCATGACTCATCCTGCTGATGTATACCATAGATGATGTAAGTAACGCTGCGTGTTGATAACTTGACATCTATATGTTTTGTGTATTATTATTAGAGTAAATTATACGGATGGTTCGTGTGGTTTGGGATAATTTGTATGTTTGGTCCCTAACTTGTTTTTTTAACTCGGACAGTCCGTATTATTTATTTTTGTCGCGTGTTTGGTCGCTGGCTGACATAGAAAGACTATTATGTCCTCAATTTAACTTTGACTTATTTTATATAATTAATCAATTATTTATAGTTATATAGATTTAAATTATTAGTTGAACCCAAACCCCACCCAAGACAACCCTTCCCCATTCCCTTCTCGTTTCACATAAATGTTCATCAGAATTTGTCCTCTTCTCCGGCCAGCAACACCACATATATCGTCGTCTTATCCGGCCAGCAACACCACCTGTATCGTCGTCTTCTCCGACTAGCACCACCACCTACACCACAACAACCACACTCCCTCCTTACTCCTTTCACCGCCAGCAACTTGCAACCACCACCACCAATCCTAAACAGTAACAAAATGTGAAATCAAAACTCAAAACCAAACCAAATTAACCTGAAATCGCAGGTCAAAACTAAACTAGAATAAAATATGAAATCAAAGCTCAAAATCCAGATTCCAAAATTAACCTGAAATCAAAGCTCAAAATCTTGATTCCAAGAGATTGAGGCACTCGTCTGGTGAGATCATTGTTTGATAAAATCAAGAACTTGCAAACTTGGGATGTTAAGATTGGGGATTTCTCCAAAAGACGAGTTGTTAGCGAGGTTTACAGCTGTGAGGTAGTTGAAATCAGAAATGGAAGGAGAAATGCTTCCATTGAAACCATTGTTTGAGAGATCGAGTATCAAAAACGTTATTCCAATTTGAGAAGTTCTAAGGCAACGAGTCGTAGAATTTGTTTGATTGAAGATAGAGAGCTATTAAGTTTCTAAGTTTGAGAAATCGGCCTGGAGAGGACCCGTTCACCCGTTTTCTGACTTATCTATTTCTGTTTTCGACCTCAACCTCCCTGATAATGGCTCTGATGGAAAAGACATTAGGTGTTGGATGGCAATGGTGTAGGATCGGTGGGTGGGATGTGGGAGGCGGTACAATCGATGATTAATGGTGGCTTTGGAGGTTTTTTCCGGTGGAGAGGCAAGTGGCTGGTATCGGTTGTGACGCAGGGTGTCGGTGTTGATAGTGGAAGAGGAAACAATGAAGAAGAAATGTTTTTAGGGTATACTTCATGGAGGAAGGGGGTAACCGAGGGTTGTCGACGAAGAAAGTAAGGGGAAAGAGAGAGACATGCATTTAACAGGAGAGAAAGGAAAAGAGGGAAGGGATAAGAGGGGGTGAGGCCTACAAATTTAATCACCAAATTTTTTAATAATAATAAAAGGATAAAAAAATATCATTGAGGGCATAATAGTATTTTTATGTCAGCCAGGGACCAAACGCATAACAAAAATAAATAATAAGGATTGTCCGAGTTAAAAAAAATTAAGGACCAAACACGCAAATTACCCCAAACCACATGAACCATCTGTGTAATTTACTCTTATTATTATTATTATTATTATTATTATTAGGTGGTGATGTTAACCCATGTATCTCACAGAAAAATAAGTCAATCATTGTAACATGATATATTTTAGTTTTTAAAATAACAGACATAATACTTATAAATTTTCAATGATTATGGACTATTCACCAAACCTATTTGTTTTTAGCTAAAATGGTAAAGTTATGTTGGTGTAAGCTATAATGTCTTGTCTTCATTCAGTTTTATAAGCCTTGTTAATTATTTTATTTTAAACTCACACCGTACGTGGGATGTGTGAAAAACTTATCTTTCAAAAAATTTCATATCAGGTAGGGGAGTAATACCCAGTAAACCCACGCACCACATCAACTTTTCTCTCTCCTCTCATTTCCATTTTTCTCCATCTTTCATCAATCTTTCACCAATGGAACTAGTACCCACTGAACCCACGATGCCACATATATTTTTAATATTAAAATTAGATAAATAATACCTAAAATAATAATTTAATATATATATATATATATATATATATATATATATATATATATATATATATATATATATATATATATATATATATATATATATATATATATATATATATATATATATATATATATATATATATATATATATATAGAGGTAGGTTCATTAGAGTCCCGATAAAAGGTAGAGAACTGGAGGCCAAATCTCAGCCATTAAAATTATTAGATCAATGGTTAATATAAATGGGTATTTAATATAATTTTAAAAAATAATTAAATGAAATTTAAATTTTTAATAGACTATAAGGGTATAATAGTCATCAATCTTTAGCCTATTTTTATAAATTCCTAAAATCACTCACACTCTCTCTCCTATCTCCAGGAATCTCGAATTCAAATCAGGCACGTATATCTTTTTTCTCTTATTCTCCATTGGCAACACCTAAAATCTCTCTCTCTCTCTCAATCTCTCTCTCCACCGCCATATTAGATTACAGAGGTAAAAAACCCTACGCAGCCCACCTTCCATCATCATCTTCCTACGCTTTTGGCTTTCTGTGGAAATCGGATCTGAAGGGGGTCCTTCCTTCCACCGCCGGTCAGACATCACCGGCCACCGTCTCTCTGCCGCCTTCATACAAGTCGAGATAACTGGATTGCAATGCATCCCGCACCCGTAATTCATCCTCCAGGAGGCGTCCTGTTCGTTTTTGAACTTTAATTTGTATGGAGATTGTGGGTTAGAGTCGCTGCCACCATCAAATGTCAACCATTATGCAGCTTCACAGAATGAAATCGTCATAAAAGCATCTGATTCATCCGATCTGTTCCATCCGAGATTGTAATCTGTTCCATCCGAGGTATTTACATTGATGTAGTTTCCATAAAGCTGCGTTTTTTGTTTGTTGCTTGAAATAGGGTAAATCTCAAAACCAATGAAGTTTGTCTATGAGTTTTTTAAGAGTGAAAGACTAATTAATATAAATACGATTAATATCAAAGCTACTGATGTAAATTACATTTGGGGTAAAATGCTTTTTGGTGGTATTGACAATTTGATTAATATGAGTGGATTGACGTGAATACCATATTACATTTGGTATTCATAAATGAATAACATATTTTAAAGTGGTATTCATGAATGATTACAACCTAATTTCTTTTATAATATGAATTACAGTTGGTATTCATGAATGATTACAACCTAAAAGTTGGTATTCATTGAGGATGATATGAATTACAGTTGGTATTCATGAATGATTACAGTTGGTATTCATGAATGATTACAACCTAAAAGTTGGTATTCATTGATGATTATGGTCATTTTATGCATGAATGATTATACTTGTTATTTATTACTGATTATTAGTATTATTCATTGATGATTATGGTCATTTTATGCATTTATCCTTTGTTTATTGACATGATTTTTATGCATTTTCAATGTAGATTTTCAGAGTATTGGAGTTGCATGAATTAGAAGTCGAAGCAGTCTATTTCAAGTCAAAAGATTTTGCACAACAACATTGTTCTTTAATCATTAGTGATTAAAGTTGTATTGTTTTTAATTATTTATGTCTAAAACTATATTGTATTTTTTTCACGTTTTTGTGTTCTATAATCATTCATGATTATATATATAGTTAACTTTATAGTATATATACATTGTCCTGTATTCATTTATGATTACAAATGTATTGAATTTTTTTATATTTTCTTTATTCATTTATGATTACAACTTAACAAGATTGTATAGAAATTATCTTCAATTTGTGCTTTATTCATTTACGATTACAACCATATTGATATACGAATACAAAATGCGTCTATTCATACATGATTACAAATATTCTGATAAAATAATAAATTTTCAATATCATTGATACTTTGATTTATAAAAAAGAAAAAAAAAGTTTTTTTGAAAAAAGAAACACATTAAATAATATTTTCTTAATTTTTGGTAATTAAAAAATGGAAAAATATTAAAAAATAATTTCTTTTTTAGGTAACTATTAATCAAATCCCTAGATTTTAGGAAATTATCAATTAATTTATTATATTATAATTAAACTAAAATACACAATTACTAATATACCCTTATAAAATGATTGGTCCACGTTTGGCCTCTAGTTCTCCACCTTTTATTGGTCTCTATATAACCTCTCCCTATATATATATATATATATATATATATATATATATATATATATATATATATATATATATATATATATATATATATATATATATATGTATGTTTGTGTGTGTATGTATATATATTTGCAGCGGTTTCAATGGCTTCACCATCCCAAACATGAATCGGCCACTGCCGAACCCGATGAACCCGAAGGAGGCGGGCTAGCGGTACCGGCGGTACCGCAGCCTTCTTTTCTCGATCCCGGATGAACCCGCATATTACTCCGTCTACCCTCATACCTTCTCATTAAAGAAAGAAACTTAATAGCTCTAGAAATTCAAGGGAAGGGTCTCAACATATTGAGAAATAAATTCTTGGGTTTCCCTAAGTTTCACTAAAAATTAGTTATAAACATTAAAAATATACAACAACTATTGGAACATAATTTCATCGATTCTAAGTTCGGTTTTTTAAATCCAAACAACAGTTGTGATGGTTTTCATCTGGTTTCAATAATCCAAGAACCATCGTTTTTGGTTTTGCGACTAGTTTGTGATATTTGGTTTCGTACTCATCAGTGCTTACATCATTGTTAAGAAAATCCAAATTATTTAAGATAAATAATTATCTTAAACAACATTGATTTGATGGTATCTATTATTTCTTCGACGACTAATTTGTCAAAAACACAATCAAGACACTAGGAATAAAAAGAGCATTACAAAGAGTCCAAAGTTAGTATTGGATTTTGCAACAACACAATCCAGTTAACTATAAACATAACGTTACTATGAACTATATTATTAAAGAAAACATGATAATCTTATCAACAGTGGCGAATCTAGGATTGAAACTTACAGGTGTCCATATCATATAGGATAACAAAATAAACATGTCAAAATTTGTTTTTTATCGAGTTGTCAATAATATTTTCTAAAATAAATATAGTATCTAACTTTACTATCAAATATCAAACACAAAGAAACTAAATTAAAATAAACATCATACAAAAAAACAACAAAAATATAGTTATTTAATAACCAAATAAACAATTAAGACTATCTAAAATTCTTGACACAAATTTTAAATCAATTATGAGCAACTAATATTATTTTAAAAACAAATTTCCTATCAATTTACTCATTTTGATTTTGGAGCATTACTGTTAGAAGCATTGAACCACATTTGTAGTATCTCAAAGATCAAAGTTGTGATACGATAAATTAAAAACCATGTGATGACGGTAACATAGTAATTATATTATGTTTCTTTCTAGACTTCACTCCTCAATTACTACCGACTTTTCCTGTAAAGCCTTCACTTTTCAGTTTACTATAACCAAGAAAGATAGAGAAACCTTTCAACATTACCTTTCATTGTTTCAATTTACCAAGGAAATAAGAGACTAGCGATAATAAATACCCCATAAAAAGAGAAAAGGTAAGAGGGAGACCAGAGAGTGAAGAAGCAGGCGCTCGCTGTAGATCGAGGCAGAGCTGGATAGCAAGCGCAGCGGAGATGTGCTAAACCATTGAATCAGCTAAACTTTACTGATGATGGAGGATCAATAAACAAAGTAACAGGGCCAAGTAATTGCAGAAGAGTATACCAGTGACAACTGACAACAAAGGAGCATGGGGAGGTAGAAGAGAACGAAGGTGTCAAAAATTATGTAAATTTTGTTGTTTAGGGTTTTATATTTTTTCCGACTTTTAGTTTTTCACCCATCCTACATATCATTTGTTCTTGTATTTAGCAACTTTAAAGAATCAAAAATAGATTATGATTTATATTAAAAGATTCGTTTCCTTGCTAATCGTATCTTCATCCAAGTAAATCGATCAAAAGTGTTAAATACTATTAAAATAATTTTTCATGTGTCCATATAAAATTTAGTATACAGGTTATAAAAAGAACTCTAAAACCAGGGATGTCCATGGACACCGTTGGCCACAATACGGATTCGCCCTTGCTTATCAAAAGGAATATACTTTCGTTGCTTTTGCACGTCATATCGTACTGACCTATATCCAACGGCGGACTTTAGTAGTAGCTTGGGATAGCACGAATTATCCCTCAAATTTTCCGAGTAGTAGCAAAAATTCCGTTTATATATATATATATATTATATATATATATATATATATATATATATATATTTTTTTTTTTTTTTTTTGCAAGTTAGGGATGAATCTACTACATGAATCGTAATATACTACAGGCTACTCTAGGTACATCAGCTAGTCTACAGTTCTTCGTAGTCTTCGCCTTCTCCAAGGAACCTGCACAGAGACTAGACCCACTAACGCAGCAGCAAACCCTGGTGCATAGCACACGCCGACCCCGTAACGACGCCCTGCAGGCAACTGGCTGGGGGGAAACCAGCCCCGGGTACATATATATATATATATATATATATATATATATATATATATATACATATATATATATATATATATATATACATACATACATACATACATACATACATACATACATACATACATACATACATACATACATACATACATACATACATACATACATATATATATATATATATATATATATATATATATATATATATATATATATATATATATATATATATAGACTTAGGATCTTTTGAGAACCAACTTCACCCCGAGAACCCGAGAACTCCCAACTCCTTTTAGATCAATCCTATATCTCCCAAACCGATATTTTTTTCAAAAAACCGACCCCATAGGCCTCTTAGACGCTCAAAATGGGGCCGGGTCGCTGAAAAAAATTTCCGAAAAAAACGACTTTTTTTTTTTGAAAAAGTTTGTACATGTGCAAAAAAAAAAAAAACTTTGCACATGTGCAAAGTTTTTTATACGTACATTTTTTTTTCAAGTTTTTTTTTATGGATGTCTTTCTAACATATATTTAAGGCGTTCTGTAAAAAAAAATTTCAAAAAAAGTGTACGTATAAAAAAGTTTGCACATGTGCAAAGTTTTTTTTTTTGCACATGTGCAAAATTTTTCAAAAAAAAAAAAAAAAAAGTCGTTTTTTTCGGAAATTTTTTTCAGCGACCCGACACCTATTTGAGCGTTTTAGAGGCCTATGTGGTCGGTTTTTTGAAAAAAAATATCGGTTTGGGAGTTCTCGGGTTCTCGGGGGACTTGTGGTTCTCAAAATATCCTAACTCTATATATATATATATATATATATATATATATATATATATATATATATATATATATATATATATATATATATATATATATATATATATATATATATATATATATATATATATATATATATATATATATATATATATATATATATATATATATATATATATAGTCTGGATCAAGAGAGAACCATTATTTTCCTAGAAACCAATTATGGACCCTTAGATCATCATCCATACCAATAAGGACATGATGGTCAATTGACATTTTTTTATTTTCGGTAACAAATCTCATTTAATACTGAATATTTTTATTTTTGGCAACAACAATAACCATCTCCTAAAATTAAGCCTATTAGATTAGAATATTCAAATTTAAAAAAAAAAATCAGATTTTCGTTTTTATAAATCAAATTTTCGTTTTCAGATTTTCAAATTTTCGTAGGTGCATATATGCATGTTTTCGCAGGAGCATGTATACATATTCGCAGGTGCATATATGCACATAAATTTATTTATATGCAGGTGCATATATACATATTCGCAGGAGGCATAATGCTCGTTGGTGCATAATGAACATACAGATATTATGAATATAAACAACAAAAAATCGATTTATTAAAAACAATAACAAAATAGAAAGAGAACCCTTGCTTGCAGAAATCGATGATAAAGAATCAGTCTCGGTGGAAACGCTGGAGACGGTGGTGTCGACAATCACAAAAGAGAAAGAGATCTTCATGAGAGAGAATATTAAATGTTTACCTATTTTAACGTAAATCAGTTATACTTATTATAGGGATTGTAATTTGTGTTCCTGATTTGCCCTCGTGAATACTAATTATAAACCTAAAATACCATTAAAATTATTGATAATTACAAAAATTTCCACCTTGCATCTTAACCATCATTTTTTTTATCTAGTGGCTAAGATTTGGTTCCTAAGTTCCTAGTAAAATAATGGTTCCCATTTGATCTTTAGTCTATATATATATATATATATATATATATATATATATATATATATATATATATATATATATATATATATATATATATATATATATATATATATATATATATATATATATATATATATATATTATATATATATATATATATATATATATATATATATATATATATATATATATATATATATATATATATATATATATATATATATATATATATATATATATGGTCCCGTTACGGTGATGACAGTTTTTTCGGTGAGGACTCGTAAGGACACCTTAAAAAAATTGAAAAAAAATATAAAAAAATACAAATCATAAAATCAAGAATAATACTACATCATTATAAAAAAAATTGGAAAAAAATTTGGATAATTGAAAAACAGTAATGATCCAAAAAAAATTTATTTTGTGGATTATTGTTTCATTATAAAAAAATTAATGATCCAAAAGTTTTTTTTTCCAATTTTATTATCCAGTATAGTACTATGATCTATTTTATTATTTATATATATTTTTTATTTTTTTTCAATTTTTTTAAGGTGTCCTCACGAGTCCTCACCTGATCGTTTATATATATATATATATATATATATATATATATATATATATATATATATATATATATATATATATATATATATATATATATATATATATATATATATAGGTGCAACCCCTGAAAAATAATTGGGCTACAACTAAATTATTTAGTCCAAAGTTAAATGCACAAACTAGAAAATAATTAAAAGAAATAATCATTTAATAGCTCAAAAAAATTAATCCTAACACTTATTTAAAATAGTCCAAATCAATTTAACTAATATTGGCTTTGCAATTGAGCTGGCCAATCTACATGAATTGGAATCGGGAAAAAGAAAAAGACCAGTTCAATTGTTCAACGACTCTTCCTGCGGTATTGCTGTAATCTCCTCCGAGCGACCAACGAGGCAACGACCAACAGACCAAGCCTCCTGTTTTGTTATTCGGCGGCTCTGCTCCAGGCTCCGACCCTCTAGTTCCAACCTCCGACCTCAGTTGTTGTTGCTGTTCGCCGAATCTTATCAATTGTTACACAACGCCTTCAATTGTCCACCTCCTGTTGCCGCTGGCTGCTGAAACATTGAAACATGTAGTAAATGGTACTCTTAATCCTATAATCCTTCTTAATTGGTTATTTACTTAATATTTTGTATTTTTATCATTTGTTTATATAATACCTACAAACGGATGAAGTCATAACTCATGAGAATTGAGATTAACAATTGCATCTATGATTTATTTAATTTGGGTTATTTAATATGATGAGATCCACATTCCACAGTATATGTCGTCATCAATATTAGTTTAATGACTAGGGTTAGTTTTGTACTTTAGTTTAATGTTTAGTGTTAGTTTAATGACTAGGGTTGGTTTAATGTTTTTTATTTTGTTATTGTTTTGTTATTTTGTTTAAAGTTGGTTTAATGTTGTTGTTTACTTAATTACTTGTCTTTGTACACTAGTAGACTAATTTTTTGAAAATCTTTTATTATATTGTAGGGTTCCATTGGTACATTTTTCAAAAGAAAGTTAGATGTAGGTAATGATGAAATTCATGGAGTATCATCTTCTCAACGAAATGAGTCTAATGAAATTCTACAAAGGCCGCAACCTACCTTTACAACTACAATACTTACTCCAAAAGTATTAATTTGAATGACCTTCCTTCAGACCCGAGGCATAGACCAAAAATTACATTATATCATCCAAATCAAAGGGATGAGATAAGGAGGGCATATTTGATTAAAAAAGCTTTTCAACCAAATGGACATAATTTTCCATCAACTTTGTTTGGTAAAAAGTCAAGACGTTTTGTTGTTGATAATTATCACAATAAAGCACGACAAAAGTGCAAAAACTTAATGAGAAAAGATCAATATATTAGTGAAGCCCTTCATAAGCAAAGTGAAACTGAAAGGAGTAACTATGAGCTTTGATTACATGCTACAATTCGAACTTGTAAATTTTTATTGACAAAATTTGTTACCTTTTCGTGATCATGATGAGTAGGATGCCTCTCTTTCTAGAGGACTTTTCATAGAAGTGTTATCTTTGATTAGAGAACATAACAAGTGCATTTATAATGTTACATTAGAAAGGGCTCCCAAAGGGCGGATCTACTTTATCTTTGTTTTTAAAAGTTGTGGAGGTAATTAAGTATGTTGAAAAGGAGGGGTCTACTACTAATCATAATCAAGCAAAGGGTATTTTTGGCATATTTCAAGACATTTAATTTTGTGTTCTATTTACACTTGATGACGGAAATTCTAGGCCTCACATAAACCTTTCCAAAACATCTTCAAAGAAAAGACCAATATATTTTGGAAGCGGTTTCATTGATACGAACATTTCTCGTTTGATGGTGGAAACAAGAAAACATCGTTCTTTTTCTTTGTTCTATAGGTTATTAAAGCTAACTTTGGGTTTGCATGTTGCAACCGCAATGGTTGAAAGATGTTTTTCCGCAATGAAACGCGTGAAAACCAATTTGTGTAATAGAATTAGTGATGATTTTTTGAATGATGCTTTGACTTGTAGTGTAGAAACAGAAGAACTTATGGATGTTAAAACAGAAAATGTGATGAGTCGCTTCTAGAAAATGAAATACTGGAGAGGTCATCTTTAGAATGTAATATATATATATATATATATATATATATATATATATATATATATATATATATATATATATATATATATATATATATATATATATATATATATTAGTTTGTCACTTTGTCATTTTGTCATACTTAATGAAATATTAATTTCTAATTTTTATCTTGTTATATTATATGCGGATAAAATTGTGGCACCTCTGAACTTTTGGTTTGGGTCCACCACTTATATTTCCACTCCACTCAAAATGTAACCAAACAAACTACTTCAAAACACTCAATCAGGAAAGCTTTCAACTTCAAAGAATCAACCCAAGAAGTGCTAGTCGAAGAAATAGGAATATCCTATCAACGAAATATATTGGACTAAAGAGCATTAGCAACCTCACATTGAATCAAAATATAAAATTTTTAGACTATGCCATTTCTTTTAACGACATTATTCAATCAAAACAAGAAGTCGGAAAAAAGTTGTATAGTAATATAAAATAGGGCACGATTTTGAATACACCCGTTCCAATTAATATTAAATTTTCTCTGTCTATTTCAAATCTAGAAGAAAGAAAGAGAGAGAATGTAATAAAAAATATATGCTTTCTTTGGCTTCGCGGATCCATGATTGTCGTTACTATAAAACGTCCACAATAACTACATTGAATGATAAACACAACATCAAGGCATTTTTCTGATCTGCTTTAATGTTTGTGACTTATGTTACCAATGTTATTTAAGTGTAATGGATTAATATGCTAACCAAATACAATCTTGATGAATATTGAACATGTATGGGTGTGGTGCGGAGTACACACTTGTTTGAGTTTGTTCAAGATTGAAAGTACACTGCTATTTAGGGGTGAAGCCCTTAAACTGACGGGGTCCGGGGGCAGCGCCCCTGGGAGCGGGGTCTAAGGGGTGCCAACCCCTGGCAGGGTCCATAGGGCAGAGCCCGTTGCTGGGGTTGATCATTGTGTTTGACTCTATGTAGAACCCAAATTGGTGGTAGATTATGACGGTTTTGATGGTTGAGAAAACGGTTTTTTAGGACAGTTTTCGTCAGTTTTTTAGACAATGGATGATATTCCCATTTTTAGTCAGTTTTTTGTTGTACATTCAAGAGACATAACTTAACATATTCTCTGTTCATATCTCTGATATTTATCCAATTGAAGATTTGATATGTACCATCGAAATACTTCGATTTGATAGTGATACCACGACTTTCAGAAAATCCAAGCAGTCATTATACACTCGAATTTCTAACATTTAACTGGCAGGAATTTTCCCACTTAATTCAATCATCAAATTACATAGAAGTTGGACACGTGATGTCGTACCACCTTCCAATAAGCCTCCAAATATCGTCAATTGAAAGGTGACAACACCTAGTGATATCAAGCATTTTAGGCGTTGCTGAGCTCTGTTCTTGATGAAATTATATCAGATATGTCTGGGTATTCTCACTTTTCGTGCCAGGACTTGTTTGGAGAAAAAGAATGGAAACAGGGACTAAAAGCGTGCAAAAGGAAGAAGTTTGGAAAAGAATGAAAAATCAAGGAAACTCGTACGCGCGCCGCGGATCTATGATACGCGCGATGCGGGCTTAAGGCGGTGTAACACATTCAAATGCCGAAGAAACGGGAAAAGATTAGTATACGCGCCGCGGATTCTTCATCTGCGCGGCGCGGCTGCGGGAAATTTGCAAATATAAATAGATGCAATTTCAGCCGAAAACCCTAGCAAAGACCGGGTGTAAAATCGACCTTGAAGCTCTTTGACTCCAAGAATTCGTTCCAGTAACTTCTCAATTGGTATTTTCATGTTTTGGATTTTTATTTCATTTAGTTAGATATTTGTAAGCTTTAGTTTGTATCTTTGGGAGTGACAACCATTGATACCAAGCTTAGGTTTATGTTTTAGTGGTGTTTGGATACTGTTTTGAATGTTTTGAATTCAGTTTGGGTTAATGAAAGCATTTGGTTACAATTAATCTTGGTTTATGAGTATTTTGGTGTTTTGGATGTGTGTTTGTGTTTGGATTATTTGAATTGTGTTTGGATATTGCTTTGGCCTTGTTTGGAACTGTTTTCCTTTGCTGAAATCAGTAGCCAATTAGGGTAGATTTGGGCAGTGGACTTTAGCTAGTAACTGTTCAGTCAGAACCTTAGTTATTAGTTAGGTTATGCCTTGTTTGGTTTGGATGCCTTTGTTTGCTTCTGATTCAGAGATGCACTTCTGATTTCAGAAAGTGACTAGGTTAGGTTGAGTTGAGCTTAGCTTATGCTTGGCTAGACTTTGTTTGGTTATTATTTTTGGATAGTTGAGCATTTAGAAACTAGATCCTCCGACTGTAGCGTGACACTACTAGTTGGTAATCTGTCATTTAGTCTAACCACGAAGCTCCTGCGGATCGACCCTGACTACCACTGTACTAGTGTGTGTTAGGTTTTTCTTTATTTTTGACCGCACGACGACCTGGGCGTGTCAAATTTGTGGCTACGTATCTTTTTGACTAGTCGCCGGGTTCTCGAGGCGACGGTCATTGACAGGGATATACTGAGGGATGCGGGACTATGGGGTGCGATCGAGCCATTCTTACATCGCACCTGGACTCACGAGGATGCTTCATTTACTTGCCGTTGCTGGGATAGGATCATGGCCACGGACGAAGACGTGGTCTACACCAAGCTACTGTTGGAGTTTCTCTCCACGATCCATTTCGCTCCTCGGGCATCGGACCCACGATCCAGGATCATCCGATTTCGACTGGGAGGTGCACAGAGGGAGTGCAACCTCCGGGAGTTTGGGAGGAGAGTTGGGATATACACTCCAGCGGACCTCCAGCATCGCCATTTCACGCAGTTCTTCGGGCGTGCATCCAGGGGCAGCCGGAGAGGTCCGGCAACATGGAGATTTGGACACCACTGTCCAACGTTATGTACGAGGCAGGGACCTCGAGGGAGAGCCACCTCCACGACCCACTTCACCGCCTCATGCACCGTATCGTCTCCACCTCCATCATGCAGCGGGAGGGGGCGAGAAGGTGTCCGGGGAGGACATGACATTCTTTTGGGCTCTCCTCGATCCTTCCCGATTCCTCCATCTCCCCTTTGCCCTCGCAGTTGCCCTCTCCACTCACTCGACGGGAGCCTCCACTAGCAGTCCATTGGCCCGGGGGTATTTCATTACCCGCCTGGCTCGTTCTTATGGGATCCTTACTGCCTCCGTGGCAGCTTCTTTGACTGCGCTGCCTCCATCTCGCACGAGAGCACACACTTTGGAGAGGATGCGGCTCATTAAGCAGCAGCTCCCGGGGCAGTTCATTCGAGCACCTACAGAGCTTCCCCAGGCACCCCAGCCCGCATATGCCCAGCCAGGCAGGAGACGCCGGAGACCAGAGCCAGCACCAGCAGCCCCGGCAGAGCAACAGCCGCAAGAGGACCCAGCGGCCATGCACCGATTGGAGGCTAGAGTCACGAGGATCGAGGACCAGCTCGAGTGGATCGGGGAGGTACTTTTACAGATTGCATCAGCACAGGGTCAGCGCCCCCGAACATTCCCAGCTAGGGCCTACGATCACGAGGCTGGACCCTCCAGGGCACCTCGTAGTGATTGATGTACATTTTCTTTCTTTCTTTTTATATTTTTTTTGGGATATATGTACAAAACTTATGACACCTCTATCTGTATATTTTGTTCATATTTTATTTGTTATGTTTGCTTTTAATTTGTTTGTTGAGTTATGCATGATATACCAAATAGGAAGGAGTTGTCTCAGACAAGTGTGGGGTCACCGTGCCCCCTCCACTTGTCTCGACCACCGGCGTGTTCACTGTAGCGCTACAACTCCGTAATACGAAATCAAGGATCCGTTTGTTCGCAATTATACCTGTGATATTGAGCACCAAGCAGTCTATCATCCAAAAGGGGTAACTCTTTCTCCCTTGTTTTGAAATAATTTTTGTACAACGGGGACGTTGTACGGTTTTAAGTGTGGGGTGTGGACGGTCGAAAGAGAAATTTTTTTTGAAATTTTTGCAGAAATGATCAATTTTTCAATTTTTAGCAATATTTTTCAAAATTTTTAATAAATTGCAATTTTGAATTGAATGGTTTGTGATTGTGATAGCACTAGTATTTTTCAATAAATACTGGTTACTTGTGATCATGCTATTAGTTAGTCAAATAAGTTGAGTTTTACGAGTTTAGAAGATTGAGCTGTTTTAGGATTGGAGTTTAGGAAGGAAAAGTCAATCTGTGGCCTTTGTTGTTCGAGCCGGTAAGTCTAAAATGGGTGGGACTTATGCACCTTACCACCTAAGATCGTCTGGTCTGGGATGGTATTTCTGAAAGCTCGCTACACGGACAACATCGAAAGTCATGGACAATTCCTTAATGGCCTTTAGAATCTGAATGAGTACGTACACTTCATTGTGGACAGAAAATTTGTAATCAAGGGTTCTTTAGAAAGTCATGAATTCCGGAGAACAATTCAATTATGTTTTCGCGAACTATTCCACTCAAACTCAAAGAGCAATAAACTTTGAAACTGAACACAGTCAAAAATTGTTTGATTCCTTATTATAATTTGTTAAAAACTCTCTTGCTTGGGGACAAGCAAGGCACAAGTGTGGGATGTTTGACAACGCCTAGTGATATCAAGCATTTTAGGCGTTGTTGAGCCCTGTTCTTGATGAAATTATATCAGATATGTCTGGGTATTCTCACTTTTCGTGCCAGGACTTGTTTGGAGAAAAAGAATGGAAACAGGGACTAAAAGCGTGCAAAAGGAAGAAGTTTGGGAAAGAATGAAAAATCAAGGAAACTCGTACGCGCGCCGCGGATCTATGATACGCGCGACGTGGGCTTAAGGCAGTGTAACACATTCAAATGCCGAAGAAACGGAAAAAGATTAGTACGCGCGCCGCGGATTCTTCATCTGCGCGGTACGGCTGCGGGAAATTTGCAAATATAAATAGATGCAATTTCAACCGAAAACCCTAGCAAAGACCGGGTGTAAAATCGACCTTGAAGCTCTTTGACTCCAAGAATTCGTTCCAGCAACTTCTCAATTGGTATTTTCATGTTTTGGATTTTTATTTCATTTAGTTAGATATTTGTAAGCTTTAGTTTGTATGTTTGGGAGTGACAACCATTGATACCAAGCTTAGGTTTATGTTTTAGTGGTGTTTGGATACTGTTTTGAATGTTTTGAATTTAGTTTGGGTTAATGAAAGCATTTGGTTACAATTAATCTTGGTTTATGAGTATTTTGGTGTTTTGGATGTGTGTTTGTGTTTGGATTATTTGAATTGTGTGTGGATATTGCTTTGGCCTTGTTTGGAACTGTTTTCCTTTGCTGAAATCAGTAGCCAATTAGGGTAGATTTGGGCAGTGGACTTTAGCTAGTAACTGTTCAGTCAGAACCTTAGTTATTAGTTAGGTTATGCCTTGTTTGGTTTGGATGCCTTTGTTTGCTTCTGATTCAGAGATGCACTTCTGATTTCAGAAAGTGACTAGGTTAGGTTGAGTTGAGGTTAGCTTATGCTTGGCTAGACTTTGTTTGGTTATTATTTTTGGATAGTTGAGCATTTAGCAACTAGATCCTCCGACTGTAGCGTGACACTACTAGTTGGTAATCTGTCATTTAGTCTAACCACGAAGCTCCTGCGGATCGACCCTGACTACCACTGTACTAGTGTGTGTTAGGTTTTTCTTTATTTTTGACCGCACGACGACCTAGGCGTGTCAAAAGGCACATGATGAACAAGAAATCAGTATTCTCTGTGTGAAGCATACATAAAGGGCACAACAAGGAATCCAAATCGATAGCTTTATGTGTGAGATTTTCACGGATGAGGATCTAGTTTAAAGCGATTCTCCAAAGCAAGATTTTCAACTTGATGGAACCAAATTGTTCCATCGAGTAGAATTCTCACTCGTAATCAAAGTACCAATATTTAGAGCATCTCTCATAAATAAAACAGAAAAAATCTCAAGAAGGGTCAAGAGTTCACCCTAATCTGTCATGATATGTAGAAAAAATAAAATTCCACATAAGCAAGGCCAAGACTAACCATTTCTTCGCCTCTACAGCACCTCTTGGCTCTCGGTGGAAGTGAATGGACCAATTCTCTACATTAAGTCGTTCAAACACCATACAATTCTGAGTAAGAACAAGTGCAAAAACTCTGGGAATTTTTTTATAAATGAGAATAACTATGTCAAGAATCGCACCAAAACTGGCTGTTTTGCCCGTTTCCAACTCAAATTTTTGCAAAAAAAAATTAAGATCAAGATTGTGATAACAGTTCCGTCACTAATCAATTATTGAGAACGTGTATTAAATACTAACATTTAACCTGATCAAGAAGGGAATTATGGACATTGTGGAAAGCAGCGATGGGTGGAATGTGTGCAAACACATGTAATTGAGTAAAGTTTTACCAAAGACAGCATTACGCAGCGCGTAGTGCTAGTGTACGCGACATGATGGGAAGAGGCAGATCGCCACGCTATCACGTAGTGATGGCTACGCTACAGGCTTTGAAGATCGCGATGCTACCATTGATTTGTAGCAAGGCGTAGTTCGCACAATTCAATCACGACTTAAAGCCTTAAACATACCATTTAGGGGCATTTTGCCCAGATGTGGAGAAGAACTGAGAAAGGGAACGATCCCCTGAGTTTTGGGGAGGTGGAATCGAAGGGAATCAATGTGATTTCGAGAATCTAGCACTACTTCATAGGATTGAAGGTAAAACCCTAATTCGGTCTTGATAGATTTAGGCTAAAATCATGTTATGGTTCAGTAGAACCCGATTCTATGGCCTAAGGGTTGAAAGCCTAGCCATTATGACTAGAAACGATTTAAGATTCGTCCTAGAGAAGTATGGATCGGTCTAAAATAAACCACGCTAGAGTCTAGTTCATAGGTAGCAACACTAAGTTTATAGATAGCGATGCTATGGTTGAAAATTCATTGATAGCGGCCTTAGGCGCATATATAACGACGCTATGGCTGAATGATCATATATAGCGACGCGACAGATGAAGCTCGCGATACTATGATACAATTATCCAGTTAGACATGACATGTTGCATGAACATGTCAAATGATTGGTCAGGACATGCAAAAAGGAAGCCTTGAGTCTATGGTACTCGAATTGTGGTACTCATAAACAATATTTGTTGTTGACAGTCTCTAAAACAAGAGGAAAACAAGACTGACTGGGATGTATTGGGGACAACTACGTCATAGAAAAGGTGAGCACATGATACCATACATTACTGAAATACATGTCATTATTAATATAGTTGTGATATATACTGATATTGAAATGTATGTTGTATGGTAAAAATAGAATGTGTACAACGAATTGTATGCCGACAAATAATAATGTCACGGTGTGAGAACCTAGATTTACTAAGTTAATAGTCGACGAGAATAATGTATTGTTAGATGGTTGGGAAGTAAGTATAGACCTACATCGCTGATGGGAAAAAGGTACGAGTTGTCCTTGGATCAATGACATGGACCGGCGTTGTTAGATTTCAATAGCGACTAATAAGTGGTAGCAATAGAATGTAAGGAAGTAGAGAAAATGTTAGGTGACACTCACCTAAATGTACAACCTAATTTCTAGGTTGATAACTAGTAAGATCCATGTATAGATGATATCGCCTTTGTATTTCATATATTCAATGCATACCATGGTTGTTTTAGAGAGATAAATGCTATTAATTGGATGAAATACACACTTTCTTTGGAAGTTGTTTTGTATAGAATTCATAGAGTTTTGAGTGCAGATGATACAAAATGGAATGGAATCAAAGAGAAACAAGAAATAAGTGAGCGAAGATTAGGACGCTATTAGGATATAAGCAACGGTGCTATGACAACATCGTGACGCCACAATTAGGAAATTGTGTTGCGTATCAGGAACTAGAATACGCTTTTTATCGGGAAGTTTGTTATCTTAGAGATGCTTTGCCAAGGCCATGGCAATGCGATCTTCATCTAGAAAAAAATCACTATATATATGCCTCTTGTTGCATTCCAAAAGGAGGATACGGAGAGTTACACCCTAATCACGATGGTTGGGAGATCCAGGGAGCAATAGATCAGTAGTTTGGAGTTCCCTTGGTGTTTTGGAGGATCTCAAAGCGGTAATCATTCTAAGCATCAATTTTGTATTGTCTACCCATTTGGTGAGGACCCGTTCAGCAAGCAGAGAATTATTCGGTTCCTGAATCCGTTCATTTCAAGATCTAGTTGGGAAAACGTTGAGGTTATATTGTTTTATGTTCTCGCTGCTTGTTAAAAATCATTTTCTTTATGAATTTTAGTACTTAAATGGCGTTGTTTATCAGATCTGGTTGTTCTTTCCTTGTTTGATGCTTTTTACCAACAATGGAAGGCTAAACCCTGAGGGGTTACTTTCGGGAATGTTGACGGTAAAATGAGAAGCATGTTTTGATTATTACTTGCGTTCCAATTGCATTTACTTATCATTTGTGTTTCAGGTATGATTTTGAGTATGATAGTTAAAGTTGGGTTTCAAAATGTTTGATTTTACAACTAAGATAACATATTGTTAATTCACTAATCGTTCCGAGTTCATTAGGAATTAAGATGATCGGTTGAATAAACATACGTTATAGTAAACTTGTGATTTTAAGTAAATAAGTTGTAATTGGTACATGTAAGACACGATATTGGTGAATCACTAATTTTACCGAGTCCAGATAACATAAGGATTAAGACAGTTAGTTGAGTGGCATATTGTGTGTCGAGAGTTACTAGTTTCACAAATAGTTAACCTTAGTTATGTTTTTCATAATTAAATTGGAACGTAAGGAAAAATAAACATGTGATTCTCAATTTCCAGATACTGAACCAGAAGTACCCTATTCTTCTTATTGGATAATCTACCTTTTATTTCGCTTCTAAGAATAGCACTTCATTGTTTTTCTATTTGGCTACTCTAACACAATAATTTGACCACAAACTTCCTGAGGATTCGACCCTTACTTACCCTATCTAGTAGTGGTATTAAGGTTATTTTTGACTGAGTTAACGACATCAATTAACGTTTGGCATCCTTGTCGGGGAGTTGTGCGCTTAAATTATTGTGTTTAAGTAGCTATAGCTTTTGGTATTTCTATTCTTTTTATCGCATTTTATACACTCTTTTGATTTGTGCAGGAACATCGGTGCATGCATACACGATGTGGTGGGTGTTCTTCACCACTATTTTTTGACCCACAGATTAAACGAACAACACAATCAAATCGTGCGGCTAAAATACTTTTCAAGATGAGTGGAGAGGACGTAGTTATCGAGGATGTTACGGAAGAACATCAGGGTGCAGTAAATTTCGGTCAGCCTGCAACACCGCAAGTCAATAATAACAATGGAAACCAAGGCAATAACGGTGTCAGTAACAACAATGTTGGACCACCATTTTTTCAGCAAGTACCACCTCAACCCAACACAAACAATCGTGACCACAACGGTGGAGACAGACCAAACTAGGGGTATAATGGAGGTAATAACAACAACAACGGTGGTAACCAGCATCATATTCCCAGGAATATAGGTCCTCAATTTGGTCCACCAATGATGAACGAGGAAAATAATAATCAGCATCACAAAGGTGGAAATGTGGGCAATTAGGATTACGATAATGAAAGCGATAACGGATGGATGCCAAACCACAATGGTGGTAACCTAAGAAATCAAGGCAGAAATAGGCATTAGAGAAATCCAAAACGATGGATTCAATAACTGGAACGAGCAAGGATACAACAATGGTGGGTTTCATAATGAAGGTAATCGTTTTCCTCATTTAATCTTTTTGTAGCCCGATAGACAGTCTGTGGCATCCCATTTTCAGTTGGGTAAGTATGACGATGCATCACCTATACTCTTCCCATAGGGAAATGAACATCATGTTGAGATCAGGCCACAACTGATTAGCGTTTTAACAGTTTTTAGAGGTTATAAAAATGATGATACATACAACCATCTCTATGAGTTCATGGCAATTGCTAATGCCAACATTCCGTGAGGAACTAATCGAGATTCTTTCAGACTTCACTTATTTCCATTCACATTAAAAGAAAAATAAAAAAAATTATTTACTTTTCTTGCTCCTAATAGTATTACTAGTTGGGATCAATTGAAGACAAAATTCTTACAAGAATTCTATCCAGCCAGTAAAACAACAGAAATAAGGAAACCCATTCAAGATTTTCAACAAAAACCCAATGAGGAATTCCATGATGCTTTCGAGTGTCTTAAGGAATTATTATGCTCATGTTCGTATCAAAAATTCCCTTGTTGGCAATTAGTATGGTTTTTCTTTGACGGGGTTGATAGCACGCATCAGACAATGATCAATGCCTCGTTAGGAAGCACTATCATGTTGCAGGATAGTGACACCGCCTGAAGATTTTCGGAGTAACTGAGTAACGGGTTGAAAACTAATTACTCAGCAAAAAAGTGGGACACCCCAACGTCACCAGTTTCTTCAGTAGGTTTTGCACAAAGTATCGAAAATGAGGTTAGATCTGACATTCATTCATTGAATAAAAATTTTGACTTAATACTCTCAAGTCTGGAAAAATAGAAAGGTGTCTATTTGATTCACGGCCAGAAAAATTGTGTGAGCTATGGAGACATTGGTCATGTTTCAGATGAATGTGCAAAAGCCATGAGGAGATCAATCAGGTCATGTGTAGGGTCAATTCCACAACAGTTCGAGACCGTTCAGACCCAACAATCAAGGGAATTACAACAACAATGGAACTTATAATAACAATTGTCAAGGAAACTATCCAAATCAAAACCAGCAAAGGCAGTTTCAACAGTCAAACTATAATCGAGAAGTGGGACCATCGAGAAAGGATGATGGTGACAACAACAAACTGGACAAGATAATCGAGTTCATCACTCATACATATCCGAAAACTGATACGAACCCGAAGTCCATAGTCATGATCAAGAGGCAAATTACTTAGTTGTCAAAGCAAATCGGGAAAATATGTGATGGTAAGTTCCCAAGTACGATTGAAGTCAATCCAACACACACTCAAAGGCTTGGGAAGGAACAAGTTAACGCAATTGGAATCCTGAGAAGTGGCAGAATGGTCGGCAGTTGACAACGCCTAGTGATATTACATATTTTAGTCGTTGTTGAGCCCTATTCTTAGTGAAATCATATCATATATATCGTGGTATTCTCACTTTTTGTGCCAGTACTTGTTTGGAAGAAAATAATGAAAACTGGGACCAAAAGCATGCAAATTGGAGGAAGTTTGGAGAAGAAGGCAAAATCAGGAAAATACGTACGCGCGCCGCGGAAATCAAGAAGGCGCAACGCGGATCTAAGGCAGTGGAACAAATTCAAATGCCGATAAAATGGGAGAAGATTAGTACGCGCGCCGCGGAAACCATAATTGCGCGGGCGGCTGCGTAAAATTTGCAACTATAAATAGAGGTGTTTTCAGCCGAAAACCCGAGCAAAACCCTGGTGAAAAATCGACCGTGAAGGCTCTTTGACTCCAAGAACTCGTTTCAGCAACTACCTTTTTGGTATTTCAGGTTTTTATGTTTAATTTCTTTTAGTTTAGCAATTAGCATTAGTGGCTAGGGTCTTTGGGAGTGACCACCACTGACCTTGAGCATTTTAGTTACTGTTTTTCAATGTTGGTTACTGTATTGGGTGATTGGAATTCGTTTTGGGTTTATAATAATCATTTGGTTACACGTAATATTGGTTTTTCGATGTTTGATGCTTGATATTGGATTGTGTTTGTTTGTTTGATGTTTGGATGTTGTTTTGACCTTGATTGGACTGACTTCCTTTGTTGATTTCAGTAGCCAACTAGGTTAGCTTTCTAGGGTTGAACTTTAGCCAGTGACTGTTCAGTTAGACCTTAGTTATTGGTTTAGTTTATACCTTGGTTTATGTTTGGTTGTTTGCCTTTGTTTGCTTCTGAATTAGAGATGTACTTCTGATTTCAGTAAGTGACTAGGTTTGTTTGGAGGTTTAGTTTAAGTTCATGTTTGGTTGGAATTGTTTCAGTTTATGTTTTCTGGGATTAGCAGTCAAAATCTTAGGAACTAAGTCCTCTAACTATAGCTTGACACTATAGTTGGTAATCTATGACCTGACTTGACCACGTAACTCCTGCGGATCGACCCTGACTTCCACTGTGCTAAGTGAGTGTGTTAGGTTTTTCTTATTTTTGACCGCATGACGACCGCTGCGATGTTAGCAGCCTGATAAGTTCACCTTCCAATGTGCATGTGGAGTTAGTTTTTGATGAGAAGGAAGAAAACAATTGGATTTTGAAAATTTAAAACTCAGTGAAAGTAGAAATAATCATAAGATTGAAGAGCTTGGTGTGGAGGCCAATACCGCCCCATACCTCGTGGCTTAATCCATTTTGGTAAGCGGGGACCAAAAATGGAAGAAATGTGGGAGTTCCTCAGTCAGGTAAAGATAAATATTATGTTAGTCGGATTAATTAATGAGGTGTCATCGTACTCAAAATTTTTAAAGATTTGTGTATTCAAAAATGAAAATTGCATTGCACCTCCCGAAAAATATCAGACTAACTGAACGTGTTAGCTCAACTTTAATCAATTCTCTCCCACCCAACCTTAAATATCTAGGAATATCTTTGATTAATGTTACCCTAGGTGACATTAATATCAAAAAGGAACTCATGGATTTTGAAGCAAGTGTCAACATCCTCCGAGGACATTTGTATGATCAGTATGATTTAGGAAAGTTAGAACATACTGATGTAATCTTACAACTTGCTAATAAATCTACAAAACTCCTAATAGGAATGTTGACATACATGATTACAAAAGTAGAAGAATTTTATTACCCGGTTGATTTCCTTATGCTTGATTTCGAAAACACCTAAGGAAGCCAATTCTTATTTTAGGGCATCAGCCAACTCTTATTTTAGGGCAACTGTTTTTGCAAACAATGAATGCCCAAATCAATTGTCGAGAAGGAGTCATGAACATTGATTTTGGTAATAGGAATTTAAGGATAAACATTTTCAATACTTGTGCTAACATGTCATTAGATCATGAGTGCTTCCAACTAGATATTATCAATGAGGATGTAATTCATCATCCACCAAGAATTAAGCACTCCAGTCCTTCGAAGAATTTCTTTAATAATGACCGGGATGCAGAATAGGAAGAGTTGAGCAGGGGTGTGGGTTCTACAAGGAGGAACAAACTAAGTCTGAGGAGTTAGGGGGCCAATGATGGAAACTGTAGGATCAGGAACCCAGTTTTGAGGAGAGGTTGTCACAGATTATTGAAGCATCTGATAGAAGACACAAAGAGATTGAAAGGTTAGTGAAAGAGGGAAGATAGTGCTGATGCTGCCTTGTGCAATCAGCAAGCATCTATATGCAGGATTGAAGAGCAGGAAGGTTAGATCTCAAGAGATTTACAGGAAAGACTTCAAGGAATGATTCTGAACAAAATTGAAGTCACAGTGCCGACTAGCAAGATTGGGAAGGTCTAACTAAAAGACCGTATGAAAGAAACGCTTTTCAGGAGGCAGCCCAGTGGATTTGAATTTTAAGATAATTTATATTTTGTGCATTTGTTGATTGAGGCCTACATGTTATTTCCTTGTTGAACTGTCCTTTCTCGTCATTTATCGTTAGGTGAGATGTGCTAGATCCTAAGTATGGGGTGGTGCAGGCATTAGCAAAGATGACGAATAAGGGTTAAAAAAGAAGGCATGCTTCCGTAGCGTCACTATGTGTTTAATATAGAGACGGGATCCAAAGGCTACCCCGGAAGGAAACAGCGGACTCAACCCACATAGCGTCGCTATCTTATATAGATGGTGACGCGAATTAAGGTAACTATTTTACTTTAACCCTGATTCACTTCTCAATTTACCACCACCACAACCATTTGCTAAGCTACTCGCAATCGCAACCAACCTACCGATCGACCAACCCTGTTTCATCAATTTCTTATGTTCTTTATGTTTAATACACTACAGGTATGCTCTTGAACTCACTCTTCTAGTTAAATGCTAGAAATTTAATGGTAAAGTTGAATTTTTTAGGTTTCGGTCCCAAAGGAAAAAAACCCCAATGATGGATCCCTCGTTGCTTATTATGTATACGTATTGATATATGATTCTTAATAAGGGCCTTGTGATTCTATAGGAGTGATTGGTGTGGTTAAAACATTGTTAGTTGAGTTCTGTAGTGCGGTAGTCACCCATAGCGACTCTAAGGTTGAATAATGGTGACGTGATAGATGAATATTCATCCTTAGACACGCTATAGTTGACATAGTGCCACTATCTGTCTCAGGGACCAAACTCCAAGAAATTTCTGAAGGCTTACAATGTTTATGGTCCGTAACGTGATTTTATAGATGGCACCACGACGTCTGAAGTCCGTAGTCACCAGGGAGGACCTACCATGCCACCCATTTTTGCAATTCTCACCAGAAGTAGGTAGAGGCTATATCAGCGGGCTAGCAGAGCTTGTCGAGCATGAGATCGAGATTGCACCAGCCGTTGATTGGGTGTTCACTCATGAGGTAGGCTTGCTCCAGAGATTGTAGTCGCATCTGGTCCACACCTGGACTAGTAAGGATGGGCCGCACGCGTTTACTTGCCATGGATAGGAGAGGCTGAGGCCAACGGACAAGTCGTGCTTCTGAGAGTTGATATTGGAGTTTGTCTCTACCTACGCCTTTGACGTGACTATCCGGGACACGCTGAGATGCACTATCCACTTCCGTCTGGGAGGTGTGAGTAGGGAGTGCACCCTTCATGAGCTTGCATTGAGGGTAAGCATCTATACGGAGGCCAAGACCACCGTCATCCACTACATGCCTTTCCTTGATGCTTGCCATAATCACCTCCTAGATGGAGTGAAGGAGGCGGAGATTTGGGACCACATTGGTGGCCATCTTTTCTCGTCGGCTACGTCTAGGGAGAGTATGCTCCACTCGCCGATCCACCGCCTACTACACAAGATCATCAATTGTACTATTTCTCATCAAATGGGTAGTGAGAAGGTTTTGACATTAGACATGTTCCTCATGTAGGGCCTGCTGGATCCGACCCACTTCATCCATCTGTTGCACTTATTGCCCACCTTCCTCTTCTAGAGGGGGAAGGGACCAAGTCTGGTGCCCAATGACCGGTGGGCATTTGATTACATGCAGTGGCGGATCCAGCCTCTAAACCAAGAGGGGTCCAATACATAGACTTCTTCAAAAAAATCTCAAATGAAGAGCAACTTCAAAATTTTTCCTATGATAAATGGAGTAAAATGGAGTGAAGTGGGGTCCCTGCATCCCACTCAAACCCTCTAGATCCGCCACTGATTACATGCCTAGGCATGTCTTGCAATTATGTGAGACATGTTCCGTTACTTTCTATGGGTGATGGACGTAGCATATCTTGAGATCGCACAGGTGGTGAATGTCTCTCCAGTTACGCACCAGTACGAGATCATATTGATTGGGGAGCGGCAGCGGCTATAGAGGGAGGTGATGAGATGGGGACATAGTCAAGGCAGGTAAGGCTCAGGAGACACAAATGGGTAGCTCCTCCAATCCAACAGCGGGTACCCCAGCCACTTGATGTCCATGCCACTTTGCGCCAGCTTGTGGCGACCCAAGCGGTGATCCAGGAGCAGCCTCGATGGATGTCTGATAGTATGATCCAGATTATGCCCCTGAGTGTTCTGGCGCCCTTGCGCCCGTTCCCTTCATCCAATCCGAGTAGTGATGCACCATCGGGAGCTCAGGACAACAATGACGAGGAGGAGTAACCTTTGTATTTTATTTTTCTTATTTATGTATTTTATGTGATAAATTGTGTATAACTTTAACAATATGTATTGTGGATGTTACTTTTCTGTTTGTGTGAATCATCTGAGGAATGGTAGGTATAATCTGTGATGTAGAAAACGAATGGCTAAACAGTGAGGATGATTCCAGCGGGATCTTTATTTTTTCCGATTAAGTGAGGAAGTGTCGACCATCCATGTGATACTGGCTATAAAACAAGTATATGATCACTTAAGCCCCATGTCATGTTTTGTGCATACCATGCATGCTTATTGTTGCGCGTTGTTGAGTTCCAATTCTAATAGGGTTTAGCTACATCTTGTCGCTTGTCGGTTTCACCAATAAGTCAAGGAAAATAAGAGTCCGGTCAAGTTCCACCCAAGCAATGCGAAATCTCGAATCTGTTGTGTAGAATATATCATCGAACTGTTCTAGCCCAGGGATGTTTTTTCCTCTTTCTCCTTTCTTTTTATTTTAATTGCTCACATACAATGAGGACATTGTATCACTCAAGTGTAGGGTAGGGGGTCGAAAAAGTACACCACAAACTGCTAGGTTTATTCAGACAGTGTTAAAATTTTTAGTTTAGCATTTTTCCCAGAATTGTATAATTAATGTAAATATATATGTGGTAGAACCTAAGCCTATATTTATTTGTCATAGATAATATACGTGGTTGTTCACCGTCCCGATTAAAATCTGGACCTATAGGTTAGCAAGTAGATATTGTGAGAGCCACAACATAGTTTCGCGTCGTTAACGAAATAAACCCCTTGTAAATTTACTAGCACATGTTATTTTTCAAGGAATATCATTTTAGTTGTAAATAGTGCCAAGGCTTAGTGAAAACAGGCTGAGTTTGGTTCCCAGAGTCACAAATGTATGAGGCTTATGCTGCCACTGGACTGAGGAAAAGCCTCAAATAAACAAATAAATGTGTTGAAACGAGAAAATCTCGAAGAAATTAAGGAGCTGTTTGTTTTTTGTGAAAAGTACTTCTAACCTCTTTTGTCTTCAGCCTCGCAGACGTGCGCAGACGTTTTCAATATGCAAATTGTTTGTTTTTCGCAGCCCATAGACCTTAAAAGGTCTGCACGTCCTCTTTTTCTAGAAGTGACATATCAGTCTCTTTTGACCTCTTCCAAACAAAAACACGCTTCACGCATCTATTGTGCCCTAAAAAAAATACGGCTTCCTTCCCAATCAAGTGACTCCTCCGTCTTCCTTCCGGCGCGCCACCGCCGCTTCATTCCTCCGGCGTCGCAGCTGCCACCGGTGCCATCTCCAACCGGTGCTTCTACAACAGGTGCTTTTTCAATAGCTCCTATCTCCGCCGACTGCTTCTATCTGATTCATTCTTTTATCCGATCGATCCCATCTATGACGCTTGCAGGTATTATTGTTGGCTGATATTGTTGATCTGTTTTTCTGATTTCTTTTCTCCGATCGATCCGTTTTTTATTTCTTTTCTCCTTTTTTCTGATTATTGTTGATCTCGTTTTTCTGCTATCTCCACCGACTGTTTTTCTGATTTCTTGGTTGAAATTGTTGATTATTGCTGATGAAATCGATTATCAGATTCAAGACTAGATTTGTAAGCGACTTCTGATGAACACGATTTTCTGATTCTTGATATTCGATTTTCTGTTTCATATGCGATCGATAACTGATTTCTGATTCAATACTTGATTTTTTAGATTAACTAGTTACTCGATTGTTGATGAACTCGATTATCAGATTAACTAGTTGAATATGCTTTAATTATTGGTTTTCGATTTTCTTCTTTAATTTGTCTGTTTTAGTTGTAAAGTCAATTGTAATAGGATGAAACAGTAGAATGCTATAATAATAATTTGTTAATATATCGGATATTTAACCCATTCATATTTTCCCATATGGCTCTCTGTAACATGGCTCTACTGGGGCTTGTGAAATGGAAATGGAAAGACTGAAATATGCAAATGGTCCAACAATGGAAGAAAATGTATAAAAATTTGCATCAGTTTTGTGTTGGTGGGCTCTTAAATGGAGAAGGGGATGACCCTAACTTGATGCTCTAAAATATTTCAACTTCTTCTACTCATGATTAGATGATGTAATATATCTTTTAGCCGTAATAGCAATGTACTTTACTATTTTTACCGGTATAGACGATGTATTTTATTTTTACCCATTAGCAACGAAATTGCATTTCTTTGCTAATTGCAACATACTTGTGGATTTTTATGGATACTAGCAATATGTAAATCCATAATAGCAACATATTTGCAATTCCTTTTCATATGATAGCAGCGTACTTATATTTTTTTACAGAGTAATAGAATTGTATTACATGAAACTTGTTGGAAAATAACAAGTTTAGCTTATATATTGCTAATATTTGTAAACAAAGATATTCAGATGATTTGAATTTCAGTTTATTTTTACAGTTTACAGACTTTAAAAAACAAACAGTCTTCTTTTTGCAGACTGCAGACATTTGGTCCACCTCTTCTGCTATAGATATCTGCAGATGTGGTCCGCAGACTGCAGACCTTTTACCTCTTCAAAAACAAATAACACCTAAAATTGCTTAAATGTTAAATTCTAAAGTGTCGGAAGTACCATACGATTAAGGCACATGAGGGAAGTTCAATATGTGGCCTATGGTACTCGAGCTGGTAGACTCGAAAAGGGTGGCATAATGGGCATTAAATCACCTCATCAGTTATAGATTCATTCCATAGAGGAGCATCCCTAGATTCCATAGATTTACTATAGTTCTTGGGATCATCATCCCAGTTAGTGTAGAAGATTACCTCTCTTATCAGTTTCTTGTGTGTCCCATCGACCAAGAAAGAGAAAATAATATGATTTCCTATATTGTTCTCTTTTCTGGCCTTTTTACTTATTCTTATTTATTCTACAATTTGTGAAGGCTAAAGATTATATCAATAAGTACTTAGAAGTTGTTATGGGGTTTTAGTTTTCATCATCTTTTGAAAAGTCTTCCTCAAAGAATTCCACGTCTCTAGATTCTACGATGATACCTGACTAATTTTCCAGTAGTCGGTAGGCTTTGTTTTTCATGATCTTCATAACTCGGGCTCCCACTTTGGATATCTAAGGGACAGGTGTATGATAGTAGGTAACACACCCCAATATTCTCATATACTCTAGGTTAGGTTTTCTTCCTTTCCACATTTTATAAGACTAGTGATCCTATTGTGTACATAGCAAGTGAATATTGTTTCATAAACCCGACGGCTGCAACATGTAGTACTACTTGTAGTAGGGCATTATTCTCTCTTTTAGCCAAACCAATATGTTGAGTAGTGAAATGTGAAGTTCTTTCCAAAATCAACATCTAACACATTAACACTGGGCCTAAATCTTCCGTGATCTGTATCTTCTTCATTGAAGTCAAGCTGCTACATTCCATATGTATTGATTGCTTGACCCACAAAGAAGTTTTTTCTAGTCATGAACATTCTATCATACCAACTAGTACCTATTCGTGTCAAACTTGTCAACTAGAAAGAGTCCCTTTTAGATACCAATAACATGTAACAAATCTCAGAAGGTGAATATGTAACCAGTCAGGAATTCCAAACCATCGTGCCCATACCGCAAACCTTACTGTGTGACCATCAGCACATACCACCATTGTCTCTTATATTACATGACTATAATATGAAAAGTTGACATGATTCTATAGATGTGCACAGTAGCTAAAAAATCTATAAACCAACCTCAAGCCACAATTGTTTGTGTTAGAGAGGAAATCATGTTTATCCCTCTAAGAACCATGTTTACCACCAAATAAGGAAGGTCCTCACTGCATTTGTAGATACTTGCACATGTGACCAATCTCTACACAAGCGTTGCATTTTATGGTTCTTTTGGGTTGTTTGTTGGTTTGTTGTTGTTAATGGTTGGGTTTCTTGAACTCTCCCTTCTAACGGTGCTAAGCCTCATTCCTTGTTCTCGAACCCATTCTTGCACATTTGGCATGAAGTTCCAATAGACGCATGTAACATCCTTAAATTGGGGCAAAAAAGTTTAAGGATTAAAGATGAGAATTACTTTAAATAACCATAATAATTAATAAAAAGAATAAAATGAGAAGTTATAATCTAGAAGGGATTTGTAATCTAGGGTAAATAATTTAATAAATAAAAATAATAATTTTAATAATCATAATAATTAACTTACATCAATTTAAATTAAACTGTGTATTTTGAAGGGATATTAGTCTAGAATAACTTAATAAGGGTAAATATGGAAATTTACCACATGAGATTCTAGAAGAAGGACTTGAATTGTAATTAGTATTTCACATGTGGTGGAGAAGGACCTTTTGTGCAAAAATGGGATAACTTAAGTTCTGGAGGGTCCAGTTTGCAATAAGTGGAAAGATTGGAGTTTAAGTTGGGGAAACCCCCATTTCTCTTGCAAATCACGATTTTGAGAGGGAGAAGGAGAGAAGAGGCGATTTCCAAGGGAGATCTAGAGAGGGAAACTCTCTTTCAGCAAGATCTAAGTGATCTAAGCCAACATTTGGAGGATTCAAGGTAAGAGATCCAATATTCAAGCTGAAAACCCACTATTTTGGGTAAATCATGTTCAAATTCGGGTTTCATAGTTGGGGGAGATGATTTCTATGATCCCAAAGGTGTAGCTTATGAATTCTAATGATTATCTCTTTATAATTTGATGGTTTCATGCTTGGAGAACCATTTGGATGTTTGTTGATACTTATGAACCCTAATTTTTGGGGAAAACCCATCAATGGGTGAAACCTTGATGATTGGATCAACTTGCATCTTAAATGTGTTCTATGAAGAGCTTAGGTGAGTTCCTAGTGACTTCAATCAATGGAAGAAGGAATCCCTTTAATTATTGATCAATTGTTTGAATGAAATTGGATATTCCTTGATCTAAGCTTATGAAGTAAACTTAGGATTATAACATGGATTTGATTCAATGGAGATAATATTGGATGATTTGATTGGGCTAAATGATGTGTAATTTATGTAGAAATAATTTCCTTTTGATATCTAGAAGTTTGGGGTTGCTTTAGACCTTGAATTGGAGCAAAATGAGGGAGAAAAGGACCAAAAATCGGAAGTTATAGTGCTCAGAACACGGCCCGGGTTGGGGGGAACACGGCCCGTGTCAGGATGTCTGAAAACCTCCTGTTAGCATAACACGGCCCGTGTTAGGAGGAACACGGCCCGTGTCAGCCTGAACAGTCCTGAAATGTTGGGTTTTGGGCTTTAAGAGTTGGGTTGTTGGTTCTAATGTTCAGGTATACTCCTAGGACATGTTTAACTAATATTTTACCCTTATTTAGTGAGGTTAAATTAGTCTTAGAGCTATTGGTAATGTTGAATATTCTCTCTTGTAGGAAAGGAGTGAGTGGAGTGAAGTGAAGAAGTAGCATTCAAGCTTGTAGTGTGAGAAGGTGAGTTACCGAGAGTACACATCCCTCTTCTAAACTCTTGTGTGTGTTTTATCCTTTTATCTTGCATAATACATATGTGCTACTTGTTGCATATAACTTATGTGTGCATGGCATTTAAAGAGTTATTGCAAAGATGATTTCAACAAAGATTTAAGATGTAGTTTTTGAAAGATGTTTTGAACATTCCATCATGCATTGCATTCGCATGTAGGAAGGGATTGACCGAGTGATTCCTAATGACGACTTATGATGTTTGGCTTAATGGCCTCTTTATGATGATGTACCCATGTAGAGGGTCTTTGGGCTGGATAGCCACCCTCAATGATGTCTTAGGAAATGTTTCCGCCAATAGGAAACCGCATGAGGGAGTTGCTACTCCTCATGAGGCTAGTGTAATGGCCACTAGTCTTAGTTTCAACCCATACGGTGATCAATTATTATGCTCCGTGCGTTGCTTGTAAACTTAGGTGGGTGCCATTGGGGTGAGATGGACTTTATGAGGTGAACATGGGTGGGGATAGTTGCATTGCACTTGCATATCATGACTATCTATTTTGAGAAATCCTTTGATGTTAATACAAATTTGAAATGTGTAAAGAAACTATTTTTGGAGGTCGTCTCGAGTGTTAAGGTTATCCCTTTCACTCTTAATGAGATAACCTCGGGTAACTCACTAGGCATTTCAATTACGTAACTGTTTTGATGTGTACTCAGGTCAAGGATAAGGGCTTGGGACGAGGCGAGGATTTTAGAAGACCACGGATTAAGTGGCCATTTGAACCGTGTTTTGTATTTGAATTATGATACTACCTCGCTATACGTTTTTAAACTACTTTTAACTGTTTTGGGACCTATTTTTCCGCAATGATGAGATATCTTTTGAACTAATGGTATTTTAAATGGTAAATAAATGTTTTAAATATTAATCCCTAGCGAGGGGTGTCACAACGCATTACGCACACTTCATCCAATTACCTTATTTATCCATGTTATGTGTTTCCTCCTCAATTTGGAGGTGCTTCTACAGATTATCCAAGGAGTAGTCCTCATGCTTATGCGTCAGCCTCTTGGATAACTCTTTCCACAATTGTGGAAACTTTGTGATAATTACTCCCACTTGTAAGAGCTCCGGTAGAAATATGAAAAGTGTGGATAATTCATTGACTGAGACCTTAAGCTTATACACCTACTCCAAGATTCGTCTTTTGTCAACCATATTGAATTTTATGTATTTAGACAAAAGGTACTTGTTAGTACCTTCCTCGTGTTTGTATCATACTTAGGCTACAAGGCTTTCCAAAGCTTTCTACAATTTGTAACCGATGCATAGAAATCATACAGGCAGTCAGATACGAAATTCTTGACGTGGCCCAAACATATGCCCTCAAATTCTTAACATACATCCCTCAGCTTTTCCAAATCAAAAATCGCTTTGTTGTTTGGAACCTTTCTTTCTTTGGGGACAATACTAACAGGATTACGAGGCAATTTAGGGTCCTAAATATATATATGCTTGAGCACAACAAGTAGAAACATGACATTGTAGGACCATCAAGTGTAGTTCTAACCATATAAGTTCAGTTTAACAAATTCCTGAATTGTGAGTCTAAACTTGGCAGAAGAGATTTAGTGTCCATTTGTCTGAAACTTAGTCACAATATAAACCTTAAGATTAGTGTATTTCAGACTTTACAAACAAATAATGTAACGATTACTATTGTGAACTAATATTGAATAGTTAATAAAGTTGCAGTAAATAGATCGGCAAATAATATTTAGAGTTAAATGGCAATTCACCGTAAACATAAATCCAATTGTTATTATTATTTACTTACCGAAATTTATCCATGAATCAGGTTGGTCATTCATGATCAAATATGATTATAAAAAGTTGGAAGGAGACTATATCATTGTCTGTCAAATTAAAATACAAGACAGAAAATTAAAACTAATCTCAAGATTGTGGATTCTTGAATTGTAAAACTACATGGAAAAACTCTTGTCCTTAAACATTTCATTGTACCTTTTAACAACTATGGAAGATCCGATAACCGCAAAGTAAATACTCAGAAACTGAAAAAGAAATCAGGGGTGTAAGGAGAGAACATATTAGATCATGAAGTTTATGGGTGTGGAATACTAATCCAGGAGGGCTGCTCAACTCCGAACAAAGTGAGCTTAAATCATGTCGTTTTGCAAACCTAATGTCTATAGCCCACGAGTAGGCGCGCATGTGGCTTTGGGCATTTCTTGACCAACTAAATTCTTTAAAGGCTAAAGATGAAAATAAACCTTATAGACCCACTTTTAGTTCTTGCTCCCACCAATGTAGGACAAAAGGAAAATTGGAAATTTGTGATTTAACCTTCTAAATTTCCATTAAATAATTCTGAAAGAGAGTAGTAAATTAGTATTTTGTATAAATTATATCTAAGTAACAAATGCATATGTATTAATATAGGTGTTGTCGTCAAAACAACTCACTTGTAGTTGTTATGTCATTTAAGTCTTAATCCATTTATTTACCTTATTATTTGACTATTAGACTTACGAGCAAGCATTACTCAATCATTTAATAGTATAGTTTTGGTAAGTAAAGGTATCGAATTTCCACAGGGAGTTGTTAACTAACTTAGAGTTTGCAATTCTTAATCAAACAGTTTTAGGGCGAGTTTTAGTGAAAACTCATAAAACCAAGTTTTGGAATATTTATAAAAGATATAAACTAAAGATATGCTATGGTTGTAATAACACAACAATAGAGATATGGTATGATCAAATAATAACAAAGCAAACTTTCACCCAGGATTTGTTGATTCATATAAAATTAGGTTGACTAGTTTTTTATTATGTGCAATGAGTTTAAATGGGTTGCATTAAGTATAGGATCCTATGGTCAATTCACCAATTCTAGTGACTTTTAAGTTATTATAGTACAATGGTCATGTAACTAAACAACTTATAGTCATGAAATATTTATATAAGCTAGCATGCAAACATAGTTCATATCCTAATGGTCATAGCAATATGTTCATACAATCAATGGTCATGAGTTGTAATTAAATGTGATATAAGTTTTATTTCACTAATCAAGTTCATAACTTAGACAACCTTCCTAGATAAATGGCCAATAACTAGTCCAGCGATATATAATTGTCAATTACACATCATACGGTTCATATAATCAATAGGTTTAAATGGTCAATAAACCTTAATCACATGAAGATGGTTATCAAGAATATAAACCCTAATCTCATTTAATATGTATAGCATGCAAGTTATATATCCTAACCAATGTTAAACTCGAATCAAGAACTAAATCAACACATGTTTATATTAATGAATCAACATCTCCTAGGCAAAAGTTACAGGGATTTAGCCTAGCATGGTATCAAATGTACAACAACAATATGAAGAAGACATGATAAAAGATACCAACCGGTTTACAATCGATGAATCCTTGCTTATAATGAAGACCTTAACTCCTTCTTGTTATGAAAATCACTCTCAATAACATGTAAAAATGATAAATACACGAATATATATCTGAACTATAGGTTCCTTGCTCTCTATGGTCTGTCCTAAAAGAAGAGGAGAAGGCCTCTATTTATAGTTCCTGTTCCAGACATCATCGCGTCGCGATCCAACATAGGTCGCGTCGCGATCTTTTAAATGCATTCTTTTTGCTAGTGGTCTGTGGCCCGACGAGTGGAGCGTAGTAGTTTTGATGATTATGCCCGATCAGTGGAACATAGTTGGTGAGGCAATCGCGTCACGATCCCAAGGGTGATCGGGTCGCGATCTTCAGTCAGATGTGATTCCTTGGTCAGCAAAGTGTCACCATCTTGTCAGCAAATGGGGTCGCGATCCTTAGTTAGATAGGGTCGCGATATGGCTCCAGTTGAGCTTTTTTGTCTATTTTACGCTCAAAAATCTCTATATCCAGCTCCTTCACTCCAGCAATGTCATCTCACTTCATTTGATCACTTTTAAGCTCGAATTCAGCTCCTTCTTTATCCGCAAAGCTATTTTCCTGAGTTTTGGTAATTTTGGCGTTATAAGTATCTTTTATCTTTAGATAATACCAAAAACACATGTTTAAGCACTCGATATTGCCCGAAATATATGTATAAATTAGGTAATATCAAAATACCCCACACTTGAACTTTAATTGTCCTCAAGCAAACTACAATTAGAATCAAGCCAACAATTTACATGTTCAAACAACTTTCCATATGCTATCAATGATCTAGCATTTATTATTACCGATGTTAAGAATAAAGTTTTAAGAATAAACATAGTAGATTATACCTAGTCTTATGTACATATTTCTAACTTTTCAAAAATTTACACAAACTCTCTTTCTATAAACGACAAGTCTTTAGATTGATAAATACTCATTTTTACATAACATCGAATACACCCTTTAAAGATTCTTCCACCTCAAGACTTTTTGTCGAATTTCCCATATTTTAAAAAAATCATGCTGGACTAAATTTATCAAGTTAAGTTATTATTTCTATTTTTCCGTACCTTTGAAACTCGTGACTTTCGATGGAACTCTTGATTACAAATTTTCGACTCAAGACTGTACAGAGTCTACTAATTCAAATTCCAAATGCCACTAAGGAAATTCCATGACTTTCGATGACACCCATGTAGCGAGCTTTCGACAATATTATCCCAAACTAGTTGGTTTTAGGTAATAAGGTGCATAAATGCCCGAAGGCCACCCATTTTATGTCTACTTGCTCGAATGTCAAAGGCCACTGATTGAATTTTCCTTTCTGAGTCTCAATCTTATGGTATAACATTACTTGACTTCTTCTTTTTAGCACATCAAATTTCTTGAGAATTTTTCTCATTTTAAGTTCATTTATCGAGGCTTATTTTCCTCAATTTAGTAACAGCATATAATTCGTGCATTTTTGCAAGTAGGGAAACTGACTCAATCTCTTTTGGCAAAAACTCAATGTTTAACAACTGGTAAATTTTCAACGGGTCTATTTCATTATTTATGCAAAACGTTTTGCAACTACCAAGCTTAAAACTTGTCCTCTATAGAACTAAATTTTATATAAAACAATGAAAAACTAAAAATACATACATAAAATTAATTGTAACCCACGAATTTATTTTCAAAACATTTTTCTTAACAATTATTTTTTTAGCATTCAATTTTGGAAAAGATGTTTTAAGATAAAAATTTTGACTTGGCTCAGTTAATCATTGCAGTTTGACTTGCTTACCCTACACTTATTTTATACAATAATTTTTGTATTGTATATATCATTTGAATCAAAGAGGAGTTTAATTGGAATGGACTCCCCTTGGGTAATGAGTCGTGTTGTTTTAAAGACATCTTTCCACAGAAGAAAATTGCTAAACTGACTGCCAGCGTCTGATCAAACCCAAATTCTGTATCAATACTCAGAAAAAATATTAAACACACCACTAAAAAATAAAATTCAAATAATTCAAATGTATTTAAATACACAAAAATAAAATAAACTCAATCATCAATGTCATCAAATGCGGAACCTGAAGTACCAGTGCCATCGCCATAGTCCTGCAGATAGTTTGGTGGTACAAACCAAGTGGGGACAGGAGGAACATAAGTCGGGTACGGAATGGATGGCTGGAACCCTTGACTATCGTAGAACTCCTGCATGCTGTGCGATACCCACTGGTCGTGTACCTGTCTCCTCAAAATATCGCGCTCTATCCTCTGCATGTCTCTCTCCCTCCTCAGATCCATGCTGCTCATCTGCTGGGATAAGTAGCGTAAATCAATCTCCTGCTCTGGGTCAGCATGCTGGACTGGAGACCTCTGCCGGCGTCGACGTTGAGCTCTGGGGGCTGGCTCAGGCTGTGGCTCTGGGTCTGGCTGAGCATCCATGTCATGACCCTCTTCAACAGGGTCATCTGCCAGAATGAATGAAGCACCGTGATCGTCTCGACCGATCACTCTCATCAGCTCCAAATAGCCCTTCTGCATAAATCGCGGGTCTGACCTCGTGAGTCCCCGCGCGTGAGGAGAAGAGAAAACATCAAAAGATTTGGCGAGCCTGGATATAAAATGCCCACCACTAATGGGGCTCTTCGCCTTCGCTCCCTTTGCTTTCCTGGCAAGGAAAACTGCAAGTGTGTATGGGACATTGAGGCACACACCCTCAGATAGTAGGCACCACAGGTAGAAGACATCGTCAACTGGTACCATCTCGCCTCCCTTACGGTGATTAACCGTAGTGGCTACGAGTCTATGAAGCAAGCGGTGGGCAGGGGAGCGAATACGGCTCTCCACCGCGGTGTGTGAATCAAAAACCTCATCGGCTAGCAGATGCCAAACATCTGCTAAATGGAACTCCTCGGGCTGGTGCTTGAGGCAAGCCTCGAAAAATGTGGAGAATCTAGGGGAGACAGTCTCCTCCCTCGTGTATAGACCTAGGCGTATCCCTAGGTCCAGTACACTGCACTCGTAGCTAACTCCTCCCAGCATGAAGGAGAAAGCAGTCCTATCCGTCAGTTCCTTGTGCTGCTCAAAATGTACAGTCGATATGAACTCTAGCGTGATCTCTCGGAAGATGGGCTCCTGGAAATGGAAAAGTCTGTCCCAGGCATGACAAGTGAAACCAGAAGCAGCGTGGATTTTGGTCGTGAACGCTGCTAGACAGTGGTCTAGCCCGACCGTGGCTGCGAAATCCCAGTCCAGAGATGGAGGTACATGAATGTCTTTTTTATGAATTTTTGCCAACTCGCCAAAGTACCGATGTCGCCTCGCATCGTTAATTGTGGCTGGAAATTGGAGCCACGTATGCGTAGGTAAATCCTCAGGTGGTTGATTTTGTCCCCTTCTTCCCGCCATTTATCTGTGAATAAAAATAAGAATAAATAGAAAATATTAGCTTGAAAAATAAAATCATTTTTGCTCCTGTTCAGAGGTCGGGACGCGATGACCAGCTGGGTCGGGTCGCGATCTGGGATGGAGTCGGGATGGTCAGTCCGGGTCCTGATCGCTGTCGGGTCGCGATCCTTGAATGGATCGGGTCGCGATCAATAAATGAATCGGGTTCTAGGTTTCCGGATCTGTTTTGATTTTTACCCTTGAAAATTCAACCATCGGGTCGCGATTAAAGATTAAGTCCGAAGAATCATCGAGTATAGGGTCGCGATCCAAGAATTCATCCAAGATCGGGTCATGATCTACGAATGAGTTCAAGGATTACCCTACGTAGGGCCGCGATCGATGAAACTCTTCAAGGATCGGGTCGCGATCCTTGAATATCATACCAAATTTTTGCGATTTTTCACATTTTTCAAGCTAAATATTAACTATTTTAGTAGGTTTTAACTAGATTTTTAGTCCTCGGTTAGATCTAACATAGTATTCGGCAACATTATTCAAATCCGAGAACTAAAATAAAACCTAATTTTATTCCTAATTTCACAAATATCTAACTTGTTTGCAATGGAAAAAGGGAGTGAGGAATTACATACCTTTGTTGATGATTTTGATTCTAGAAAAACTGGAAAAAACCTTGATCGCGATTTACCGTAGAGATCGGGATGCGAAGTTTGTATGTGGGGTAAAAATGAAACCCCAATGAACCGATCTGGTTTTACCCTTTGCGCTTCGTCGGGTCGCGATACCCTTCCGGATCGGGTCGCGATCTTCAAAAAAAAAAAGGCTTGGGCTTTTCCTGTACGCTTGAGATCGTGCCCCTATAAGGCTCATGATCGGGTCGCGATCCTTGATCAGAGGCATTTTCTTTTCCTGTTTTTCCTTTGATGATCTTATTATTATTATTATTATTATTATTATTATTATTATTATTATTATTATTATTATTATTATTATTATTTTATATCAACACATGAAAGACACAAATAAATCATACCAATCAATAATCTCGGGTTGCCTCCCGGAAGCGCTTCTTTTTCATAGATTTGGAGTCTTTTTAGCTGGACTCCATTCCCCTCTAAGGTTCTACTGTTTGGAGTGGGATGTCTTCGCGTTCGTTCTCGTTTTGAACGCCTTCTTCATACCTTTTTAACATGTGCCCGTTCACTTTGAAACTTCCTCCACCTTCCTTGAAAAGATCCACAGCCCCGTGTGGATACACTTCTTTAATTGTGAACGGACCATACCATCGTGTCTTCATCTTTCCAGGAAAACGTCTTAAGCGTGAATTGTAAAGTAAGACTTTCTCCCCTGGTTGGAAATCTTTGTTTCCTTTTAACCTTGAATCGTGCCACCTTTTGATTTTATCTTTGTAAATCGTCGAGTTTTCGTATGCGTCATTTCTTAGTTCATTTAGCTCGTTCAATTGACACAAACGGTTAGTACTGACAAGATTAAAGTCCAAGTTACACGTTTTTAAGGCCCGGAATGCTTTGTGTTCAACCTCTACTAGGAGGTGACAAGCTTTTCCGTACACCAATCTGTATAGGGTAGTGCCAATTGGTGTTTTGAAAGTGGTTCGAAAAGCCCAGAGTGCATCGTCAAGCTTTTCTGACCAGTCCTTTCGGCTACTTCCCACGAATCTTTCTAAAACGCGTTTTAAGGCTCGATTTGTGATCTCTGTTTGACCACTTGATTGCGGGTGATATGGTGTGGATATTCGATGGGTTACCCCCATACTTATTTAAAGCATTCTCCATTTGTTTGTTGCAAAAATGAGTACCCCTATCGCTTATAAGAGCTTTAGGGACACCAATACGTAATCCACTGCAGCCAATATATATTTATTTCCATGGGAATTAGGAAAAGGTCCCATAAAGTCAATACCTCATACATCGAAAATTTCACATACCTGGATAGAATGCAATGGCATTTCATTTTTGGACGAGATATTACCCGCTCGCTGACACGGATCGCATGTCTTGACGAAATTTGTTGCGTCTTTGAAGATAGTGGGCCAATAAAAGCCCGCTTCAAACACCTTTCGTGCGGTGTAATTTGCTCCGTGATGTCCACCTGTAGCTCCTTGATGGCATTGCTTGAGTATATCTTCTATCTCTTTCCCGTGTACGCACCTCCGTATGATGTTATCCGGACATGAGCGAAGAAGGTATGGTTCATCCCACAGGTAGTACTTGATATCGGTAAAGAACTTTTTCTTTTGTTGGTGAGTAAGCCCTTTGACAAGCACTTTGGCTGCAAGATAGTTTACAATATCCGCATACCAGGGGGTCTCCATATCAACATGAATTGACATTACATGTTCTTCAGGGAAGGAGTCGTTCACTTCCTTTTCTTCCCTCGCCTTTTGCTCCGGATTTTCCAGTCTTGACAAATGATCAGCTGCCAAATTCTCGGATCCTTTCTTGTCTTGAATTTCTATATCAAATTCTTGTAACAGCAAGACCCAATGAATCAAAAGGGGTTTGGCATCTTGCTTGTTGAACAGGTACTTGATTGCAGAGTGATCTATGTAGACAAAGGTTTTTGATAAAATTAGATAAGGTCTGAATTTATCAAAAGCATACACTACTGCCACGAGTTCTTTTTCAGTCGTTGTGTAGTTTTCTTGGGCAAGATTCAGAGTTTTGCTGATGTAGTAGATTGGCTTGAATTTCTTGTCGATTCTTTGGCCTAGGACGGCTCCCAACGCGATATCACTTGCGTCTGTCATCAGTTCGAAAGGTAGGTTCCAATCTGGGCCGACCATGATCGGGGCAGTAGTCAATTTAAGCTTCAAAAATTCAAAAGCATTAACACATTCATTATTAAAATCAAATTTTACATCATTTTGTAACAGTTGTGTTAAAGGTTTGGTTATTTTTTAGATATCTTTTATAAATCTCCGGTAAAAACCGGCATGTCCCAAGAAGCTTCTGACTCCTTTTACGTTGGTCGGTGGTGGTAGTTTAGAAATGACTTCAACTTTTGCCTTGTCGACTTCAATCCCATGTCTTGACACTTTGTGTCCCAAAACTATTCCTTCTTTCACCATGAAGTGGCATTTCTCCCAGTTGAGCACTAGATTGGTTTCTTCACATCTTTTAAGCATTTTGTCTAGATTAGACAAACATTCTGTAAATGAGTTACCAAATAGTGAGAAGTCATCCATGAAGACCTCTATTGAGTTTTCCATCATGTCATGGAAGATTCCCGAGACACATCTTTGAAAAGTGGCTGGAGCATTGCATAGACCAAAAGGCATTCTTCGGTACGCAAAGATTCCTAAAGGGCATGTAAATGTTGTTTTGTCTTGATCTTCTTGGTCAATCGGAATTTGAAAGTAACCTGAAAAACGATCCAAAAAACAGTAATAGGCTTTTCCTGATAATCGTTCCAGCATTTGATCGATGAAGGGAAGAGGAAAATGGTCTTTTTGTGTTGCATCGTTTAATTTGCGATAATCGATGCACACCTGCCATCCTGTCACTGTTCTGGTAGGTATAACTTCATTCTTCTCGTTGGTGATGACTGTTATTCCTCCCTTCTTTGGAACGACATGGATTGGGCTGACCCATTTGCTGTCAGAAATCGGGTAAATGATACCAGCATCGAGCAGCTTCATGATCTCTTTATCAACCACGTCTTGTATTTTTGGATTAAGCCTTCTTTGGTGTTGTGCTGATGGTTTTGAATCTTCTTCCATCAGTATCTTATGAGAACAGATGGTTGGGCTTATTCCTTTTATGTCAGAGATGCTCCAAGCGATGGCATCTTTTCTCTTTTTTAGAACTCTCATGAGTTCTCCTTTCTCTTTTTGGCTTAATTCAGATGAAATGACAACCGGGTATTCCTTGGTGTCAGTCAAAAATGCATACTCCAAATGGTCTGGAAGTATCTTCAAGTCCGGGATGTTCTGGTTCCTAGGAGATTTTTGCTTTGGCAGTACCGTTTCTTCATGGTTAGCGAAATGTGGTTCATTTTTCAAGAGTTCTTCCAGCTCCTTCAGATCCTTTTCTGGATCGAATGATTTCTCAGCAAGTTGCATTTCATGACTATAATCTTCTTCCTGTATGGCTCTGGCTTCTTCTTCCAATATTAAATCGAAGGTGTCGATATGGAAGGCTGTGTCATCACTCATCGTTGAGTGTTTGATCGTGTGATCCATGCCAAAGGTGATGGCTTCAATGGCCACCCGAATGGTTAATTTAGTGTCATGAACATTTATCAAAGCTCTTGCTGTGGCTAAGAAAGGTCTTCCAAGAAGAATAGGGACTTCATCATCTTCCTCCATATCCAGTATGACAAAATCTACAGGAAAAACAAACTTGTCAACTTTTACCAGAAGGTCTTCTACTATCCCTCTTGGATATGTAACCGCCTTGTTAGCAAGATTAATTGCCATTCGAACTGGTTTTGGTTATGGTAAATTTAGTTTCTTGTAGAAAGAATATGGCATTAAATTGATGCTGGCACCTAAGTCTGCCAAACCATAGCTGCTGGCATGGTTTCCGAAGGTGCAAGGAAGATGTAAACCGCCTGGATCTCCCACTTTTTCTGGTAGGTTCTTCATCATTGATGCGTAACATTTTTCACTTAATGTTACCAGTGACACCTCTTCCATTTTCTTTCGGTTAGTTAGGAGGTCTTTGAGGAATTTGGCATATTTTGGCATTTGTGTTATTGCATCAACGAATGGAATGTTGATGCTCAGCTGCTTCAAGTGCTCAAGAAATTTCTTGAATTCTTTATCCTCCTTCTCCTTCTTCAACCGTTGAGGGAATGGAATGGTCGGTTGGTGTGGTTGAGGTGAAGCTGTTTCTTTTGTTCCTCCATCCTTAGTGCTCCCCGGATCTTTTCCAGCTTTATCTTTTTGTGTTTCAGGAGTTGAGTTGATGGCTTCTTCAATGACTGCTGGTGGGATGATTTTTCCGCTTCTGGTTGTGATGGCTTTAGCCTGTGCTCGTGGGTTTGGTTCGGTGTTGGTAGGAAGTGTTCCTGGTAGTCTTTCTTGTAACACTTTTGAAATTTGGCTAATTTGGTTCTCTATGTTTTGGATAGAGGTGGCTTGATTTCTTAGTTGAACTTTAGTTGCTGTGTGTCTCTTTTCTGACCCTTCCATGAATTTACCCAATATGTCTTCCAAGTTTGGTTTCTTCTCTTGGTTATGTTGTGGGTTAAATCCTGGTGGTGGTTGTTTTTGTTGATTATAGGTATTTTGCTGGCGTTCAAATGGTGGTTGTTGCCTTTGTTGCTGGTTGTAGAAATCATTTCCTCCTCGCCAGTTGTTTCTACGTATCGGGAAGTCAAATCTGTCTCCAGATGAGTAACAAGCTTCTGCTTTCTTCTTACCATATTCATCGTATGGACAGTCTTTCTATAAGTGAGGACCGCTGCAATTGTCACAGCCTACCGTTATTGCATGGATATTTTGAGTCATCTTTTTTAGATCTCTCCCAAATTGATCCAATCGGTTGTGAATAGCGGACATTCCTTCCACTACCTCTTCTTTTAACTTTCTTCGGCATGATGGATCTCTTGAGGAATGGTAATTGTGAGAGTGTTTTGCTAGTTCCTCAATTCGTTCATAAGCCTCGGTAGCGGTTAAGTTGATGAGGGGTCCTCTCCCGTCTAGTAGTTGTCTTGTTTGTGTGTTGATGCAGTCGTAGAACTTCTGAACTTTTTGGTGTTTGTCCATGTCATGTTGTGGACAATCCTGAATCAATTCTTTGAATCGACTCCACGCTTAGTACAAAGTTTCATCTTCGTCTTGGAGAAAGTTCTGAATCTTTGCTTTCAGTTTATTTATTTTGGACGGTGGAGTGTATTCTTCTATGAAGTCCTGTTTCAGTCCGTTCCATGTAGTGATGGAACCTGGAGGCAGTCTTTTCAACCATTTCTTTGCTCCTTCGCGTAATGTCATCGGGAAGATTCGTAGCATTATCGCATCTGAGGAAATTCCTGGAATGTTGAAACAGTAAGTTATTTCTGTGACTTGCTCGATGTGTTCGACTGGATCTTCTTCTACTGTTCCTTTGAAAGTAATGCCCTTAAGAGCTGAAAGGTAATGGCCTTTAAGCTCAAAATTTGCATTTTTCGGTATCTTGGGCCGTACAAGACTTGGTCCTGTTCCGTCTCGTGCTCTGTTGTAATATGCTTTCAAAGTTGGTTCTTGCTCGTTTACTGGGATGTCCATTTCTTGTCTAGGTTTTTCTTTCGGAAAAATGCTTCTTCTTATTCTTCTCCTTGCGTTAAACTCACGTTCTGGTTCGTTCAGTGCAGGTATGATATTCGGTTGTGAACTTCGGGTCATACACCGTATACAAGAATTAGAAGAAACTGCACTCAAGTTGGTTGCACCCCTTTTTTATTTTGTTTTATTATTTTTTTTATATATATTTTGTTTTTATATATAAAAACAAATAAAAATTTAAAACGTTTCAAAACCTTTATGTAATCAATTAGTTATAAATAAACTGAATATCTTGTCAAGTCTACTATAATGCGTTGACTATCAAATAAAAAACGGCCAGGCAGGACAGTAAGGAGGCAGGACTCTTTCGGTCAATGACCTTTCGAAAATCCAACAACCAGACCGAATCTGTCTATTCTGACACCGTTCTCGTAAGTAGAATTACTAGCATTATAGTTGGACCGATAATCAATTTAGTTTGACATAACTGAATAAATTGCAAGCAGGTCTTGAAATTATTTAGCAAAGAAACAAGAGAAACATATGAAAGATTTGAATCAACTTGAAATTTTAACTTCCCACGGTAAAAACCGTAAAAATGATTGATTGATTAACAATTGTAAACAATAAAATTAATTGAATAACTCTCCGGCAACGGCGCCAAAAACTTGTTGTCGTCAAAACAACTCACTTGTAGTTGTTATGTCATTTAAGTCTTAATCCATTTATTTACCTTATTATTTGACTATTAGATTTACGAGCAAGCATTACTCGATCATTTAATAGTATAGTTTTGGTAAGTAAAGGTATCAAATTTCCACAGGGAGTTGTTAACTAACTTAGAGTTTGCAATTCTTAATCAAACAGTTTTAGGGTGAGTTTTAGTGAAAACTCGTAAAACCAAGTTTTGAAATATTTATAAAAGAGATAAACTAAAGATATGCTATGGTTGTAATAACACAACAATAGAGATATGGTATGATCAAATAATAACAAAGCAAACTTTCACCCAGGATTTGTTGATTCATATAAACTTAGGTTGACTAGTTTTTGATTATGTGCAATGAGTTTAAATGGGTTGCATTAAGTATAGGATCCTATGGTCAATTCACCAATTCTAGTGACTTTTAAGTTATTATAGTACAATGGTCATGTAACTAAACAACTTATAGTCATGAAATATTTATATAAGCTAGCATGCAAACATAGTCCATATCCTAATGGTCATAGCAATATGTTCATACAATCAATGGTCATGAGTTGTAATTAAATGTGATATAAGTTTTATTTCACTAATCAAGTTCATAACTTAAACAACCTTCCTAGTTAAATGGCCAATAACTAGTCCAACGATATATAATTGTCAATTACACATCATACGGTTCATATAATCAATAAGTTTAAATGGTCAATAAACCTTAATCACATGAAGATGGTTATCAAGAATATAAACCCTAATCTCATTTAATATGTATAGCATGCAAGTTATATATCCTAACCAATGTTAAAGTTGAATCAAGAACTAAATCAACACATGTTTATATTAATGAATCAACATCTCCTAGGCAAAAGTTATAGGGATTTAGCGTAGCATGGTATCAAATGAACAACAACAATATGAAGAAGACATGATAAAAGATACCAACCGGTTTACAATCGATGAATCCTTGCTTATAATGAAGACCTAAACTCCTTCTTGTTATGAAAATCACTCTCAATAACATGTAAAAATGATAAATACACGAATATATATATATATCTGAACTATAGGTTCCTTGCTCTCTATGGTCTGTCCTAAAAGAAGAGGAGAAGGCCTCTATTTATAGTTCCTGTTCCAGACATCATCGTGTCGCGATCCAACATAGGTCTTGTCGCGATCTTTTAAATGCATTCTTTTTGTTAGTGGTCTGTGGCCCGACGAGTGGAGCGTAGTAGTTTTGATGATTATGCCCGATCAGTGGAACATAGTTGGTGAGGCAATCGCGTCGCGATCCCAAGGGTGATCGGGTCGTGATCTTCAGTCAGATGCGATTCCTTGGTCAGCAAAGTGTCACCATCTTGTCAGCATATGGGGTCGCGATCCTTAGTTAGATAGGGTCGCGATATGGCTCCAGTTGAGCTTTTTCGTCTGTTTTACGCTCAAAAATCTCTATATCCAGCTCCTTCACTCCAGCAATGTCATCTCACTTCATTTGATCACTTTTAAGCTCGAATTCAGCTCCTTCTTTATCCGCAAAGCTATTTTCCTGAGTTTTGGTAATTTTGGCGTTATAAGTATCTTTTATCTTTAGATAATACCAAAAACACATGTTTAAGCACTCGATATTTCCCGAAATATATGTATAAATTAGGCAATATCAATAGGTAAATTAATTGAAACTAAATGCCTTTAGTAAAACCTTGAATTATTTTTCATCACATCCATCACATAGCAAACAAGATGCCAAGATTATTAATTTGTTTATTGAAGACAACTTAATTTGTTTAGTGAAGTGATATTTCCACTTGAAAACTTGATTCATCCACATGATGTACAACATACTTGCAGCTATCATACAAGTTAATAAAGCATATATTTAATGTGGATTAATCAATTTCTTAAGTGAAAATGTCACTTCCCATTACTTGGGAGAGGACCTAATCCGGCTACGATCACTCAACTTCAATCCATAACTCTTATTAGCAATCAGAAGGAGCAATCAGAAGGGGATCTAATCATGTTGTAATCACTAAAGTTCAATTCATAACTTCTATATTAGTAAATATGTTTGACTATAAGATCAATTTTCTACGAATAAAATTACTAGATCCATATTATACGGAATGTTTGTGATTGCTTAATTTAAACAACTTATGTTTTATTTAAAATGTTTATCAACTTATAGAGTTTCAAAATGCATTTAACAAAATAATATCAGGATTACCTTTTCCAATATTTATATGCAATAAGCTAATAAGTTATTTTAGGAAACTACTTTCTACAATCCAAATAATCGAAATATATATAAGTGGTACCAAAAGACAACAAGCAAATGAGTTCAAATGAAACAGAAAATTTTACGTCAAAATCTTATTAACGATAACAAACCGCAATAAACAAAAACTACATGTATTAACAATACCAAATCACAATAAAAAAGAATAAATACTTTAATTAAGAAATCCCAAAACCCCCCTTTTAGTCAGGGGCGGACCTATGGGTAGCACCCGAGTGCCCGTGCTACCCCTTAAATTATGTCACGAAGGGTAAAAAAATTTGCGATAATTTTTTTTATGTATTGGTGCTCGCCCTAGATAATATCAGGTGCTTCCCCTAAAAAGCACAAATATGAGTTTAGTTGGGCTGGTAAATCCCTTGTCTTGAAACAAAAAGGACTCATGTTCGAATCTTGCTAGCAGCGCTCCAAGAATTTTTTTTATATCGTTTCCTTGCCACCTTATTCTCGCAAATACCCAACAAAAATTGAAAAAAAAAACACATGGAATACAAAGGGTCAAAGTCCCAAACAAAAGTAAGGCCCTTTTTTTTTTGGTTGTTTTCCTGCGTGCGGCGAACAGAAAGGCAAAATTCTTTTTTTTTTTGTCTTCTACCCCCATTCTTCCGTCAGACACAAACAGAACGAATAAAAAAAACACAAATCCCTTTCTACTGTGTTCTTTTTGTGAAGCAGTTTTTGTCCCATTTATCCCAACAAGTGGTTGTGCTTCAATTCCAGCGACCACCACTCCTCCGACAACCACCTCATCTGCTCCTGCCTCCTCTTCTCTTCCCTAGGCTCCTCTCACAATGAAACAGGTAATTTTAGTTATAATTAGGTTATATTATCTTTATTTGTTAATTGTTATTGTGTTAAAAAAACATGAAATTAGCAAGTGTGATTGTTTAATTAGGTACTTAGCAGCCACTTAGGGTTAATATTTAATCATTATATGTTGTTTTAAACTTCAAAGAATCAAAGTTGAATATTTTCATTGTAGGGTTCCACTGGCAATTTTTTTAAAAGAAAGATAGATGTTGGAGATAGAGATGATAATGGTAGAGGACCTTCAAAAAGAAATAATTCAAATGAAACACCGCAAAGTGAAAAAGAAAGACCCCAAGTTCCACAACCTACCCATACTACACGTATTCAATCGAGTTTTGATTTGAATGATCTTCCTTCGGATCCCGGAGATAGACCAAAAATTACATCTTATCATCCTAATCAAATGGATGAAATAAGGAGGGCATATTTGATGAAAGGACCTTGTCAACCAAAGGGGCATGCTTTTCCATCAAAGTTAGTTGGTAAGAAGTCAAAGCATTTTGTTGTAGGTTGGTTTGATGAATTTCAATGGTTAGAGTATAGCATTAAAAAGAACAAAGCCTTTTGTTTGTGTTGCTACTTGTTTGGAGATATTGTAGGACAAAAAGGTGGAAGAGATACATTTGCATCGGAAGGGTTTGACAATTGGAGTAAAAAAGGTGCATTGTCGACTCATGTGGGTAGTATTGATAGTTTGCACAACAAAGCACAACAAAAGTGTGAACTTCTATTGAAAAAACATCAATCTATTAGTGAGACCATTCGTAAGCAAACGAAACTCGAGCAAACCAACTATGAAATTCGATTACGTGCTTCAATACAAAGTTGTAGACTTTTATTGAAAGATGCATTACCTTTTCGGGGTCATGATGAGTCGGACAACTCTCTCACTAGAGGAATCTTCTTAGACGTATTAAGCTTGATTAGAAAAAATAATGAGGTCATTCATAATGTTACTATGGAAAATGCTCCCAAAAATGAGAAATTGACTTCTCCAACGATTCAAAAGGACATTGTTAAATGGTTTGCACAAGAGGTCATCATGTCCATTTGTGATGAAATTGGCAAGGATGTATCAAAAAAGGAACAAATGGCTATAGTTTTGAGATATGTTAATAGCCGTGGATTAGTGAAGGAAAGATTTATTGGAATTGTTCACGTAACAAATACATCTTCTTTGACTCTAAAAGAGGCCATTGATACCGTACTTACCAACAACAACTTAAGTATGGCTCAGGTGAGAAATCGTCAATTTTATTTTTCTTTGAATCTTTATTTACTTTATTTCTTTAATCTTTATTAGATATTGAATCTTTATTTGAAATAATTAGGTGAGAGGTCAAGGTTATGATGGAGCAAGTAATATGCGTGGTGCGTTTAACGGATTGAAGTCATTGATATTAAAAGAAAATAAATCCGCACATTACGTACATTGTTTTGCACATCAACTTCAATTAGTGATTGTAGCGGTAGCAAAGAAACATGATGATGCTAAGGAATTTTTTGAGCAATTAGCTTTGGTCGTTACAGTGGTTTGTGGTTCATGTAAGAGGAATGACATGTTACTAGAGATGCACAAGAAAAGAGTAAAAGAGGAGATTGGTCAAGGTGAAATTGAAACCGGAAAAGGGTTGAATCAAGAGGGTTCCCTTGCTCGACCGGGCGATACAAGATGGGGTTCTCATTTGAGAACAATCATAAGTTTGATGAAATTATTTCCGGAAGTTGTTAAGGTACTTGCCTATATTGGAAAAGATGGATTAAGTGCTAATAACCGTAATCAAGCAAACGGTATTTTGGCATATTTCAACACACTTGAATTTGTGTTTGTTTTACACTTGATGTTGGAAATTCTAGGCCTCACGGATACCTTGTCAAAGCATCTTCAAAGAAAAGATCAAGATATTTTGGAAGCGGCTATCTTGATAAAAGGGACAAAGCGAGCATTGCTAGCTTTGAGAAAAGATGGGTTTCCACAACTATTTGAGAATGTATCTTCTTTTTGTGAAAAACATAGTATTAAAATTGTGGAATTGACGGAATATTATGTTACCCCACGAAACCGTACGACAAACAAGACAAATCAATATCATTTTGAAGTTGAGATTTTTAACACAATTTTGGATAAGCAAATTCAAGAATATGGGGATCGATTTAGTGAAGTGACCACTGAATTAGTAGAATGCATGGGAGCTTTGAGTCCTTGTGATTCATTTTCTAGGTTTGATAAATCAAAGTTGTTGAAGTTAAGCGAGATATACGAAGACGATTTTGATGATTTGGAAAGGGTACATCTTAGTAGTCAACTTGATGTATATTATCACTCTTTGATACATGATGATAAATTTGCCAACTTGAAAGGAATTTCAGAACTCTCTCGCTTAATGGTGGAAACGGGAAAAAATCTCTCTTTTCATTTGGTTTATAGGTTATTAAAGTTAACTTTGATTTTGCCCGTCGCCACCGTGACCGTTGAACGATATTTTTCTGCGATGAAGTTAGTGAAGACGGATTTGCGTAATAAAATAGGTGACGAATTTTTGAATGGTGCTTTGATTTGTACGGTGGAAAAGGAAGCATTTATGGCGGCTACGGATGACAAAATAGTTGATCGTTTTTATAAACTGGCTACACGAAGAGGATAGCTTTGCAATGTAAGTACTAGTTTTAAGATTAGTTTGTCGGTTTGTAATGTTTAATTAAACTGTATATTTTAGTTTTAGTATGCGGAAAAAAAATTTGTCCTACCCCTTGGTTCGGTCCGTGGCTCCGCCCCTGCTTTTAGTAGACAGTTAGTCACATGGCATTCAGTCTGCTTGTCAACTTGATAAAAGTAAATATTTTTTCTATTAAGTCATATATGTATACTATTAGGTTGTGCACCTAGTATCATGCATCGTCGTGTTTTGGAAAATAGTTTTATGTATACGATAAACAACATGCTTAATAGTACATTGCCATTTGAGTTTTTGCAATAGAAAGCTAGACACAACAGACCTATTTTACGTCCTTTCAAATGTACATTGCTATAAAAAAACAAATTGCCAATAAAAAACCAAAAATAAATACCTATCAGAAAAGAAACAGAAAGTACGTCGCCATAAAAAGGGAAAAACATGAAGTTTATTGGTATTTGTTAAATATTATAATAGTTAATATTTACGTTTGTATCCTAAAAACAATGCATATTGTTACAACTCTACTAGCATGAAAATGAATATGTAATTTTTTATTTTTTTTTTGAAAAACAAATTTGTAACCAAAACTATACTATAAAAACAAAAACATCTTAAAAACTACACCCATAAACACCAATATATAGAAACATAAATATTTAAAAAAAAAACATGTATAAAACAAACATATACAAAAATTGTGAACCCTATTGTTTTAAAAATTCCAATTTTATAAAACACAAAGTTGTTAAAAAGATTTAAAAAATGTGTTGATTTATTTAAAAAAAAGTAAGTTTAAAAAAATGTTGCAAATTTTTCTTTAGAAAAACTGTAAAAGAAATGTTTATGCCAAAATCATAAAAATAGTTGAAAGTTTGACAAATTCTATATATAGAAAAGAAAACCTCAAAAAATATGTAAAACTCATAAATCCTAATAAAACCATAGATTGTGAAAAAACTGTAATAATTTTGTTAAAAACAATGTTAGAGTGAGATTAAGATTGTAAAAAATCTTTAACTACTTGCAAATATTCAATATTGTAGAAAACCCAGGTTTTAGAAAAAAAAAATGTAAAAAGAGGTTTGTGAAAAGAAAGTTTGAGAAGTTAAAGAATAGTTTGAAACAAGTTCGTAAGAAAATAACAAAACTTGTCAATAATGTAAAAGTAGAAAATAAAATAGGGACCAAGTTTTAAATTAATATTAAAAAAAGTTTGAAGCAAATTTATAAATAAAATATTTTTTTTGTCAAAGCCGTAAATAAGAAAAGTAAAATAGAACCAAATTCTTAATAACTATTAAATGTTGAAGTAATGTAATATAATTTAAAAGTTTTGTTAAAACTGGAAAAAAATCAGATTGACATCAAATTAATAACAAAAATTTCAAAATTAGGAAAAATATTTAAAAAGAAAATAGATCTTTGATCAAAATCGTAACAAAAATAAAAATTATAAAGGGGTATATATAATATATATAATGCGATCACTCAATCATTCAACTAAATGCCTGTCATATTCGGCCTCATATGCACATTAATTAGTTCACATTTTCATCCTCCCTACGTAATCTTATTTATTTTCTAAGTGTGAAACAAATAAAAATGTCGTTGATCGAATCTCTCTATGAAAAGACGTGTTTAAGTTAATGGCATGTTTTTTAAATTAAATAACTACATAATTACAATTTGATGATAAGTTAAATTATTTTAAATTTGAATTATCTAGAAGCAACTTACGGTTTCACACGCTGAATTCTATTTAATAAAATCCATGTTATTGATTAATTTTAAAATAATTAACGTTGATTTAAGAATCCATAATATATGATGCCCGAATTGCAGTTAACGATGTAAAAGTTTAATTTGTTATTAATAAAGTTTTTTTTTTAGGATAAATTTCATAAAAGTCATTAATTTTTTCAATTTTCTCGATTTTGACACTGTATTTTTAGTTTTTTGCAACTAAGTCATTATGTTTTTAGAAAAATTACAATTAAGTCATTATGTTTTCCAAAAAGTTGTGAAAATGACTATATGACAGGATGGCAACAGGTTACCAAGTCATATGGTCAGATTTGTAATTTTTCAGAAAAATTAATGACTTAATAGCAAAAATAAAAAACATAGTGTCAAAATCTAGAAATTTAGAAAAGCTAGCGACTTTATGCAATTTACAATATGCAATTTATAGTTTTATACAACTTAATCACTTTATATGCCTCATACGTGTCCAAAAAAGTAATTTTGTTGTTACTTTGGATAGTTTATCTTAACAACCCCAAAAAAGAACAAAAAAAATCAAATTTGTCACAAATAGCATTGAACTTTGATTTTTTTTTTTTTTTTTTGTTCTTTTTTGGGGCTGTTAGGGTAAACTATCCAAGGTAACAATAAATTTACTTTTTGGACACGTATAGGTTAAGTAAAGTGATAGTGTTGTATAAATTGCATAGGGTAAATTGCATAAAAGTCGTTAACGTTTTCAGATTTCTAGATTTTGACACTATGTTTTTTATTTTTGCTATTAAGTCATTAGGTTTTCTGCAAAATTGCAAATCTGACTATATGACCTGGAAACATGTTTCCATCCTGTCATATGGTTCGCAACTTTTTTGAAAACATAATGACTTAATTGCAATTTTTCTAAAAACATAATGACTTAATTGCAAAAACTAAAAATACAGTGTCAAAATCGAGAAAATTAGAAAAGTTAGTGACTTTTATGCAATTTACCCTTTTTTTAATAAGAGTTGCATCTTCGTTGAACCTCATATCCGTTAACGGTGGCATCAAATTATTGTGAAAAATGATAATTTAGACTAATCTCTTAATGTTTTTCTAAAAAATAGTCAAAAGACCAAAATAGCTAGCACTTTTGTAGATGATATGAGTAATCTGCGAAAATGGGAAAAGTTTATATTTTTTGATCCACGGGTATTTCCTAGGTATAAAAGCTAGAAAATTTTTCATATCCCCTCATTTTTACTTCAACCACTTGGAAAACACTCTTTTTTCTCTCAAAATGCCTCAAGATTATCGGGATAATGAATTTAGTTTTCTAATTCTTTTACACTTTGATGTTGTTTAAAAAAATTTCCTCTAGATTTACGGTGTAAAAAAAACAAATTTAGGAAATTGGAAATCTCGGCTGCCCTAGAGAGAATCGCAGATGTGGTATAATCTGTGATTGTACAAGCAGATAATGCACGTTTTGTGCATTAACAACTTGTACATTCGCAGATTATACCACCTGCGATTTATTTTTTTATTTTTTCTAAATTTCGAAAACTATGTCTAAAGGGTAGGATATGTTCCGGAAACACCTAAATTTTTTTATTAAATTATGAAATGTATTTTTTTTGTAAAAATGATTTTTTAGCGAATGTACAAGCGTTCAATGCATGTTTTGTGCATTGTCGGCTTGTACATTCACAGATTATATACCTGCGATTTTCTTGTTTATGTTTTTTAAATTTGAAAAAATATATAAAATGCTAGGTGAACCGGAAAAAGTATAAAAATTTTAAAATTCCAAAATAATTTTTTGGTTAAAAATGATTATTTTTAGTGAATGTACAAGCGTTCAACACAATGCAGGTTTCCTTGGGGAGTTATTTATTTGACCAGAGTATAATGAATCTAAAGGGTATATTCAACATAATTAGAAAGTACGTTGTTTCTAACTCCCGAAACAAGTACAGATATTCAATTTGTGGGTTTTTAGCACCGTTTAAGGTACGTAACAATCTAACGTTTTTAAATAAATAAATTGAAGAAACATATTAAATTAAATTAATGTTAATATAGATATGGGTTTGGAAGACGCTACCGTACTTACATGGGATATATACGGTACGGATAAACAATGTGTTGCCTCGGGCTAGACAATGGCAAGTTTTGATAGAGATGACTTGGTGTGATAAATTGTATGAAATGGTGCCCCTTAAAAAGGAGTAAGTGTAGGTCATTATCGCGTAAAGTTAAGTTGTTGTCTACGAAACATTTCAATAAATACCAACATACTGCCACTTGTGCAATTTCGCAATTACTGTAGTATTAAACAGTCGGTTACCTTTAAAGTTTAACGCATTGTTCAAGTTAAAAGCATTGTTAAGATGTTTTTCGGTGACCTCAGAAAATATTAATAAGGTAATGACAAAGTAGATATTTTCATTACAACACGCTGATTATACAACCCTAATAGAGTTAGTTACATAACCCTAAAATTTCTAAGATAAAGCTAAAGGTGGTAAAACATCCATCACATTGACAGGTAACTGCCATTTTGTCTGACGAGGTACATGCTACACAATTTCGGTTTGATATGCAGCTCTATATGCAGTGGTGAAATAAATGTTGACTATATTAAAATCCTCTAACATCATAAAGGATCGATACACAGCTAGGCTGTGTCGACAAGAAATATCAGAACTCCTAAATTTTCCACAATCAAACGTGTGGTCATGTAGGTTAACAAGGTATGTTTTTGAGAAATCATGTACATAAAACTGAATATTGTATAATTCATTTACTTGACATTGTTCAGACTTGCGCATTCGTTAGTATAGTATGTTCTCCGCGTATGGGGTGAGTTGATTAAGTAGTATACCTGAAACAAAAAATTATGCAATTATGCTAAGTCAGGTTCAGTACTAATTTTGAAGAGAAATACAAATAATAACGAATTACCTCCTAACGCACTGCGATCAATATAAATACGTTGCAGCATGCTAACAAAATATCGTATAAGTGAGTCTCGCTGAGTTGCAGAGACCCAATGAATCTCATCTGGCATTCTATGGAGATTATGTTGTAACGGATATTAGGGAACAGCATGCGAGCCCATTTATCTTGAGAAATATTGGCAAACCAGCTGAGTACATTTTGGCCACGGTGTTGGCCCATGACCTCTCGAAGTATTGAAAAGCTCTGTTCAAATTGATTTAACTCATACGCCTTGCAAGTATACTAGAAAAGATGTTGCCATTCTTAGGAGGTTGTCTAAGTGGTAAGCATCCGGTAACACATGAGCTAGGGTAAGGTCTAAGTGGTTGGAAAATTTCGTAACAAAAGCAACTTCTCTGCCGTTGCTTATGCATTCATTTAGTTTTGTAAGAAACTGTCCATGTATTTAATGTATCCACAATTCCCAACACGATTGCTATTGGTAGAGGTTGATGGTTTCCATCTACCGAGACGGTTACGTACATTGTACAGACGTATGGTCTATTTCATGGTAGAAACTCCAAGAAAATCACTGGTAGGGTAGTCGAAAAGAATGTATGCATCTGCAAAAGGGTTACAACCAATGTTAGTAGTTAGTTTTTCTAGGGATATGAACAATAGATAAATATTACGATTACATATACAACTTACAACACATCTTAGGGCTATGTAACAAAATTTAAACCGCTTGCTATTATCTTGCTTTATGCTTGTCATTATATGTAGGTTGTTGATTTGAAAGTTATAGAAGAAGGCGGGAAGGTGGACAAAGCTTTGTTTCTGTTGCTCATTTGATCAACTCATTTTGACAACTTGCTAAAACACATCGCTTACTTACAAAGTATGTTGGATATCCATGTATTTATATCCTATCCAAACTGCATTCTGTACACAAAACAACACAACTAGAGTGGACTATTGAAGGGAAAATTGCGTGCTAATCCCATGACAACACACCGACAATGGAAAAAGTAAAAGTTGACTGTTGAAGGGACAACTGCATGATGTTGCCATTACAACACAATCATAGTGATGGTACTTGTTTAAGTAGTTCACTAAATAAATGGTAAATGCAAAAATGTTTCCTATTTTCCCAGTCAACTACTATGGTAATCGCAGTCAAACGTTTTAATTACCTAAGGCAGTGTCTATTCACATCTGAAAAGTTAACATTATAGTATAGTGAATAAGGATGTGAATAGACACTGCCTTGGGTAATTAAAACGTTTTTCTACGATTACCATAGTAGTTGACTAGGAAAATAGGAAACATTTTCGTATTTACCATTTATTTAATGAACTACTTAAACAAGTACCATCATTGTGATTGTGTTGTCATGGCAACATATGCAGTTGTCCCTTCAACAATCAACTTTTACTTTTTCCAATGTCGTTGTGTTGTCATGGGCTCAACACGTAATTTTCCCTTCAACAGTCCACTCTAGTTGTGTTTTTTTTTTTTGTACAAAATGCAGTTTGGGTAGGATATAAATACATGAATATCCAACATACTTTGTAAGTAAGCGGTGTGTTTTAGCAAGTTGTCAAAAATGAGTTCATCAAATGAGCAACATAAACAAAGCTTTGTCCACCTTCCCGCCTTCTTCCATAACTTTCAAATCAATAACCCACATACCATGACTAGCACAAAGTAAGATAACATCAAACGGTTTGAATTTTGTTATATGGCCCTAGGATGTGTCGTAAGTTGTATTTGTAATCATAATATTATCTATTGTTCATATCCCTAGAAAACTAACTACTAACATATGTTGTAACCCCTTTTGAAGATGCATACATTCCTCTCGACTGCCTTACCAGTGATTTTCTTGGAGTGTCTACCATTAAATGGACCATACGTCCGTACAATGTACGTAACAGTCTCAGTAGATGGAAACCAACAATCTCTACGATAGCAATCGCGTTGAGAATCGTAGATACCTTAGATACATGGAAATGGTTTCTTACAAAACTAAATGAATGCATAAGCAACGACAGAAAAGTTGCTTTCATTACGAAATTGTCCAACCACTTAGACGTTGCGCTAGCTCATGTGTTCCCGGAAGCTTACCACAGATATTGTTGCAAAAACGTCAACAACTTTTTGCAGGGTACAATGAAAACCTCCCAAGAAAGGCAACATCTTTTCTGGGAGACTTGCAAGGCATATGAGTTAAGTTAACTTGAACAGAAATTTTCAATACCTTGATAGGTCATGGGCGAACACTGTGGCCAGAATGTACTCAACTAGTTTGACAATATTTATCAAGATAAATGGGCTCGCGTGTTGTTCCCTAATATTTGTTACAATATAATCTCCATAATAATGCCCAATAAGATTCGTTGGGTCTCTGCAACTCAGCAAGACTTACCAATAATCTCACTCGTGCGGTATTTTATTAGCATGCTGCAACGTATTTATGTTGATCGCAGTGCGTTAGGAGTTAATTCGTTATTATTTGTATTTCTCTTCAAAATTAGTACTAAATCTGGCTTAGCATAATTGCGTAATTTTTTGTGTCATGTATACTATTAATCAACTCACCTCATACGCGGAGAACATACTATACAGACAAATGCGCAAGTCTGAACCATGTCAAGTAAAGGAATTATGCAACACTTAGTTTTATGTACACGATTTCTCAAAAACGTACCTTGTTAACCTATGTGGCCACACATGAGATTGGTAGCCAATGTGTTTGGTTGGTACTACTGTACCAATTAAGTAATCATGGTACGATAATTGTATAAAATTTGAGATACCATGGTAGTACCGTTCCAACCAATTCTTTATATATATATATATATATATATATATATATATATATATATATATATATATATATATATATATATATATATATATATATATATATATATATATATATATATATATATATATATATATATATATATATGGTTTAGTGTTTACAACGAGGTTTTTAAGCTGCGCGTTGCAGCGGAAGGATTCGATCAAATCTATTAAGCAATATGAAACCAATTAATTATGGTGACCATATCAAAATAAATTATATCAGTAGATCACATAAAATTGTTACAATACTTTATAGTGTGACCATAATTGGGACAATAATAACACTGGATTCTAAGAAAATGAGTACACACTATGTACTTGTTGGTACTTTATAGATTATGACAATAACTTAGATGGTGAATGGACCAAAATTGCTATGAAACTTCAAAGTAAGGACGAAAAATAACTACACATAGTAGTAGACACACATACAGCCTCAAACACACAGAGTAGCAGCAACACACATAGTGTTGTGTTGTTGTCTATGTGTGCGATTGAGTTGTGGCTGTATGTGAGTGGTTTTGTGTATGTGTGTCTAAAATCTTTCAATTATTGCATTTTTTTAATTAGGACATTGTTCTTTGGAACATGTTTCAATACGACATAGTACATTTCTAATTATTGCATTCAATCCTAATAAATATAAGTATATTAGTATTTCTTGAAGGTCTATATGTTGAAGTACATTGGACATGCATATAAGATGTACTTCAACATAAGAAAATTCAACAAATAGCAACATACTTACATTTAGTGGGGCCAAAAGCAAGAAATAGCAATGTAGATATCCAACAAACACAAATAAAATCAAGGTTTTTTTAAAGATCAAGTAAACTCGGGGACAAAAATAAATTTACTCTAAATTTAAATAAAACATCAAGTTACGACCTCATGAACCATAATAGCATACTAACCTTTGGTAATGATGTTGTATTGCATAGTTCTTCGGTTTTCCTACAATTTAAACCAAAAAATATCTCATAAATGAGAAAGCCTGGTGGGATGCTTTAAAATTAGTATGTAAATAAGTCACTTGAATAGTTCATTACCCATCCCCACACTCGAACCCCGATCCCCACCCCCACCCCCACCCCCACCTCGCCTAATAATCAACATAATTAAAATGTTCAGTCGTAAGTAAGACATGAACGCTATGGGTAAAAATTGTGATTTCTCTACAAATTGAGGGACCAATTTTGTGCATTTTGTTCAAAGTTTGATAAAGTCACTTTTGACATTTTTGGTTTGCTGTACGTATTGTTTCACAGACTTGTTTTTCCATTTCTTACTTTTCTTCTGTTAAGGACTATTACATTTGAGGACTAAAACCAAATTCAATTCTTTGGCTAAATTCTTGTTGATTTCTATTGTTAATCTCATTAGTATCATAAATTTCGTTTTTGGATCTGCCTAACAAGTGGTATCAGAGCAAGGGAGGGGAAATTGATTGAACAAGTGGGGTTTGCTTTTTTCTCCAAGAGATCCTCAATTTCATGGTTGATTGGTTTTATTCTTGTTTTGATAAAGAGGTTGAATCAAGTGTGGGTGAAGAATTCAAGTTTGATTTTAGTAATTCTCTTTGATCAAGAACAATGGTAAAGAATCAAGTAACAAAGTCCACGTGAAATTTCATAGGTCATCAAAATCTTCAAGGCAAGTTCAATTTCTGTGAAGATTATTGTTGAATTGCTCTTAGTTTTTGGTTTTGGAAGATTATTGGATCCCTCCATTGTTTGGATTATTGTTTTGAGGGGGAGGTTCTAGCAAGCACACAAGGTGTTCGATAAAAGTCCTCTAAGAAATTGTTCTTCAAAATAGACGGTTTTTGGGTGTAAACACACATCTAGAAGTCATGGCTCCCCAAATGGTGATTGAAAAGTTCACGGGAAAGAACAATTTTAGTTTATGGCGGATCAAAATACGAGCGTTATTGAAACAACAAGGAATTTGGACTGCTCTTGCCGGTGCCAAACCTACATCGATGGATGATATGGAGTATATGCAACAAGAAGAAAAGGCGCATTCGACGATTTCTCTATCCCTTTCGGATGAGGTTCTATATGAAGTTTCCGATGAAGAGACGGCGGCGGGTTTGTGGTTAAAGCTTGAATCGTTGTACATGACAAAGTCTCTCACAAACAAGTTGTTGCTCAAACAACTTTTGTTTTCATTACGAATGAGGGAAGGATCCATTCTTAAAGATCATTTAGATGAGCTCAATTCCATCCTTATGGATCTTAAGAATGTCGAGGCAAAGATAGAAGATGAGGACACGGCTCTCATCTTATTAGTCTCCTTGCCACCATCGTACGAAAATTTTGTGAATTCCTTTGTGGTTGGACGTGACACCGTCACATTGGAAGAGGTGAGGTCAAGCATGCATTCCCGAGAGTTAAGGCATAAGGCTTCAGGAAGTGTTTCGGAAAGTCAACCGGTTGCGTTGAATGTGTCGAATCAAAGTAGAGGACGGTCCGAAAAAGGAAAAGGCAAAGGGCGTAGAGATCGGTCGAAGTCACGAAATAGAGCGCCAAATCCAAATGACACTTGTCACAATTGTAAAGAAGTGAGTCATTGGAAGAAATATTGTCTGAAACTAAAAGGAAAAGGTCAAATGTTAATCTTGTTAAAGATGACTCGGGCTCGGAAAAAGACTTGGTTTTAGTCACCGCCGATTGTAGTTGGGTAAGGTACAATGAGATATGGATGTTAGATTCCACATGTTCTTACCACATGTGTCATAAGAGATTTGTTTGTTACCTATGAAGAAGTTAATGTCGGGAGCGTTACGATGGCTAATGACACTATAAGTAAGGTGGTCGGTATTGGGTCGGTTCAAATTTGCATGCATGACGGAGTTGTAAGAACTCTAGCGGGTGTACGACATATTCCACATTTAAAAAAGAATTTGATTTCATTGGGAACATTGAAGTCAAATGGGTTTAATTACTCCGGTTCGAATGGTGTACTTAAAGTAACGAAAGGACCATTGGTGGTAATGAAAGCATTGCGAGAGTCGATGATGTATGTTCTCCAAGGAGAGACGGTTACAGGTTCGGTTGCGGTTTCTCAATCCGAAGAAGAAATTTCAAAGTTGACCTGGTTATGGCATATGCGGCTCGGTCACGTTGGTGAAAAAGGTATGGTTCTTTTAAGCAATCGGGGTTTACTTGGGAGTCACAAGGTGGAGAATTTGGAGTTTTGTGAACATTGTGTTTTTGGAAAACAACATCGTATTAGTTTTTCAAAAGCAATTCACCAAACTAAAGCGATGTTAGATTACCTTCATTCGGATTGTTGGGGTCCGTCTCAAGTCCCGTCACTTGGTGGTGCTCGGTATTTTCTTTCTATTATCGATGACTATTCAAGAATGTCATGGGTTTTTATTATGAAGCACAAAAGTGAGGCGTTTGAAAAGTTCAAGCATTGGAAGATTCTTGTAGAGAATCAAACGGGTCGGAAGATTAAAAAGCTTCGTACGGATAATGGCTTCGAATTTTGCTCGAAGGAATTTGATGATTTTTGTAGAAATGAAGGTATTTCTAGACATCAACACGGTTCGAAATACGCCACAACAAAATAGGGTAGCGGAAAGGATGAATAGAACTTTGTTGGAACGGGCTCGGTGTTTGTTATCGAATTCCGGGTTAGATCGAAGTTTTTGGGCCGAAGCGGTCAATACGGTTTGCTACTTGGTGAATCGATCTCCGGCTACCACCATTGAGTGCAAGACCCCGATAGAAGTATGGTCCGGAAAACCGGTGGATTATTCGAATTTGCGAGTTTTTGGGTGTCCGGCTTATTATCATGTTAATGACGGGAAGCTAGAACCGAAGGGCAAAGAAAGGAATGTTCATGGGATATGGTGACGGGGTAAAAGGTTACCGTATTTGGTCGCCATCCGAAAAGCAGGTGATTTTGAGTCGTGATGTAAAGTTTGATGAAAGTTTTATGCTTCGTGCAAACGTGGAGAATGTTTCGGTATAGGTGGAGGACAATGATTTAGATGGGTTTTTTGAAGACGATGGTTTTCACGACAATCCTAACGATGTTGACCACCAAAACAACCGCGAAAACGGTGGCCGAGACAATAAAAAAGATGTTGGAAATGATGTTCGGGGCTGCCCAAACGGTGCAGCCGAAACAGCCCCGTTCGGTAGCCCGTTTGTGGTCCGAGATAGTCCAAATAGTGCCCAAAACTTGTCACATAATAGCCCGAACAGCCATGATTTTGTAGTACAAAATAGTGGGGTCGAGACACTTGTGCAAGGTGGTTCAAGTTCTCAAGGTGGAGGCGAGACCCAATTTCATTCTATAGCTCAAGATAGGCCGCGAAGGCAAATCAATCCACCTATTTGGTATGGTTTTGAGGACATGGTGTCTTACGCACTACAAGTAGCGGATGAGATGGAATCTTGTGAACCGGCTACTTATCGGGAAGCAATTGTCTCAAAAGAAGCGGGTTTATGGATTGGAGCTATGAGTGAAGAAATCGAGTCGCTTCATAAAAACAAGACGTGGGATCTTGTAAAATTACCAAACGGTAGACGGGTCGTGGGGTGTAAGTGGGTTTTCAAAAGGAAAATCGGGTTACCAGGTGCCGAGTCAACTCAATACAAGGCACGGCTCATGGCTAAAGGTTATAGCCAAAAGGAAGGGGTCGATTACAATGAGATTTTCTCACCGGTAGTTCGACACACGTCTATTCGGGTGTTACTTTCTTTAGTAGCACATCACGACTTAGAGTTGGAACAACTTGATGTAAAGACGGATTTTCTCCATTGGAGTCTCGATGAAGAAATCTATATGAGTCAACCGGAAGGATTTTTTGTGCAAGGCAAAGAAGATTGCGTTTGTCGATTACGCAAATCGCTTTATGGGTTGAAACAATCGCCGAGGCAATGGTACAAAAGGTTTGATGAGTTTATGGTAAAACATGGGTTTTTGAGAAGCTTGTATGATTGTTGCATTTATCACCGGAAAGTGAGTGATGGGTCGCAAATTTACTTACTTTTGTATGTTGACGATATGTTGGTCGCGGCAAAAAGTGTTGAAGAGGTTAAGAAGTTGAAATTACTTCTTAATTCCGAGTTCGATATGAAGGATTTGGGCCCGGCTCGGAAAATTTTGGGAATGGAAATTGTTCGAGATCGTAAGCACGGGAAACTTTTCTTGTCACAGAAAAGTTACATCGAGAAGATTATTTCCCGGTTCGGTATGAGTTTAGCAAAACCGGTAAATACTCCTTCGTCAGTGGGTATTCAAGTTTCAAAGGCGTGTTCACCCAAGACCCAAGATGAGGTGGAGTTTATGTCCAAGTGTCCTTATGCAAGCACGGTCGGAAGTTTGATGTATGTGATGGTTTGTACGATACCGGATATCGCTCATTCGGTGAGTGTTGTTTCACGATACATGGCGGATCCCGGGAAGGAGTATTGGGTCGCGGTAAAAAGTATTTTTCGGTATCTAAAGGGAACTTCCGATGTGGGTCTCATTTATGGAGGAAATCGGGAGTGTTTTGTTGCCGGGTATTCGGATTCCGATTATGCGGCGGATTTGGATGCTAGAAGGTCGCTTACGGGTTATGTTTTTACGGTTGGAAATTCGGTGATGAGTTGGAAGGCAACTCTTCAACAATCGGTGGCTTTGTCTACAACCGAAGCCGAGTATATGGCGTTAACGGAAGCGGCTAAAGAGGCGATTTTGCTAAAAGGATTAATTGGTGATCTTGGTATTAGTCAAGATCAAGCATTGGTTTATTATGATAGCATGAGTGCTATATGTTTAGCCAAAGACCAAGTGTTTCATGACCGGACAAAGCACATGGATGTCCGGTATCATTTCATTCAGTCCGAGACGCGAGTGAAAGTGGCGAAGATTGGAACTCATGAGAACCCGGCGGATATGTTGACAAAATCGGTACCGGAACGCAAGTTTCGACATTGCTTGGATTTTCTAAACATTGATAGTTGGAGAAGTGAGGTGACATAGTAGAAAAATCAAGGTGGAGATTTGTGGGTAAAAATTGTGATTTCTCTACAAATTGAGGGACCAATTTTGTGCATTTTGTTCAAAGTTTGATAAAGTCACTTTTGACATTTTTGGTTTGCTGTACGTATTGTTTCACAACTTGTTTTTCCATTTCTTACTTTTCTTCTGTTAAGGACTATTACATTTGAGGAATAAAACCAAATTCAATTCTTTGGCTAAATTCTTGTTGATTTCTATTGTTAATCTCATTAGTATCATCAATTTCGTTTTTGGATCTGCATAACAAACGCCATATCAGATTAACATGTTATAACATGTATTTACACATTCAGACTCAAGTCACATATTTAGATGTATTTATACATTTAGATATTCAGGTTATAATAGGTAACATGTTCGGATCGAGTATACATTAAGTCGCTACATTCAAACATTCAGGTTATAACACATTAAGACATTAGGAAGTTCGATTATGCAGGAAAAAAGGTTCTATTATGCAGGCAAAAAAGTTATATCAAGTTACATATATCAAAAACAAATACATAAATTATACAGGTTTGATTATGCTGGCAAAAAGGTAATATCAGGTTATAAATATTAGATTTAGGGCCGACTACAAATACATACTGTAGAGCCAAATGCATAGACAAATGAAAATTTGATTATACCAAAACAACTCGAGTATACATTGGTTAATATGAAGATTATACCAAAACAACTTGATTATGGAATTTTAATTATACCAAAGCAATTCAATTATACCAAAAAAAAAAAAAAAAAACTTGAGTATGCATTCAGAGTCTAGACACAGGCAGACATACATTAAGTATTTCCCATTACAGATGATCAAACATCATATATTGATTAAGGTATATAGAGTTTCAGACATCGATTATGGCATTCAAAGTTTCAGATACATTAGGCTTTTTAATTACATAAATCAGATATCGATTAGAGAATACAAAACAAAATCGATTTTTAAGTGAGAATAAACTCGATTGCAGATTAATAATAAAACCGATTTTCGTGTGCAGGAATCAGACTGCAAACATCTAAGTCTTAAAATTTGATTTTACAGTGCAGAGTTGATAGTCGATATCTTGAATTATCAATGAGTCGATGACATGTACTGATGTGTATATATTTATCTTAAACTTGAGTTTCAAAAACTTTAAAGGAGAAATACCCAGGAAAGGAGGGAGAGAAAGGGGCCTAGGAATTTCTCGTATAGTATTTTCAAATTCTGATTATATAGTGGTTGAAATAGATTAATGTCAAACCATTTTACACTCCAAGCATAACTATGTATCAACAATTCCTAGTTGCATTCATTGATTTAACGAAGGCCTTATGAATTACCTTCAAAATCTTATGTGACTGAAAAATGGGGGAAGATTGAAGCTGTTCATTGCAATGCACTAGTACAAAATCGTACAATGGTCACACTTGATAGAAAAACGCCTACTACAATTTTTTTTAAAAGTGTGGCCACAGGGCACTGATGAAATATGGATAACGTTTATGGATACATGTAAATTAGTTTGTGTGACCATTTTATGGAGAAACAAAACAATGACCACACTTATTTACAAAATTGTGACAATCATTCGTGACACTCGACTTCTATGTGACCAAATGATACAATCACCCACGTGTACCGTTTTAAGATGGTGATATTTATTTTATTAGAGATTATAGATACGTAATGGTCACATGAGGAAATTGTACATGTGACTGTGTGATTGTGCCATCTTGGACACATCAAATCTAATGTGTCCAAAAGATAACAAATATGGCCACATAAAATAGTCGTGTGTCCATAGGATGGTGTTTATTGGTTACATAGTAAAAGTAAGAAAAGAAGTCGTTTTAAGTGGTTTATTGTCATATGCATTTTTATTACATGTGTCAAAATAGGATAAATTATATTGGAAAATTTAAATATGTCTGACTGTATATAGGATTTGGTGAGCGTAGAATTAAAAAACATGTCCATAGGTAAATAAAGTTGAATAAGAAAACCATTGTTTGGGTAGTCAACATATTTTATGTTCATTGAAAGTGTGACCATCGACATGTAATTGCCATGTGTTTTGTGTTATGTTATGTCCAAAGGTAAAAAATGGCCATGATAAAAAATAAAAATGTTTATGTAGGTATTCAATGGTCACGTCGTAATATCTTATGTGCGACTAAAAACAGACTATTGTCATGATAAAAGAGAAATGTTGTGAGTGTAAGTATTATATGATCACGGTATACTTGATTTTATGTGTCTAAAATTGTATACAATATAACTGGTAATAAGGTTGACCACATAAATGATTTTTTGTGTCTATAAGATTAGGTTAGCCACTTAGTAAAGGAAAACAAAAACAAGTAACTATAATCATTCTATGGTCACGTTTTAATTGTTTATGCATATCAACAAACCAATAATTGTCAGGTAAATGACTTTATGTGTCCATAGGGTAGCGTTTAGACACTTAGTTAAAGATCAAATACATGTTGTTATAACCATGTTATAGTCACTTCGTAATATCTTATATGTGTCTAAAACAAATAATTGTCACAATAAAAGAGAAAAGTTATGAGTGTAAGTATTATATGGTCACGGTATAGTTTACTATACGTGTTTAAAATTATATATAATATAAATGGTAAAATATTATTTATTTGAGATTTTAGACACATTGAATTAAGCAAACCGTGGCCAAAGATGTTGTAATCAATCATTATTTCGAATGACTGTGGCCATAACTTCTTTATAGACACACAAATGTTTTTAGATAGTGACCATCGTTCATCCGGTAGTAACAAGCAATTATTGTTACAATGACATTTGATATCATTCAGACACATAAAAAAATTGGTGTGACTATTGTTTATATTTTGTCACACAAATATGATAAAATTGTGACTATAAAATACTTACAATAACTATTTTTTCTTTTATCGTGACTATTTTTATATTTAGTCACACATTTATATTTTAGAATGTGGTTATTTTTTTTTTGTGTTTACCCACAAGTATAATTACACATATTAGACACATATTATTATTATAATTTGAACAAAAATGTAAATATACAATATAATGTAATAAATAACAAGTTTTTATTATTAATAATTTAATATTCTTAAATCAAACCAAATATACAATACAATGTGGGATATCATATTACTCTTTTCATCATTCCAAAATCTAACATACAACTTTTGTCCCAGGTATCGCCGATACCTTGGCCAGATTGCAGAACTTAAATTCCACATGCCCTTTTTTTTTCTTTTTTTCTTTTTTTTTTGGAATGGCAATATAAATCTACTCCTAACCTAAACACCTCCTAAATTACCACCAATGTCTCCAAAGAGACTAGAACCCTCACCCTTAGGGTGGAAGGCAACACCAAATTCCACATGCCCTTGTTGTCCAAAGATACTAATATGGCACTCCATGAATTTAGATATACCTACACCAAATTAATCAAACTACAAATAATTTCTTCAAGATTATTACAAATAATCATTAACCAACTCAAACTTTCATATACAATCAAAACATTAAACAATTCCTGCACAGTGTGTCTTGTGGTAGCATCTCTTCCCAACTAGATCCAAATCTACAATTTACAAATTATAAAGTTATTCTTAAAGAATATACTATAAAAGAGATTTACAACAGACCAAGAATCAGACCCATCTAGATGGCATGATTGAAATAGTCTTTAAAGGAGCATCGAGTTGTAAGTGTTTGTTGTAGTACCTGAAAAAGAATCTCAGTTAAGAGAAGGGTAAATGGGGAAAGAAATTAGAGTCATGCTCCATTTACATCTTCGAATGGCAACAGACATGCAAACCAATACAACTCCTAATTGTACGAATTGCATCCATTTCCTATCAAGAATTAAAGTCATGCTCCTTTTAGGACCTGATTTTTTATATGTCCAACAGACAAAATGAGTTAAAAGTTAAGAAAAATGTAAGAAAATGTTACATCAAACTGAATAAAAATACACAAAATCCAAACCATAAATCCTCTATGTATTCTCTGCATATCTATGTAAAAACATAAAAACGAACAAAATCTAAAGCATCAATGTAATCAATCTCTATGACCCAGATATCCAAACACAGTAAAATACTAGATGGAAGATGGTCGCCTGAATTAATTGGTCAAACCAGCAGGTGGCTGTTTGGGCATCGCAGCAGTAGGGGAGGGGTGAGAGATCGCAATGCAAATCTACCACACAAAGACTCATCAAAACCAAACTTTTATAAAGAAGAAAATACAATGATATTGAATAAGTAAAGATTTTCTAGAGATATACAGATGGACCAAATTAGGAACCCTAATTTCATTTACGTTGTCGAATTAGCAGAGACTTTGTAGAATTGAAACAAGTTCTCTCCTCCGCCCCTAAGCATGTGTTTTCATCGGGGGAGGAAGAACAAGAGAGAGACAAACCAGATGAGGGATCGAGAAGGGAAAGAAGAAACAACAGAAGAGAGGTCGATGATGGGGAGAAGTCGACGGCTAGTGTTCTTGGTTGAGACGGGAGACTATAGACAGACGCGAGAGTAAGTAAAGATACAGAGAAAGATGGTTTGGGAAAAGAGGGAATGTGTAAATTCAGTTTCGAGTGATATCGATATAGAGTAAGTTGAGAAATTAAAGATGGCATCAAATTGACGAATCGTACATGTTTGGCATGGGAGAAAAAAAGTGGAATTGATGGATTCAGTCGACAAAGAGCTTCAACTGTATAGAGGATTCGGTCGACAATGAGCTTCAATCGGATAGAGGATTTAGTATGCAATTACCTTTAATCGGGGAGAAGATGGATGCGAGATGGAATGAATCGGCTGTCACATATAATCGATGAGAATCGGCAACGAGATATAATGGACGACGAGGGATTCAATCGGTAGCGATATGGATTGAGAGGACGACGAGCTTCAAGCTGGGAGAATATGAACCCTAACTGATTGTGTATTTGCGTGAAATTGAAAATGGACGACGACGGCGTGAGGGACGATCGACAATGTCGACGTGATGGTGCTTCAGCGTAAACGACGTGATGGTGCTTGTACAAGCTTCATGTCATCGTTTCTTAGTCATGGGAGATGAATTACATTGCAGGATGGAAAATGAAAAGTTGGGAAATCAAGAGGGATGTTCTTTTTGACGTCTGCCGACGTGCCGGGATTTCGGTACGTAAAGAAGCTCCTGTTAACTTTTTGACTGACCCTTCAGACGGGAGATCTACTCTCAGGCCTGCTGACATTTTGGTCTTCAGATGGATGGGGGGTAAACATGCATGTGTGGACCTTACTGGGGTTTCCCCTCTTGTGAACTTGAGGAGTGGAGGTTTCACAGGGAGGCAAGCGGCTTTGAAAGCAGCTGCATGCAAAGTGGATAAACACGATAAGGCATGTCGTGAGAATTAACATGTGTTTATCCCTTTCGCTTTTGATACCTTTGGTTTTCTCGCACCTGAAGCTGTGGAGCTACTCAACAGAGTTCAACGGGTTATGCATAGTACCATCATGTCCCTTAGATCTTTGGATTTTGTTTTTAAGCGTATCAGCTTTGCCATTCAAAAAGGGCTAGCGGCGCAGCTTGTTGCCCGTTTGCCCAACGTCTCTATGTAATACGTTTCCCATATTTGGAATTCGTATGAGATGAAATTAATTGTATTTTCATTTTGCGGGCATGAGTGGGAAACATTATTTGGAACTGATTTATAAAGGAAGTCGTATAAATTATTTTAATGATTTGGAATTTTTAGTTTAGAATTAGGTTTTAGATATAGATTTTGTATGTGGAATGAATGAAGTAGTGGTGGATAGTGGTTTTTTTATGTGTATATATTGTTTTGTAAAAATCTGAAATGTAATATAAGGAATAGGATGGAAATAAAAAATACATGGGGAAATTTTAAATTTGGTGAATATTTGTAATATAGATTAAATAATACAATTATAAAACATATTAATTAATCAAAATTGAATCATTTATGTAGTCAAATAAATTAAAAACATTAATAATAAAAAATAAAAAAACAAATTAAGAAATCAATATATTAATTAAATAGCATAATAATAGCAACATGCTTTTGTCGTTATGTCCATATTAGTAACATATATTATTTTTATCCATGATAGCATAAGTTTATGTGTTATGGGTTAAGTCTTATGGGCTACGGGTGAGGGGTTATTAGTCAGGGGTTATAGTTCAAAGTTTATAAATTAAAACTTATGGGTTATGGTTTAAGGCTTATGGCTTATGGATTAAGGGGTATGAGTTAGGGGTTATGGGTTAAGAGTTAAGGCTTATAGGTTATGTGTTATGGTTTATACATTATGTGTTTGGCTATGGGTTATGGGTTATGGGTTATCGGTTATGGCATATGGGATATGGCTTATGGCTTATGGCTTAGGCCATATGGTTTATGGCTTTTGGCATATGGATTATTGTGTAAGCCGTTATGTTTAAGGAATAGGGATTATGGCTTATAACTTATGGCTTAGGTATAGGTATTAGGGCTTAGGTCTAAGGACTTAGTGCTTGTGGATTAGGGCCTAGGGCTTGTGGATTATGGATTATATAGTAGAGTTTTGGATATCAGTACATGAAAGTACTGGTTATTCCTATTGCAACTTTACATGAAATATATGTGCCTTAGGACTTTGAGTTTTTGGCTTGTAGCTTCGGTTTAAGGCTTATGGGTTATGTCTTAAGACGTATGGGTTATGTCTCAAGGCTTAGGTCTTATGACTTATGTTTGGGGTTTAAAGCTTATGCTTGTGGCTAAGGGTTAGAGATTAAGGATCAGGGCTTGACTTATGACACATTCTTAGGGATTATTGGTTACATATTCAGGCTTAATTCTTATGTGTTAAGGGTTATGGGTATTGGATTAGGTGTCTAAGTCATGACTAATAATTAAGTATTTACCTAGTTAATAGTAGCATAGTCCATTTGGGTTGCCCTCATAGCTGGAGGTTGGTAGAAAGTTCAGTAGAGAGAAAGATCGATTTATTATATGATTAATAAATCGATAGAAACATAAAAGGAATAGTTTGTTAATATATTAATGTGATTATATATTAATTAGAAACTATAGTAATTGATAAATAATTAATCAGGAATTAATTGGATTAATTCTGTGGCATTAATTGGATTAATCAAGAGGACATGGGCTAAAGTTGTTCCAACTCGAAAGTTGAATTGACACGCACGGCGCGCCCAGGTACGAGCCGCGGCGCGCGTACGGGTAATCCGAAAAATGGCTTAGAGATAGGGTTTATCTCTATTTGAAAGTCAAATGAGGTTTATCTCTAAGGGTCATTTGGTTGCCTATAAATAGGGACCCCTGGACATCATAATTGGCTGCGATTTCTCTCTGTATTCTCTCTGGAATTTTCGATCCTCTCCCCTCCTAGCTTGGGTGTGACTTTCATTTGAGGCTGGATAATTTTGCTGCTTTGCTTCCAAGAAACTTGAGGTTGGTTATCTATTTTAATCTTTAGTTTTGGCCTCTAGGTTTTGTTATATGTTCAATTAGAAGAAAACATAGATCCTTATAGGTTGCATGTGAACTTAGGCTATTTAGTTCATGGTTTGCAAAAAACCTATCAATGGGTTATAAGTCATGGTTAAGTGTTAAGGATTATGGCTTAAGGGTTATGTGTTATGTGTTAAGGGTTATGGGTTAAGGGTAAAGGGTTAAGGTATACATGTCATAATTAAGTGTTAAGGGTTATGGGTTATGGTTAAATGTTAAGGATTATGGATTATGGTTAAGTGTTAAGTGTTAAGTGTTATATGTTATAATTAATTTTTAAGTATTATGGCTTAAGGGTTATGTGTTATGGTCAAGTGTTAAGGATTCTGAGTTAAGGGTTATAGGTTAAGGGTTAAGGTACATGTGTTATGATTTAGTGTTAAGGGTTATGGGTTACAGTTAAGTGTTAAGGATTAAGGCTTAAGGGTCATGGGTAAAGGGTTAAGGTATATAGGTTATGATTAAGTGTTAAAGGTTATGGGTTAATGGTTATGTATTATGATTAAGTGTTAAGGATTATAGATTAAGGGTTATGGGTCAAGTGTATATACATATGGATACATATGTCAATGTGTATTTATGTATGTATGTGTATGTGTATGTGCATAAGCCATAAGACCCGTAACCCATAAGCTACAAACCCCAAGCCTTAATGCTTATACCTCATAAGCCTTAAGCCCTAAGTCATAGTGTATAAGCCATAAGCCCTAAGCGATAAGGGATGAACAATACGCCATAAGACATAAGTCAAAAACCATATTCACTAAGCCATAAGACCTAAGCCCCAAGCATAATTCTTCTACCCCAAAACCTATGTCCTAAGACTCAAACCCCAACTCATAACCCATAAGCCATAATCTCGTAGACGTAAGAAATAACCCCTAAGCCTTAAGTCCTAAGTCTCAAGCTCCAAGCCTTAGGCCCTAAAACCACATACCCTAAGCCATATATAATACATATGTCATAATTCATAAGTTGTGAATACATAAGTCATAACATACATGTCTTAAGCCATAAGTTATAAGCCTTAATCCCTACATCATGACCCATAAGCCACAAATATATGCATGTATATAAGCCTTAATCTCTAATCATAAGCCTTAAAACATAAACATAAGCCCAAAGTTTTAATTATCTAACAAATATGACATTTGATACAATTAAATAATTTACATATTATTTAAATTTTATTAAAAATCATAAAATAATTAATATATACTAAATAATTATAAATATTTATAATATGTAAAAAGCATATATTTTTGGTTTTATTTTCTTAGAATGCAGTCCCAATTTCACCAACATCGCCCTAAATTAGATTTACGTCCTTCATGCTTCACAAATTGACTTCTAATTCACCTTCACGCTGACATCACACCACCGACCTAAATTTGGATGTGATGGACATTAATGGACCACAAACGGTATCATATTACTTGAACTTCTTTCTAAATAATGCCACCGACCTAAAATTTTGAAAATCTATGACTAACAAAAATGTAATCTATACTTCCTAATAAAGCAACCATGTTAGTGCCACAATGCACTTTTTTAAGCCCACATTGTCATGTGTCACCCTAATAGCATAAGGAAACTTCCTTTCCCGCCTATATATTATACAGCACATTGAAATTGAAAATTCAAATTGAAATTGAAAATAGAAGCTGTTCACAGCCGTGAAAATAGCTAACTTCTCCTAAAAAATTCAGTCTGGAAATTACTGCTATATTTAATCCCTAAAAATATGGTTTCCATTTAATTAAATTCATTCTATAATAAAACTGTTCCTAAAAATACCATACATATAATTACTGTCATTTCTAAACTTAAATACTATCTATAATTAAATTAAATACCATACATATAACTTACACTCAACCTCCTAACTTCGTGAATTCAACCTCTGTGCATTCAACCTCCTAACTGCGTGATTTTAACCTCTGTGCATTCAACCTCCTCACTTCTGCATCTCTGCATTTCGTATTCCACAATTGCTGTTCTACCTTTGCTTTTCATCAACCTGCACGAGTAATTGAAGGTATAGTTTCAATCCTTTTTGTTTATGTACACTATGTTTTTGAGTTATAAGTAGTTTGTAACCCTTAAAAGGAGTTATGAACCTGCACTAGAAAGTGAGTATGTTTTTGAGTTATGAGTATATTGCCATTAACGAAAACAATAAACGGAATTTTAAATAAAAATGCATGTATGTTTCAATCCTTTTCATCATCCTGCACCAGAAAGTGAAGTACAGTATGTGTCGTTTTTGCATAGTCTGTACAGTATGTTTGTAACCCTTAAAAGGAGTTTTGATTTCCATGTCTGCTTATGCATTTTTATTTAAAATTCCGTTTACTTTTTCGTTAATGGCAATATACTTTCAGTTTTTGATCTGTGTGTGTTACTGCTGTGTGAGTGTGTGTGTGCGTTTCTTAAGATAGCATCCTTATTTCATTGGTAGACTGCAACACACACACATTATGTGTGTGTTTTACAGTGACTGTTTCTGTAATTTTGTCTTACACAGGGACCATTTCTGTAACTTTGTTACACATGGACCATTTTGTGTATTTGAAAACTACAAGGACCAAAAGTGCAATTCAGTCATTTATAAAATGAGAACTTTTATGTTTCTTTAATGGCAACCTACTTTAATATTTTTCATTTCATTTGGTTTTTTAAGTTTTGTTGGTTAATTTTTTTTTCATATTTTAATTTTTTTCAGTTTTTTTCTTTAATGGCAACCTACTTTCATATTTGTATTTTTTATAAAGTTACACATGCACCATTTTGTGTATTTGAAAAATACAACGACCAAAAGTGCAATTCAGTCATTTATAAAATGAGAAGTTTTATGTTTCTTTAATGGCCACCTACTTTAATATTTGTCATTTTATTTGGTTTTTTAAGTTTTGTTGGTTAATTTTTTTTCCATATTTTAATTTTTTTCAGTTTTTTTCTTTAATGGCAACCTACTTTCATATTTGTATTTTTTTATAAAGTTACACATGGACCATTTTGTGTATTTGAAAACTACAAGGACCAAAAGTGCAATTCAGTCATTTATAAAATGAGAAGTTTTATGTTTCTTTAATGGCAAACTACTTTAATATTTGTCATTTTATTTCGTTTTTTAAGTTTTGTTGGTTAAATTTTTTCCATATTTTAATTTTTTTCAGTTTTTTTCTTTAATGGCAACCTACTTTCATATTTGTCATTTTTTGTTTGTTTTTCCCTTTTTTTGGTGGACTGTAATACACACACATTGTGTATGTTTTAGAGGGACTGTTTCTGTAATTTTGTCTTACACAAGGACCATTTCTGTAACTTTGTTACACATGTACCATTTTGTGTATTTGAAAACTACAAGGACCAAAAGTGCAATTCAGTCATTTATAAAATGAGAAGTTTTATGTGTGTGTGTTTTACAGTGACTGTTTCTGTAATTTTGTCTTACACAGGGACCATTTCTGTAACTTTGTTACACATGAACTATTTTGTGTATTTGAAAACTACAAGGACCAAAAGTGTAATTCAGTCATTTATAAAATGAGAAGTTTTATGTTTCTTTAATGGCAACCTACTTTAATATTTGTCATTTTATTTGGTTTTTTAAGTTTTGTTGGTTAATTTTTTTTCCATATTTTAATTTTTTTCAGTTTTTTTCTTTAATGGCAACCAACATTCATCTTTGTCATTTTTTGTTTGTTTTTTCCCTTTTTTGGTGAACTGCAACACACATACACATTGTGTGTATGTTTTAGAGGGACTGTTTCTGTAATTTTGTCTTACACAGGGACCATTTCTGTAACTTTGTTACACATGGACCATTTTGTGTATTTGAAAACTACAAGGACCAAAAGTGCAATTCAGTCATTTATAAAATGAGAAGTTTTATGTTTCTTTAATGGCAACCTACTTTAATATTTGTCATTTTATTTCGTTTTTTAAGTTTTGTTGGTTAATTTTTTTTCCATATTTTAATTTTTCAGTTTTTTTCTTTAATGGCAACCTACTTTCATATTTGTCATTTTTTGTTTGTTTTTTCCCTTTTTTGGTGGACTGGAACACACACACACACACACACACATTGTGTGTGTGTTTTAGAGGGACTGTTTCTGTAATTTTGTCTTACACAAGGACCACTTCTGTAACTTTGTTACACATGTACCATTTTGTGTATTTGAAAACTACAAGGACCAAAAGTGCAATTCAGTCATTTATTAAATGAGAAGTGTTATATGTGTGTGTGTTTTATAGTGATTGTTTTTGTAATTTTGTCTTACACAGGGACCATTTCTGTAACTTTGTTACACATGAACCATTTTGTGTATTTGAAAACTACAAGGACCAAAAGTGCAATTCAGTCATTTATAAAATGAGAAGTTTTATGTTTCTTTAATGGCAACCTACTTTAATATTTGTCATTTTATTTGTTTTTTTAAGTTTTGTTGGTTAAATTTTTTTCCATATTTTAATTTTTTTCAGTTTTTTTCTTTAATGGCAACCTACTTTCATATTTGTATTTTTTTATAAAGTTACACATGGACCATTTTGTGTATTTGAAAACTACAAGGACCAAAAGTGCAATTCAGTCATTTATAAAATGAGAAGTTTTATGTTTCTTTAATGGCAACCTACTTTAATATTTGTCATTTTATTTCGTTTTTTAAGTTTTGTTGGTTAAATTTTTTTCCATATTTTAATTTTTTTCAGTTTTTTTCTTTAATGGCAACCTACTTTCATATTTGTCATTTTTTTTGTTTGTTTTTTCCCTTTTTTGGTGGACTGCAACACACACACACATTGTGTGTGTGTTTTAGAGGGACTGTTTCTGTAATTTTGTCTTACACAGGGACCACTTCTGTAACTTTGTTACAAATGTACCATTTTGTGTATTTGAAAAAGACAAGGACCAAAAGTGCAATTCAGTCATTTATAAAATGAGAAGTTTTATGTTTCTTTAATGGCAACCTACTTTAATATTTTTCATTTTATTTGGTTTTTTAAGTTTTGTTGGTTAAATTTTTTTCCATATTTTAATTTTTTTCAGTTTTTTTTCTTTAATGGCAACCTACTTTATTATAATGTATATATTAGGAGAGGACATTAAAGTAGGATGTTATAATAAACAAATCAATGAAAGTACGTTGCTATTTCTTGCAATCTAACCCATATTTAAATGTATTTAAACAAGAAGCTTCGTTAGTACAACATTATCAGAATTCTCCACAGGATCAATTATCCACTGGAACGGCATCACACACATACACTTTATAAATTTTTTTCCGTATTTATTCGTTTAAACCTACTTTCATTTTATTTTTGCCACGAGTATTATAAACTTTGTTTTGGTTTGTTTTTTTTATTATTTGTTTCAATAATTACTTTATTTCTTTTTAGGCGGTATTTAGTTTGGATTTATATCCAGATGAAATTAATGTCTTGAAAAATAAGGTTATGGCATTCAAGCTTTATGTCAGCAAGTATAATGTAGAAAATGATAATAATGTCTATTCCATTACAAAACCTACAGATGATCCAAACATTATTAGTCAGCTGGAAAGTAAAAATGTTCATCCGCAGGTATTCTTCAATATTTATAATTAATTCCTTTCATTATTTTTATTTGCTTAATTTATCTTCTATTTTAATTTTATTGTTCTAATTTATAACTTATGAAAATTTATTTTTACTATGTAGAATTCTTTTGAAATTTGTTCAAGTGAAGTTGGATCTGAAATTGGAGAAAATCTAACTCCATGTACTGAGAAATCTACATCAACATCTACTCCTACAAATTTAAAAAGTAAGCTTGATGTATTTTATGACATAGACGAGAACACTGTTTGCTCAACAACCAAATCCCGACTAAGTTTACCAGAAACTGATTCACAAATCAAACTTTTGGTTCCGAAAATTGAGAAATAAGTTTTCTCATTTACCTGGATATTTTAGGATTTCCTTTTAAAGTTTTTTCTTTAATGTTTATAACATGTTTGTATGGACGGTTATGTTTTGAAGTTTATTTATTACCACTTTATAGTACTTTTAACAGGATTGGTTTTCAAAGTATGTGTCTACATAGACAACATACAATGGTATGATGCTATAATGCATTAAACTATTCATTTGTGTTGCTATTTGTTGCATATTTATCTTTGTTCTATATATTATAGCAATGTATTTTATTTTATGACTTTTATATGAAAAACAAGTTACTAATAAAAAAAACTATTAGGTTAAGCGTTAAATAACCTGATCCGCCCACAAATCCAGCTTCATATCCACCTCCGTGAAGTTCATAAGCAACCTATTTATAGCAATTAAAAGAAGGTTTTCCCGTTAACTCATAATTTTTATATACTTATAGACATTTGTTATTTTAAAAATATCTTTAAAACATTATTTATTACCTTTACATTTGGATGATCCACCAGAAACCATCTATAAAATTGGTAGTTCAAGGTTCATCTCATCATGTGTTATGTCAGCAGCACTGTAAAACATAAGTATTCATATGAAAATCACAGAAATTTCAAATAGTCTCGTGCAAATCTAATAACTATAGTCGGCAAGAAAAATACCAATAACCCCTAAACTTTGATCTATGTGAGCACACTGAAATATCATAATTGTGTCTAATTCAATTCATGGTACAATATTTTATTTGAATCTCAATTTGAAATACTAAAGAGCATATAGAATTGTTTGAAATTTTGAGAAGGATGTTGAATAAATTGAAAAACCTAATCATTTGAAAATCCTAGTAATGTAAATTGAAATCTAAAATCTGATTTGAATTAATTCGTTTTTCACACTTTTGGAGGGATTTTGAGAGATTTTAAATCATACAAATCAGTTAAACTAGGTTAACTTGCATAAAAGATGTATAATCCTTTTCTTCCATAAATCCCAATAACTTGTCCAGAAGTCATTTTCTTCAGAAAATCACAGTAACGAGAAGGAGTTGTTTCTTAAAATCCAACAGTTTTTGCAATCAACAGATCCAACAGTTATTGCAATCAATCTATTCCGGTTAGTAATCTACATACCTTCTATTTGTTCCGATTTTGTGTTTCAATCTGAAAAACATCAGACATGAACGAAAAATCAAAAGTCTAATTTCTATCAAAACCAGTTACAAAATAAGAAACAATATACTTACTTGATTATCGAAATCCAAGGCTACGAAATTAGTGAATCGGTTTGATGAATACGAATTCCATTCTCTATTTTCGATCTGGAAAACATTCAACGAACTCAGTTTTATATTCCATTGAAGTCGATGTCGATTTTGGATCTGGAAGAGGATGGTCGAACATCTCGATTTTTGGAGTCGATTCCATTAAACTCGATTTTGGATCTGGAAGAGGATTGTCGAACATCTCGCTTTTTGGAGTCGATTCCATTTTCGATTCCATGGTCGAACATTCAACGAACTCAGTAATCGAATCCATTTTCGATTCCATTAACGTGGATTTCGATTTTTGGAGTGTTGAAAGGCTGTAAAGTCGATTTTTTGAGAGACGAAATTAAGAGAGTGTGTACCCGAAAGGCATAAGAGGATTTTTTGGCGTGTTCAAAGACTTTTATGTGCTCTGACTTTTGACGAAAGCCTGTAATCTTGAAAGCATTAGTATTTACTCCATATTCAAATTTTTTCTAAACAAAATTATCATATAATAAATACATTATTTCAATAAGTCGTAAATAAAATTGCTGTTCAATTGCATTTTTTCTGCAAAGGGTTGGAATTGAGTGAGTGTTTGTCCATCTGATTAGGTGTCATTGTTCCTTTTTTATTTATGTTAGTTATAGAAGCTCTAATTCTTTTTTAATGTTATATATGTATAGCAAAAACTTTATAGTCATTTAGTATAGGTTGCTTTCGGCGGTGTATTTGTTTACTGTAACTTCTTTGTTCGTGTCAGTGTTTTTTTACTGCTTTTTTAATAAAAATTCTCTTCAAAAAAAAGACATAAATAATTGAAAAACATTAAATTTTGTAATTAATTTTTAGTATTAAAAAAGTATTGTTATCTATAATTAAATATCAGTATATAAATAACAAATAATTATTTAATTTATAAATTTTTGGAAATATTTGAAATGTTATTATTGATTCAATATTGTATATCGAAATTTTGTTTATTTAATGTATAATGTAATAAGCGTAACTAAATCAATTAAAACTAAATAAATTATAATACTATATGTCCTAATCTTAATTTAAAATTTAGATACATTTATATTATGTACTTTATATTATAAAGAAGCATTTAAAAGTTTATGTTAAGGTACAATGTATTATGTAATAAAATTGAAAATTTTTAATTTTTATTTTATTATATTTTATATCAATCAAAAAAATTATTGTAATAAATTTTGTTAAATTTATAATTAAATATGATCGTATAAATAAAAAAATTATCTAATTTATAAATTTCTAGAAATTTAGAAATTTTATTATTGATACAATATTGTATATTGAATTGTTGTTTGTTTGATGTATAATTTTAATAAAAGTATTTAAATCAAATAAAACTAAATAAATTATAATAATATATGTCCTAATGTTAATTTAAAATTTACACACATTTGTATTATGTATTCTATAATATAATTAAGCATTTAAAAGTTTATGTTAGCATATAATCTATTATATAACAATACTTGGAAAATTCTAATTTTAATTTAATTATATTTTATGTTAAAAAACATTGTTGTAAAAAAAATTATTAAAAAACAATAACTCATAACAAATTTCATAAAATATTAAAAATGTTTTATGAAATTTTATATAATTTAATTGTCTACTTGGTAAATGTATCATGGCTTTTTAATATAAAGTTATGCTTTTCCCTAACTCTTATGATTATTTGTATATTCCGTTTATTTATAATTAACATCTTTTTTTTACAGATTTCAAAAGAGATCATGGAAAATAATCACGATAAAGATAGAAGAAAAGTAAGAAAACTATACCTCAATAATAGTAAAATAAAACAAAATTTTACTAGACAAGCAGGTGACGCATCTACTACACATGTTTTTAACATGATTGATCAAGGTGTTATTCTAACTTTGTAGCATTGTTATATTTGTTATAATAATTGCAAACAAATATTATGTATTTAGTATCAAATATTGTTTTGTAGAGTCAAAAGGTCAACCAATATTATTGACCCTAAACAAAGAAGACAATTCCGGAAATCATATTTGGATAATAGAAAATTTAGGAATATGTCAACCACATCAACCGTTCAAGCTTCATCAAGCCAACATGTAGTAAACATGAATGACAATGGTGATTACCAGTGTTTTGTTTATTGTTACTATATTTGTTTAACATTCAAATTACTTATATATGTTTATTGAATTTCTAAAAATTTTAAATACTTCTAATGTTATGTAGCACGAGATTGCATGCTACCTCAGATTTTACCATCTTCAAATAACTCTCAACGAATTGAATATGAAAGTCAAAACGACAACTCAAATCGATCATGTGTATATTATCATACAAACTTGCAGTCTACTCTTATCAATTCAAATCTTATAAATCCGTTAGCTGATATATCCAACGGTACGACTCTTTTCTTTATTGTTTTTTGTAATATACTTTATAATTTTGATTAATAAAAGTGATAATCTAAATGTTTAAAATTTTTATTTTTCTTATAATAATTGCAAAAAAATATTATGTTTTTAATATCTTATATTCTTTTGTAGATTCACAAAGATCAATCAATATTATTGATGCTAAACAAAGAAGACAATTTCGGAAATCATATTTGGATAATAGAAAATTTAGGAATATGCCATCCACATCAACCATTCAAGCTTCATCAAGCCAACATGTACTAAACATGGACGACAATGGTGATTATCAGTGTTTTATTTATTGTTACTATATTTGTTTAACATTCAAATTACTTTTATATGTCTGCTTTTTTAAAAAAATTAACTTCTTTTACTATTATGTATCAGGGGTTTGCATGCTACCTCATAATTTACCATTTTCAAATAACTCTGAACGAATTCATTATGAAAATCAAACCCTCAACTCAAATCGATCATGTACATTTCATCATACAAGCTAGCAGTCTACTCTTATCAATTCAAATCTTAGAAGCCCATTAGCTGATATATCCAACAGTACGACTATTTTATTTATAATTTTTTAATATACTCTATAATTTGAAAGTTTTTAACATTCACCTGCTTTTTTTAGGCAATTATATTTCAAATCATAACACCCGGACACTTATATCAAACAACAAACAACAATCTATATTCTCTAATGTCAGTACACCCGTAAATTCATCGACGAATTTACAAACATCCTCTTCTAACATATCAACATCAGGAAAGCATAGATTAAAAAGGAGGTCATCAAATGTATTTGATATTCCTTCAATCAACCTTACAACAAATGATGAAAATAATGATCAAAGTATTCCTGAGGAAATACATGTTGGTGTATCAAAAGGTAAACATCTTACAAATCCCTGTTAATTTATTTTATTTGTACTAAGAATTTACAAACAATGTTAAATAATTTTTAATAATTAAAAAATCTTATTCAACAGATTACCGAGATCATGGTGATCAAACTGTTATATGTTTCGTTTGTAAGGCAAAATTATGGAGAGCTGAAGCTTCAAGATCCAAAAAAACACCAAATAAAAGTTATTCAATATGTTGTGGTAATGGCAAAGTTGAGTTGCCAAATCTAAAACAAGCTCCGCCAACTTACGAGGATCTATTTCATTCAGTAGATTCTAAATCAAAATAATTCATGAAGAACATTCGTCGTTACAATTCGATGTTTTCATTTACCTCAATGGGAGGCAAAGTTGATTCATCAATAAATAAAGGCAAAGGCCCATACATTTTCAGGTTGAGTGGTCAAAATTATCATAGGATGGGAAGTCTTCTACCAGTTAATGGAATGAAACCAAAGTTCTCTCAGTTATATATATATATATATATATATATATATATATATATATATATATATATATATATATATATATATATGATACTGAGAACGAGAATTCAAATAGACAAAGAAGTTTTCGGTAAATATTTACACATTTCATTATTATTTCATTTAAATTTACTTCAATATTACAATACTAATTGAAATTTTATAAATTTATGTTGTCCTCAGTTGTCCAGAAGATGCTTCTTCATCAACATCTGCTTTGTTGAAAATAAAAAGATCTGATCACCACAAATAAAGGTTCGCACCGTTTACTGTGTGACAGAAATATATATTAAATATAATATGCGGAATAAATAATAAGAGTTGCGGAATATAAATAAACTTGAAAGCTATAAATAATATAAATAACTGTATTTAAATGACATAAAGCGATAAATAATATAAATTACAGTAATTAAATGACTTAAAGCGATAAATAATGTAAATGACTATAATTAAAAGACATAGAACGATGAATAATATAAATAACTATAATTATATAAATATGTATATCAAGTAGGTTCGTCAAATGAATTGACTGAACTGGTTTGTAACTGGACTGATGAAACGACTGGTCTATCAAGTAGGTTCATCAAATAAATTGACTAAACTGGCTTAGGGTTGGACTGGATTTCTAATAGACTGTGTCTCTAGGTGTTCTTGGTGTTCTTGGTGTTCTTCGTGTTCTTGGTGTTCTTCGTGTTCTTGGTGTTCTTGGTGTTGATCTTGGTGTTCTTGGTGTTTTTGGAGAGTGTTTGGAAGTTGAAAATAAGATGGTGGAAGTTGGAGAGGTTTTTAGGAGGTTTTTGGTTTATTTTTAAGTGTTTTATGAAAAAATGGTGTAAAAAATGGTTATAAAGGGTGTAAAATGAGTTTTGGGTGGATTTTGGATGAATTTCGGAAGTTTAGGGACCATAATTGTAATATCTTGAGCTGAAACACGCGGTTCGCTCGGCTGGGTCGGAGTCGGGTCGCGGCCGGGTCAAGGCGCGGGTTGTACGTGAGTGTAAACGGATCGGCTCGGGTGCGGGTCTTGGGTCGGGATGGTCCGCGAGAATTGTGAGGGAGGCCGGATCTGGGAGGCGGTTCGGACCGGGTCGGCTAGGCGGGTCAACATGCGGAGCAGCATGTGAGGAGAAACGGATGCCGGGGCGGGTCGGGTTCGGATCCGGAGCTGGTACGCGGGTCGCCGGAGTTGGACTGGATTGGAGATTGGGCCTAGAGCACTGTTGGGCTGGGCTCAGCAGCTTGGGCTGCTGCTGATTTCTTTTTCTTTAATTTTCTTTTTAAATTTAAATCATTTTAAATCCAAATTAAATTCAAATAAATTTGGAAAAAATATTTTTAATTTATAAAATTAATTAAGTCTAATAAAATAAATTATTTAGAAAATATATTTCCAAAAATTCATTTTAAATAGATTTAATTTAATTTTCTTTTATATTTTTCTTTGTTTTTGGTTTTAAAACTCATTTTCTCGTTTTTCTCGTTTTTACTCTCGAATCCACGCAACCTGAAATAAACTGATAATATTTGTCAGATAATATAAAAACAGTTCGTCTTATTTCAATGATAGTCACATACAAAAACATTTTTCAACAATTTCCCCCTATGTGATCATTGATGAAATAAGGATAGATATAATCACATTAGAAGTTTTAACATTGAAGATTTGGGATAAAAGTTTTGTCAATGATAAGATATATATAAAACCATTGTAATCATTTTGAAAGTTTGTGACTTGGTTTTACATATCTTATGTTTTGAAAAAGATTTTGAAGACTGTTTGTTTCCGAATCAAAGTCTCGGGTTCGATTATCAAAGGGTAGCCATATATGTATCTAAATAAATTTCTTAAGATTTTATAGCATTATTTATGACGACAAGTGGTCTAACAGGTCGATTCAGATGAACACTCATAGATATAGCTCACATTTCACTTGGGTGTTTGGTTGTTCTGGCAGCAGAACAAGTTAATGATCACTAAAAATGAGTGATATCTCTCTCTGATGACTCACACTCATATTGGAGGTGTTCATCTATGCTTTTCCTGTAAAGTCACTTAGTCTCATTATTAGATAATCAATCACATATGACTGGTTTCGGCATTACTCAACGGGTTTCTTCATTCATGCCATTAACGTTCACTCTCTCTCCGTCGGGAAATACATGTAGAGGGGTTTAGCAATTTTCATAGTGCAGTTTGCAACTAAGAATCTTCAGTGATGAAGGCTACAGTATCCCGAGAAATCCATTATTGTTGCAGCTTCTTCTTTGATGGTATCCTGTTTGTTGATCAATATCGATTTATTGTAAAAAGATATTTTGTTTTAACATTAAGAATTTGCTACAATTGAGAATTTTGTGTTTTTGTTTTTGTAAGAGTATCTGTCTTGAGTGATTGAGATGTTTGCTTTTCTGAAAAATGGTTAAAAACAAATTGCGGGATTTGATGATGTTTGTTTTGAAATAACCATTTGGTTGAAAGCTTGTTTAACTTGGTATTTCTTCGGTGAGTGATTTGAGTTTCTTGTTGATTCGTCTTTGAGGATTGGATGTTGATAGATCTTTGTTTCGCCTTTGATTTTCTTGTAAGGATATGTCGCTGTTTGAAGTCTTTCCATTTTGATGATGTCTTCATTTTTGGTTGGCTTTTATCTAGGTAGGATAGGTGGCATAAAAGACAATTTTTCTAGTATGTAAGAAATGAAAGTATCGTCCTTGGTCATTTTGATATCTAAGCAAAAATGAGACCGTGACAAGGTATAATCGGGTGTACCTGATTAGCAATAGTGACACACCTAAGCTCACAAGAAATGAATTCTACAGTGATTTAGATCGACGAGGTACAAATTCTCACATGGGTTTTTGTTTTCATCTGAACCTCCTAACCTTATGTCCCTTGATTGTTTAAAATCGTCAATAATGAAATAAAATCGAAGGAAATAAAGTTATATACATTATGAAAAGTAGGAGATTTGAACCTTCACACCAATTGAGAATCAATATGACTTAAAATCTTCATCGAGCATAAGCATCTGAAAATTAAGTCAAGAGACGATTAATCACAAGGTTCTATAAAATATTATTATGGCAAGTCTTTTATTGTATTTTTGAAAATTTGTTTTTTTAATGTTTTTGGAAATTTGGTTATTTGAATGTTTTTGGAAATTTTGGTTTTATTTTTTTTAAGGAAAGATATGAAAATTATAAAAATCTAAAATCTTTTTGTCTTTTGAAGTTTTGTAATTTTTTTTGTTTATTTTTTGAATTTTCTTTTTTGAATAAAAGTAAACACAATTTTGTACAAACAAAAAGTACAATTTAAGGATTGATGATATCTGGATTTAATATTCCTAGACGGCCTAGGAAGTATAGAAACTTTGTTTCATCGAGAGCCTTAGTGAAGACATCGGCAATTTGATCTTCGGTGTTTATGAAGTGTAATTCGATACAACCCTTTTGAATGTTGTCTTTAATGAAGTGATATCGAATATCGATGTGCTTTGTCATGGAATGGTGAACGGGATTGTGAGAAATGGCTATTGCACTGGTTGAGTCACAAAATATGGGAATTTGTGAAACTCTGAAGCCATAGTCATGCAGTTGAGTTTGCATCCATATGACTTGTGAACAACAGCTGGCGACAGCGACGTATTCAGCTTCTGCTGTTAATGTGGATACACAACTCTGTTTCTTTGAAGACCAACTCACTAGTCGACCTCCTAGGAATTGACAGCTACCAGATGTACTTTTCCTGTCTAGCTTGCATCCTCCATAGTCTGAGTCGGTGAAAGCGTTCAGCTGAAAATCGGATCTAGCTGGATACCAAAGGCCAAGTTTGGGAGTGCCTTTTAGGTATTTGAAGATGCGTTTCACAGCAATGACATGGGATTCCATTGGATTTGCTTGGTATCTGGCACAGACACATGTAGAAAACATGATGTCAGGTCTGCTGGCAGTGAGATATAATAGTGATCCGATCATTCCACGATATTTTTTCTGATCAACGTGTTTGCCATTTAAGTCTGCATCGATTTTGTATCCAAAATCCATTGGGGTTTTTGCGGTATTGGACTTGTCCATTGAAAATCGAGTGAGTAGGTTTTTGACATAATTCTCTTGGTTGATGAAAATTCCATCAGTTGACTGTTTGATTTGAAGTCCGAGAAAAGTAGTCATCTCCCCAATCATGCTCATTCAAATTTGCTCTTCATTAGATCTGCAAACTTAACACTCAAAGATTCATCAGTAGAACCGAAAATAATGTCATCAACATATATTTGTACAATTAAAAGATGTTTATTAAAGATTTTACGAAAGAGGGTTTGATCGATTGAACCTCTTTTAAAACCTGATTCTTCGAGAAATGTTAACAACGTGGCATACCAGGCACGGGGTGCTTGTTTTAAACCATAGACAGCTTTCTGCAATTTGAAGCTGTGATGAGGAAAGTTGGGATCTTCAAAGCCTGGTGGTTGTTGGATATAAACATCTCGATCTAACTCTCCATGTAGGAATGCACATTTAACGTCCATTTGAAAAACTTTAAAGTTCTTATGTGCAGCATATGCGAGAAAGATGCGGATAGCTTCTATTCTGGCGACTGGAGCATATGTTTCATCGTAGTCTATTCCTTCTTGTTGTGAATAGCCTTTAACTACGAGACGTGCCTTGTTTCGACACACGACTCCTTGATCGTCAGTCTTGTTTCTGAATACCCATCTTGAGACTATGATAGTAACATCGGGTGGTGTAGGAACAAGATTCCATACGTCATTTCTTTCGAATTCAGCTAGCTTTTCTTGCATAGCTTTTACCGAGTCTGGATCTTTGAGAGCAGAATGTATGGTTTTGGGTTTAGTCATGGATAAGAATGCTCCAAATAAACATTCATTTGTGGATGCTGCCCTAGTTTGAATGCCTGAATTGGGATCTCCGATGATTTGGTGTATTGGATGATTTATGGTCCACTTTATTAAGCGTTTTTCATTCGCTATAATAATCGGAATTTCGGTGTCCCATTGTTCTTCTCCAGGTGTTTCTTCTTGGAATAGGTTTGAAGGTTCCCCCATAAATGATGCATCAGGTTTATTTTGGCCATTTTGGAGATGGGGTGTTCAAAGGAGGATTTGGTGTTTGTTCCAAAGAGGAAGTATGTGTTGGTGGTTCCCCCTCGAATTGATCTGCATCATTTTGGTTTGTTTGTGGAGTTCCTTCAGTGGGTGTTCCTGTAGGATCAAGAGAAGTAGTTAGAAGTTTAGAATTGTAAGCGGTTTTGGGTTGTTCAAAAAGTAAATCAAGATCAATTTCAATGTCTATGTCAGGAGAAGGTGGTTTTTGAATTGGATTTTGAAAAATACTATCAATCATTTTAGAACCAAAATGTTCACGATCCAATTTCCTGACATAAAATTCATCGAAACAAACATCGGTACTTTCTTCAATTACTTTGGTACGTTTGTTCAGTACTCGATAAGCAGCTGAGGAAAACGAGTAACCAAGGAAAATTCCTTCGTCTGACCTTGATTCAAATTTTGAAAGGTGATCTTTATTATTCTTTATGAAGCATCGACAACCAAAAATATGGAAAAATTTGATGTTTGGTTTTCGGTTGTTAATGACTTCATAGGGTGTTTTATGAAGTTGTTTATGGATTAAGGAACGATTTTGTGTGTAGCAAGCTGTGGCTATTGCTTCTGCCCAGAAGTATTGTGTGTAGCAAGCAAGCTGTGGCTATATCTATGAACGATTTTGTGTGTAGCAAGCAAGCTGTGGCTATATCTATGAGCGTTCATCTGAATCGACCTGTTAGACCACTTGTCGTCATAAATAATGCTATAAAATCTTAAGAAATTTATTTAGATACATATATGACTACCCTTTGATAACCGAACCCGAGACTTTGATTCGGAAACAAACATTCTTCAAAAATCTTTTTCAAAACATAAGATATGTAAAACCAAGTCACAAACTTTCAAAATGATTACAATGGTTTTATATATATCTTATCATTGACAAAACTTTTATCTCAAATCTTCAATATTAAAACTTCTAATGTGATTATATCTGTCCTTATTTCATCAATGGTCACATAGGTGGAAATTGTTGAAAAATGTTTTTGTATGTGACCATCATTGAAATAAGACGAACTGTTTTTATATTATCTGACAAATATTATAAGTCTATTTCAGGTTGCGTGGATTCGAGATTGAACGAGAAAACGAGAAAATAAAAGAAAATGAGTTTTAAAGCCAAAACAAACAAAAATATAAATGAAAATTAATTTAAATCTATTTAAAATGAATTTTTGGAAATATATTTGCTAAATAATTTATTTTATTAGACTTAATTAATTTTATAAATTAAAAATGATTTTTCCTAATTTATTTGGATTTTATTCGGATTTTAAAATGATTTAAAATTAAAAAAAAAAAAAACGGACCAACTATTCACCCAGCCCAAATGCTGCAGCCCAAGTCCATCAGCAGCCCAAAATCCGGAGCCCAAGCTCCTGATCCATGCCAGCGGACCCGAACCGGTTCCGCCTCCCTCACAGCGACACGCGGACTCCACCCGGTCCCGAACCCGCACCGCTCCGATCCGACCCAGCGTCCGCCCTCCAACCCGACGCTCTCACAAACCTTCGCGGACCTAACCCGCTCCACCAGCCGACCCGTACCCGAACCACTTCTCCTCACATCAGGGTCCGCACGTCGACCCAGAACGCGACCCACGAGCCGACCGACGGTTTTAGCCTCAAAATCTTTCATTTTCAACCCCTAAACTTCCGAAAACTTCCAAAAATCACCCAAAACACTTCAAAAATCATATATAAACCATTTCAACTCCATTTTTAACCACAAAAATTATACCAAACACTCTCCAACTTCCACCATCTTTTTCCAACCTTCCAAACACTCTCCAAAAACCCTTTCAATCACCAACAAACACCAAGATCACCAACCAAAAACACCAAGATCAACACCAAGAACACCAAGAACACAAAGAACACCAAGAACACCTAGAACACAGTCTATTAAGATTCAGTCCAACCCTAAGCCAGTTCAGTCAATTTATTTGACGAACCTACTTGATAGACCAGTCGTTTCACCAGTCCTGTTGTAAACCAGTTCAGTCAATTTATTTGACGAACCTACTTGATATATATTTATATAATTATAGTTATTTATATTATTTATCGTTTTATGTCTTTTAATTATAGTCATTTATATTATTTACCGTTTTAAGTCATTTAAATACAGTTATTTATATTATTTATAGCTTTCAGTCAATTATAGCTTTCAAGTTTATTTTTATTCCGCAACTCTTATTATTTATTCCGCATATTATAGTTAATTTATATATCTGTCACATAGTAAACGGTTTCAAAGCCTTTATTTGTGGTGATCAGTTATTTTATTTTCATCATGCTTCAAATGATATTGAGATTATACAATATTTGAAGCAAATGTTAGATTCTAATAACGAGTTGGTCAAGTGTTTTAGAATGGTAAAAGATTGTTTCCAAGAAAATCCTAATGTTGATGTAAAGTTACGCATTATAGGAAAGAGGATACAAGATGGAAGGACATATAATTTACCAACTGCATCTGAGGTAGCAGCTTTAATTGTAGGAGACATTGGAGATTCGTTTGAAAAAAGAGATATCATTGTACAAACTTCATCGGGATGTCTTCGACGTATTAGTGAATTACATCCTTCATACCTTCCCCTTCAATATCCATTACTCTTTCCATATGGCGACGAAGGTTACAGAGTTGACATACCTCATAGAGGTATTACGTCTTCAAGCAACAAAAAGCGGCATAACTGTACAATGAGAGAATTTTTTGCTTACAAAATTCAAGATAGAGTTAATACTTTCTCATTAATTCTTAATTCAAAAAGGCATTTTCAACAATTTTTGGTCGATGCATATACGATGATTGAAAGTGAGAGACTAAATTTCATAAGGAACCAACAAAAAGTTCTTAGATGTGAAACTTATGAACATCTTCGCGACATACATAATAAAGGGAATAATAGTATTTCTAACATCGGACAACGTGTCATCTTACCCTCTTCTTTTACCGGTGGTGCAAGGTACATGCAACAAAACTACTTAGATGCTATGTCACTTTGTAAGTGGTATGGATATCCTGATTTCTTCATAACGGTGACATGTAATCCAAAATGGCCTGAGATTAAACGGTTTCTTAAAGAAACAACTCTTCAACCAGAAGATAGGCCAGACATCTTAAGTAGATTGTTTAAAATAAAGCTTGATGCATTGATTAAATACTTAAAGGAGGATAAGTTATTCGGCATATTCGGCAAGATTCAAGCAGGTATGTCTAATCATATTTTTTGTTTTATCATTATTATTATCATATTTTTGTTTAATTAGATTTACTATAACATACGTCATAAATGTTTGACTTACTAAATAATATCTTACCTATTTTTTGTTAATGTCTTGTGCGGGTTGCCTCATTGTCATATATGTGTGTTTATGCACACTGATGACAAACTTCGTACTGTTGAAAATATTGATCCGTATATTTCTGCTGAAATTCCAAAAATTCATGAAGATCCAGATTTGTATTCACTTGTGAAGGAGTTTATGATTCACGGTCCTTGTGGTGCAGAAAACATGAATTGCCCATGCATGGTAGATAACAAGTGTTCAAAAAATTTTCCCAATAAATTTTCAAATCAAATGTCGGTTGACACAGATGGTTTTCCTGTTTATAGAAGACGTGATGATGGATCTGTTGTTGAAAAGTGTGGTGTTAAGTTAGATAACAGAAATGTTGTTCCTTATAACAAACACCTTTCAAAAAGATTTCAAGCGCACATTAATGTTGAGTGGTGCAATCAAGCTGGCTCCATAAAATATTTATTCAAATATATAAACAAAGGTCCTGATAGAGCTACAGTTGAGGTTGCCCAAACCAATAACGAAGCTGATAACCCTGAACAAGTAGATGAGTAGATGAGATTAACAAATTTTATGATTGTAGATATATATCTGCATCTGAAGCAACATGGCAAATTTATGGATTTGATGTTCATCATAGAATTCCATCTGTGGTTAGACTTCATTTCCATCTTCCTGGTCAAAATCAAGTTGTGTATGGTGCTGATGATGACCTCGAAAATGTCCTTAACAAACCTTCAATTGCTTCTTCGATGTTCTTATCTTGGATGGAATGTAATGCAATTTACAAAGATGCCAAGGAATTAACTTATGTTGAATTCCCCACGGAGTTTGTGTGGAAAAAAGATGATCGAAAATGGGAACCAAGAGAATCAGGATTTTCAATAGGCAGAATTCATTCTGTCTCTCCTAAACTTGGTGAGGCGTATTTCTTAAGGATTCTTTTAAATAAGGTGAAAGGACCAAAATCATTTGAAGATATTCGAAGAGTCAATGGAAACATACTTCCTAATTTTAGAGATGCATGTTATGCCTTAGGTCTTTTAGACGACGATAGAGAATACATTGATGCTATTAAAGAAGCAAGTCATTCAGGTTCTGGTTACTATCTACGTTCTTTATTTGCAACAATGTTAATGTCTGATAGTTTGGGTAGACCTGATTTTGTATGGGAAAGTACATGGGAATACCTGTGTGATGGAATTCTTTATAATCAACGAATTCGTTTAAAATCTCCATGTATTATAACTTTCTTTCATTATTTATCATTTTTAAATTGAAATGTCTTCATTTTTATTTTAAAATTAATATTTAATATATTACAGATTTATCACTTACGGAACAGCAACTTAAGAACTTGACATTGTTTGAGATTGAATCGTTTCTCCTTCGTAACAATACCACTCTCAAAAATTTCAAAGAAATGCCTTACCCTAATAATGAATATGTGTCTTCTTCAAATAATTGTTTGATTGCTGAGGAGCTTTCTTATTGCAACACAAGTTTAGAAAGTGAACTTGATAATCTTTTTGTTTCATTAACTGATGAACAACGAGGAGTTTTTGACGACATCATGACAGCAATTAAAAATAACAAAGGAGGTTCATTTTTTGTTTATGGTTATGGTGACACCGGTAAAACTTTTCTTTGGAAGACATTATCTACAGCATTGAGATCTAAACGCCAGATTGTTTTAAATGTTGCTTCAAGTGGTATTGCGTCATTGTTACTGACTTGAGGTAGGACAGCACACTCTCGGTTTCATATTCATTTAAATCTTAATGAAGATTCCATTTGTTTTATAAAGCCAAATAGCAATGTTTCGAGAAGGCAAAATTGGTGGTTCCAATGATGGGGATGCAATCATCGATATTCCCGACGATCTTCTCATTAATCAATCATCTAATCCTATTGGTTCATTAATTGACTTTGTATATCCTTCTTTTCTTCAAAACATCAATAATCCAACATATTTTCAAGATAGAGCGATATTAGCACCAAAAAATGAAGTTGTTCAAGAGATCAATGACCATTTACTATCATTGTTTCCAGGAGAATAGAAGGAATATTTGAGTTCAGATAGCATATGTCAATCAAAGTTTGTTCAAGAATCTTTTAATGAGGCGTTATACTCACCTGATGTTTTAAATGACCTTAAAGTATCAGGAATGCCAAACCATAAGTTGAATTTAAAGGTAGGTGTTCCGGTTTTGTTACTAAGAAATATTGACCAGAAAAATGGATTATGCAATGGAACTAGGCTTCAGGTGCTTTCATTAGGTAATCGTGTCATTGAAGCTGTTGTCATAACTGGAAGTAATATTGGTCATCAGACTTTTATTTCTAGATTGTCTTTGACACCTTCTGACAAAAAGATTCCGTTCAAATTCAAAAGAAGACAATTTCCACTGGCTGTTTGTTTTGCTATGACGATAAACAAAAGTCAAGGACAATCATTGTCAAAGGTTGGGTTATTTTTTAAAGAACCGGTTTTCACACATGGCCAATTGTATGTTGCGTTATCCAGAGTCAGAAGTAGAGAAGGATTAAAGTTGCTAATCTTAGATAAAGATGGTCGTATAACAAAAAAAACTTCCAATGTTGTATATAAAGAAGTATTTCAAAATTTATGTTGAAGCATTTTTTGTTTTTTCAATATCAATATTGTATAAATTAAAAAACATTGTACAATTTTGGTTTTCTTTAGCTTTATCAGTTTATGAACATACAACTTCTCTAAACCCCAATTATTTATTGTCATTCTAAGACACATGTACATCTTGATAATATCTAACTATATAAAGTTAAACATTTTATTATTATAATACTTTAAGTAATCATCATCCGTGTGTGACACGGGTTATAACCTAGTTCATAATAAAAACGTCATCTTTTATTAAAAAAATACACGCTTCTGTTTTTACATTTTCCCTCTGGTATTCCCGAAAAATTTGAAACCAGTTTCATTCCCCCCTCTCGTATTCCCCAAAAATTTTGAAACCACTTTGATTCCCCCTTATCGTTCACCCCGTCCAAAAAAAACCCTAGATCGTTTTTGTTTTTTCTCTCTACCGAACATATTTATCATCTCCAAGCCACCATTGTCGGTCGATTTGGGGGAGGAACACCGGTTAGAGTCAATTTTTGGTTGGTTTATACGGGATGCAACCATGGATCTATAAACGGGTCAGTAAACCGATCGTCTCTTCTATGTGATTTCACCACGTCACCGTTGGTCTCCACGACACTCGTTGTGTGATCAATCCTAACCTCTGTTTGATTGTGCAGGTATAGTCCAACTGACCAGACACTACTACGAAAAAGGAAAATAAACCAAGAGTCGATTTTGGTTTCAGTTGATGATTTTTTCAACAGATACCCATTTTTTATGTCGGGGTTGCTTTCATTTGGTTGTTTCTCATCCCTCTACCTCCTCCTCCTTCAACGCAGCCAGAGGTGGCCCTATGGGTGTGCGACCACAAACGTCAATTGAAGTCTGTATCGCCCCAGGTTGGTAAGTTGCAAAATCAATTTCTCAATCAGGCGATCACAAACGTCGTTCATCTACTTTTCATTTAGCGCACTAGCAAAATAAAATACAAACATAATCGGAGTGATTACAGACTTCCAATGTGGGCACGAGCAAAATCAAAAGCCGACTATTGATTGGGTTTATATTCTGGTTCAATCGATTTCGGATTTCTGGTACAATCGATTTCAGGTTTGTATATGACTGGTTTTTGTTGATTCAATCGATTTCTGAATCCTTGCACCTACAACTCGATCTCCAGCCTTCAAAAGCCATACAATCGGCCCGAATTCAATCGATTTTGATTTTTGGTTATGACTCCACTGATCAGAAAACTTATTGCATCTTGCATCTACCACTCAGTTGAGAATGATTGCATCTTGCATCTACCATTCAGTAAATTTTGGTAAGTTTTTTTTATACTTTTGTAAAGTACAATGAAGTTAAAGTGGGCTGTCATAATACACTTAAAAATAGAAGTATGTTGCTATTTCACACCAAGAATTGTAGTTTTTTTTGTTCGAGTCTAATGGGGCAGACGTGCAGAACTGTTTGGACACCATCTTACTCTTAATAAATGGTCACATCTTACTTTTAAAATTCCATGGGTTATTTAGGAAAAAATTCTAACATGTTGTGGTTAGTCTAGTGTAGTAACACTATGACCTTGATGTAATTTTCTGCTTTCATAGCTCCTAACTAGGCTTTTTTGTAATATATTATTCCGGACGTTGAGAAAATGTCCTTCCTAGATATTCTCTCTGTCTAGATATAATATTTATGACTATTGGTTATTTGTTGTATGTGTAGATTTTGCTAATATTCCTTAGGAATATAAGAGAAAAAAGCCATATAAAGAAAATGGAATTTTGGTGAATAGTTTGTCTCAAAGAGATGCAAAGTTGGAGTTAGTCAAGTGGTTGCATTTTGTTTAAAATATTTTGTTTTAATATACTGTAGTCGTTTGATGTTTGATTTATTAAAAAGTTTTTGTTTGTTAATTTGGAATAATTAAAAGGTGAACCCATTTGGAATATTTTTTGTCGTATTCATGCAGCGTGGGGAATTATTTGCTCTTGAAGCACTAAACGAATTCTTGTTTTTAAAGAACCGAGTTGTACACCAGGGAAGCTGTGATGTCTAAGGTACTTGATACTCTCTCTAACTCTCTATAATTATCAATAAATTGTAGTTCAATTGTGATCTTATTAGCTTTGTAACAGGAGTTAGTTACTAATTCTCAAACTAAGTAAAAGAGGCCAATGCTGTATATTTCATATATTTAAATCTAACAGGATGATCTGCAGAATTTGGAAAGTTTTGGAGAGGTTACATGTGGAATAAATTATCAGCCTAGGGTTACACAAGCCCTTGGGTTAATTCATAAAATTGATCGATTGGGGGCAGCAAGGATGAATATACAAATTGATGATCTTCGTGAAGAATGTGTGTCTTTTATGACAAACTTTATTTATCCGCTCAAAATAATGAATTTCAAAGTTACATGAACCAGAAAAGATGTTATTAATCATCAATTTATGTCATTAATCATCAATTTATTCTTCTTATACACTTTTTCTGTAACATTATTTATTAAATAATTTGGAACTTCTGTTTTTTCATGCAATTACAAAGACAAGTAAACAACCTATTCAGAATAAGGCTATGTCTGCAATTGCTGATACACTATCACCATCTTTAACACCAGTACGTATCATGTACTATTTTTATTATCTATGCTTTTCATATATATATATATATATATATATATATATATATATATATATATATATATATATATATATTGATAACGTATCATGGAATACGGACTGGCAGAGCCCCATCGACCCAGAACCTCGAGCGTTGCCCCGTAGCACTGGACTTACTCGGATACGCCCCACAACGCCAGCAACCGCTTCTCTGGGCCGCCCTCTCCATAACAACTTTCCCTCAGAGCCAAGGGCGACAACCTGCGAGAAAGGCTGACACGTGCATGCGACAAAAGGTGTACACGGCACACTACCTGTGCTCCTCCCGTACACCTCCTGCACCACGATCGCGCACCAGGCGATCGCCCAATCATTCCCCAAGCCCGTCGGAGGACTGACATCGATGTCCCCAAAAGCAAGCCCAACCTCAGGTGTAAAAGGCCAAGGGGCCTTCAGGTAACTCTCAACTTCTCTACACTACTATATCTCGCCCTTGAGAGATAATCACTCTAAAACACCCAACTGACTTGACCGTCGGAGCGCCCTCCCAGGATCGCCTCCCGGAGCGCGACTAACGGTCGTTTCCCTCTGTTCTATGATCTCAGGCATCCAAGACCGCCGGAGCTACTACCCTCATCACCCCGGAGTCTGAAGTCACAACATTTGGCGCCATCCGTTGTGTGATTAACATAACCAACCCTTAAGAAACACGATCATGACGGGCGGAGAGAGTAGTGGTGCTTCACCAAGTCCGGTGAGACCCATGGATCCACTGGACAACATCGAAACACCCTCGGTCTCCTCTGCCGTAGCAACAACAATACCGCTAACGACGGTCCCATTTCTACCATGGCAGCTATCAACACCCACCACACCGGTGTCACAAAGCATGCATTTCCCACCGCCCTACGTACCCATGCCGTTGCCCACCATAACGCAAACCATGTTAGAACCGATAATGAGTGCCAACCCCCTATTGGCAACCTTCGCCACCACAACTCAGACGCCGACGACGGCGCACACCATGCCATACACGGTCTCCATGCCACCCTTGACACCGGTAACACCTTTCCCTCATTCTTACCTAACGCCATCAATGGGAAGCCATCATCTCATACCTACATTTCCAACCCCTGAACCGTTTCCCTACACACCATTCCATCCATATATACCAATGCCGAGAGGCAACCGATCACCATTCGTAAAAGAACTGTTGAACTACGAGATACCGAGCACAGCTAAGCTACCTGACAACGCCTAGTAATATCATATATTTTAGTCGTTGTTGAGCCCTATTCTTAGTGAAATTATATCATATATCTACTGGTATTACTCACTTTTCGTGCCAGCACTTGTTTGGAAAGAAATAATGAAAACAGGGACTAAAAGCGTGCAATTTGGAAGAAGTTTGAAGATCAAGGCAAAATCAGGAAAATACGTATGCGCGCCGCGGAAATCATCAAGGCGCGACGCGGTGATGAGGTGGTGGAACACATTCAAATTTCGAAGAAACGGGGCTAACCCCTACGCGCGACGCAGTAACCATAAAAGCGCGGCGCGGTCTCGAGATTTTTGCAACTATAAATAGAGGCTTTTAGGTCGAAAAAACGAGCGAAGACCTGGTGTAGAATCGACCCCCAAGGCTCTTTGGCTTCAAGATTCAGCTTCAAGAACCATCTTTTGGTATTTCTATGTTTTTATCTTTAATTTTCATTTAGTTCAATAGTTAGTGATAGTGGCTAGTATCTTTGGGAGTGGCAACCATTGATATTTAGTTCTAGTTTCTGTTTTTGGACCCTTTGGTTACTGTTTTGTATCACTGGATCTGATTTTAAGTTAATGAATCATTTAGTTACAAGTAATTGCTTATTTTCGGTATTTATGCTTATTATTGGATTGTGGATGTTTGTTTTGTGTTTGGATGCTTGAATGACCTTGATTGGATTGATTTCCCTTGTTGATTTCAGTGACCAACTAGGGTTAGCTTTTTGGTTTGAACTTAGCCAGTGACTGTTCACTTGGACTTTAGTTATTGGTTTAGTTTATGCTTTGTTTGTGTTTGATGATTGGATTGCCTTTGTTTGCTTCTGAATTGGAGATGCACTTCTGATTTCAGCAAGTGACTAGGTTTGGTTAGTAGTTTTAGTTAGTTTATGCTTTTTTTGGGATTGATAGTCAAAAGTTAGGAACTAGGTCCTCTGACTGTAGCGTGACACTACAGTTGGTAATCTGTCACATGTCTCGACCACGTAACTCCTGTGGATCGACCCTGACTTCCACTGTGCTAAGTGAGAGTGAGGTTTTCTTATTTTCGACCGCATGACGACCGCTGCGAAATCAAATTTTGGTGCCGTTGCCGGGGAGTTGTGAGCTTGAGATTAGGTGATTTGTAGGACTTGCTAGTTTAGTTTCTTTCTAGTTAGTTAGTAATTTTGATTTTTGGTTTTTGATTTTTCGGGCGTGTTGCATTAGTGCATGCGTACCCGTAGGGGTGAGCAATTATCCCCTTTGCATTTTGACTCAAAGATTAAGCGAACTGCACGCAAGATCCGTGCACGTAGGCGTTTAAATACAATGAGTTTCAGTAATGTCAGTAGTAGTATGGTAAGTGTTGCCCAGGAACCCTCGGGTGAGGCAACGGGGATGCCATTCATTCCCCCGGTTTCAGAATTTCACATTGGGAGCACAAGTGCTACTGGTGGTGCAGCTTCAGCCCCTGCACCTATACCTTCATGCACTCTGCCGTCGATTCCACCATTTCAACCTTTATCCCAACCTCAATCCACAAACCAATTTACATCTGCCATGTCTTGGGGAGCGCCGACCCGTGATGGCACCCCAGTATCCAGACAGTAGACACCTATTTCCCAACCTATTTCTCAACCAGCACCACCAGTACTTTTTATACCTCAAGCCACATTCCAACCTATACCACTGCAACACCAATACCAGCAACCACCTCAGCAGCAGTACCAATATCAAGAGGCTGAGGAGAGATATGATGAAGAAGATGAAGGATGGGTTCCACCAGCACCACAACAACCATGGGACCGAGGTTTGGGAGCTCAAAGAAGAGCACAGCAGCATCAACCACTACAAGGTCAGCAGAGATATAATGATCATAACTTTTACGGTAATCCTGTTCAACCCTTGTATTTTGCACAACCGAGGGGGTAATCGGTTGCATCGTACGTCCAGCCACGGGAGTACGATGACTCGTCGCCCATTTACATTCCTGATGATATAGAATCTCAAGTAGAAATTAGGCCCCAGTTGATAGGAATATTAACTCAATTTAGAGGTTATAATACTGAGGATCCATACAATCACTTGTATGAGTTCATAGCTATTGCAAATGCTAATACTCATAGACACACCAATAGGGATATTTTTACGTTAAGATTATTTCCTTTCACATTAAAGGATAAGGCCAAATACTGGTTCACATCTCTTCCACTAATAGCATCACTAGTTGGGACCAACTTAAGGCAAAGTTTCTACAAGAATTCTATCCATTTAGTAAAACCACAGAAGTTAGGCGTGCAATTCAAAACTTTCAGCAGAAGCCTGGAGAGGCTTTCCACGAAGCGTTTGATAGATTAAAGGAGTTACTGCGTTCATGTCCGCACCACGAGGTTCCTAGATGGCAGTTAGTGAAGTTGTTCTTTGAAGGAGTAAGTGAGACGCATCAAGCAATGATAAATGCCTCACCAAGTGTGACATTTATGTGGCAAGAGCCAGAGGATGCTTGGAAGTTCTTAGAGCAGTTGAGCTTAGGATCTAAGGTCAGTGGATCCATGAAGGACAATACTGTCTACGTAGCAAACATTAAAGCAAAAAATAAGCGGAAGACATAAATGTAGAAGGAGCTCAGTGCTGTGACTAAGAAGTTTAATCGAATGCTCGCAAGGTTTCAACAAGAGAAGGGAGCATATGTATTGCATGGGCAAGTTATATGTAATACATGTGGTGAAATAGGACATAATCACAATGAGTGCTCAATGAATCAGGAGGAAATTAGTCAAGTGCATGGGTATGGTCAATTCCATAATGCACCACGACCATTCCGAAACAATCAGCAGCGAGAGGTAAGACAACCAGCAGTGAGGCAGCAGCAGATGCAACCTACGCCTCCAGTAGGAAATATGAACATTGGTATACAGGAAATTTTTGGACTGTTAGTTAAGCTTCAGGAAGTGGAGGATGCCAATTCAAAAGCAATTCTGAGGATAGGGGAGTTGATTATTAAGATGGAGGAAAATAGAGCATAAGAGAAGGCACAACCAGCAAAAGTGCAAGTGAATGAAGTCATCACACGCAGGAACGGGAAAAAAGTGGATAACAAGGTTGCAGCTCCACCAGCAGAAGAGGATAGTGATGTAGAAATAAACTTTGATGAAAAAGAAGAGCTGGAAAAGGAAAAGAAAAAGAGGAAGGAAGAGCAAGCAAAGCAGAAGAAACAAACAAGTACATGAGAGAAGGGGGAAACGAGTGGGACAGTTCCTTTCCCCACGACTTTGGAAAAGCCAGAGAAAAGACCATATGGGAAGAAGGGACCACAGTCAGAAGATATGTGGGAACTGTTTAGTCAAATCAAGGTTAACATTCCATTAGTTAAACTTATCAAGGAAGTTCCTGCTTATGCAAAATTTCTCAAGGATATGTGCATTCACAAAAAGCATATCTTATCCCATTTGCCTAAAATGATTAGTTTGCATGAGAATGTAAGCTCTATTTTAATGGATGCATTGCCTCCCAAGATGAAGGACCCTGGGGTTCCTCTCATCTATGTTGACTTAGGTGATGTACACATTAAGAGAGCTCTGTTAGATTTAGGTGCGAGTGTGAACATTTTACCGGGGCAACTTTTTGACAAGTATGATTTCGGTACTCTAAGATCTACAGATGTAATTCTTCAGCTTGCTGATAAGTCTACAAAGATTCCTAGGGGAATGTTGTCAGATGTTATCAATAAGGTGAGATATTTTTACTACCCAGCAGATTTCTTAGTTCTAGATACTCGTCAGGCGGCCAATAGAGAGCAACCGACAATCATCTTAGGGCGACCCTTCTTGGCCACGGCTAATGCAAACATCGACTGTCGTATGGGGGAGATGGGGATTTCCTTTGGGCATCGGCAAACTAAGATCAACATTTTTAATGCCAAAGGTAGTACCATGGAGGATGAAGAATGCTACCAGGTGGACATCATAGATGAGTTAGTGCAGCAGTATAAGCCAGAATTGTTACAGCAAGAGGTGATGGAGACTCAAGAAGAAGGAGAGGATGAGCAAGAAAAGCAAGAGGAAGCAGCAGATAAGGACAGAGGCACGAAGTATGAGGAATGCACGCACATAGAGAAGTTGCCGACAGAGATTCCTAAGACGTTAAAACCATCATTGCAGGAACCACCGAAGCTAGAATTGAAACCATTACCAGCTCATTTAAAGTATGCCTTTCTAGGAGAGAATGATACTTTGCCAGTAATTTTAGCAGCAAACTTGACAGAGGAACAAGAAAATGAATTACTCAAGATATTGTCCAAGCATAAGGAGGCTATTGGTTGGACAATCGCAGATTTAAAAGGAATTAGCCCAACCATATGTATGCATCGAATCATCACAGAAGAAGGAGCTAAACCTGCCAGAGACACGCAGAGAAGATTGAATCCAAATCTGAAGGAAGTTGTGAAAAAGGAAGTTCTAAAGTGGCTGGATGCTGGGATCATATATCCGATCTCTGATAGTGAATGAGTCAGCCCGACACAGACAGTGCCGAAGAAATCTGGAATAACTGTTGTGGATACTAAAGATGGTGACAAAGTTTCCACAAGACCCGTGACTGGATGGAGAGTATGTATCGACTACCGGAAACTCAATGCCGCTACATCCAAGGACCATTTTCCTTTACCATTCATCGATCAGATTGTGGAAAAGTTAGCTGGACAGAAGTATTATTGTTTCTTGGACGGCTACTCTGGGTATAATCAGATTGCCATTCACCCGGAGGATCAAGAAAAAACCACATTCACATGTCCATATGGTACTTTTGCGTTCCGCAGAATGCCATTTGGGTTATGCAATGCTCCCGCTACATTTCAACGGTGTATGATGGCGATATTCTCCGACATGATTGGTGACGCTTTGGAAATCTTCATGGATGATTTCTCGAATTTTGGATCAACATTTGAAGCCTATTTGAGTCAATTGGAAAAGGTATTACAAAGATGTGTTGAGTCTAATCTGGTTCTTTCTTCGGAGAAAAGCCATTTCATGGTTAGAGAAGGAATAGTTTTAGGTCATGTGGTTTCTGAGAGGGGATTTGAGGTAGATTATGCTAAGGTTAAGGTTATTTCTACATTGCCACCCCCGACATCTGTGAAAGGGGTTAGATCTTTTCTAGGTCACGCTGGTTTCTACCGTAGATTTATTAAGGATTTTAGTACTATCTCCAAACCTCTTTGTGGCCTTTTGTTGAAGGACACACCATTTATTTTTGATGAAGAATGTGTAAAAGAATTTAACATTTTAAAAAATAAATTGGTCGAGGCCCCTATCCTAAAACATCTTGATTGGACCCAACCTTTTGAAATTATGTGTGATGCTAGTGACTATGCTGCTGGTGCAGTATTAGGTCAAAAGATTGATAGGAAACCAGTAGTCATATGCTATGCTAGTAAAACTTTTTCCGAGGCTCAATTAAATTACACAACCATCGAAAAAGAGTTACTTGCTGTAGTATTTGCATTGGACAAGTTCAGGTCCTACATCTGGGGATCCAAGGTGGTAGTTTATACTGACCACAGTGCTGTTCGACACCTGCTGGCGAAAAAGGAGTCTAAACCGAGATTGATCAGGTGGATACTTCTGTTGCAAGAATTTGATGTGGAAATCAAAGACAAGAAGGGAGCAGAGAATGTAGTGGCAGATCATCTTTCTCGACTGCCAGCCGAAGGGTTGGAAGTAGGAATAAAGGACTCGTTCCCAGATGAGCAGTTGCTGGAGCTTACTGGCGCTCCATGGTATGCAAATTACGTGAATTTTCTAGCCACGGGAGCAATACCAAAACATTGGACGAAACAAAGGCAAAAGCAGTTCCGCACATATGCAAAGAGATTTATTTGGGACGACCCTGGCCTTTTCAAGGTAGGTGAGGATTAAATAATTCACCGATGTGTGCCTGACAGCGAAATCGAGGAAGTATTAAGACATTGTCATGCATCAGCATGTGGAGGGCATTTCAGCGGTAAGAAAACATGATATAAGGTTCTCGAATCTGGACTGTACTGGCCAACCATCTTCAGAGACACACATAAAACTGCTAAGGAATGCCTCAACTGTCAACAACTGGGAAACATATCAAAAAGGGATCAAATGCCCTTAAACCCAATTTTGGTAGTGGACATTTTTGATGTTTGGGGGATTGACATTATGGGTCTATTTCCCACGTCACATGGTTATGTTTACATTCTGGTAACAGTGGATTATGTGTCTAAATGGATCGAGGCAGAGGCAGCACGAATGACCATCATGTGGTGTATAAATTTGTCAAGAAAAACATTTTCACCAGGCATGGAGTTCCACGTGTGATCATAAGTGATGGAGGGTCTCACTTCAAGAATTTTAAATTTGGAAAGCTGCTAAAGCATTATGGGGTGAATCATCGGATTGCAACACCTTATCATCCTCAGACGAGCGGCCAAGTGGAAGTGTCCAATAGGCAGATAAAAGAAATTCTTCAACAGACTGTCAAAACCGACAGGAAAGATTGGTCACTAAGGCTAGATGATGCGTTGTGGGCATATCGAACTGCTTATAAGACACCGATCAGAACCACTCCGTATCGGTTGATCTACGGAAAAGGCTGTCACTTGCCTGTGGAACTCGCCAACCGAGCCTTATGGGCAATCAAGCAAGTGAATATGGATTACACTGAAGTTGGAAAAAGAACGAAAATTATAGCTGTCCGAGTTGGAGGAGCTACGAGACGAAGCATACGAGAATGCGGCTACATACAAGTCGAAAATGAAGCGGTATCACGACGCTAAGATCAGGTTGAAAACTTTTGAAGTTGGACAAAAAGTGTGGCTGTACAATTCGCGGTTGAAGATGTTTCCCGGGAAACTGAGGAGCAAGTGGAATGGTCCCTACGAAGTGGTTACTGTCACAGATTATGGTTCAATAGAGATTCGAGATTTCAAAGGCGGACAACCATTCAAAGTCAATAGACACAGGCTCAAACCCTATGTCATTGCGGGCACGTTTCAGAAATTGGAAGTGGAAACAGTGAAATTCGTGACAGATAGTCCTGTGTACACGTCATAAGTCAGGTAAGTGCACGTCCGGCTGAAGACGCTAAACTTAGCGCTTGTCGGGAGGCAACCCGATCATCATGTATATAATTGCATTGTTAAATAAGTAATAATTACACCCAATTGGGCACGGTAAGAAAAGAGCAAGTGTGGGGTCATTTTGGTAATTTTGCAACACCGCGACGCGGGATCCTAGGATCCGCGCCGCGCGTGTTTAGTTTTTGCGATTGTAAAATCAGATTTTTATACGCGACGCGGATACAAGCTTCCCGCGCCGCGGTCTTATCTTAATTTGAATTTAGAGATAATCACCAAAAACAGATTTTGAAAGCCATTCAAAATCCCCACGCTTGCATACAATCAAAATCGCATACTTCGTTGCATTCTTTACCGTGACGAATCTTTTAGTGTAATCAGCTCATCTGCATCGTTGTTTTCTTCTCAGCAAATCAAGTACTTTCTTCTCTTCTCTTTTCTTTAGAGTCTTGAACTTTGACTAAATGCCTCTATAATTCGTAGTGTCGTAATTAGTTGATAAAATTGATAGTAAAATTAGGTTTAAACTGCTGTTCTCTGCAAAACTCACTGTTTACAATTAGGTTATATGGTTTGGAATGGACATAATCTGCGATTTTTGGGTTGAACTAGTTTGCCGCGCCGCGGCCTGTTTCAGACCACGACGCGTAGTATGAATATTCTTATGGTACGTCGTGGTATGTCATGTTCGCGCCGCATCGAACGTCAAACAGTGCAGTAATTGTCAATTTTTATGATTTCTGCAGGCACGATGTCTTCCTCCGCAAGTTCAGAATCAATTGACTGGAACTCCTTGGCTACAGGAGTTGACAGAACACTTGCTTATAGCTTCTACAATCGTCGATCAGTGCAGCAACACAAGAGGATTCTTCCCCCCCCCCCCCCGGGCGGTCAACTGGGAGTTGACCAAGGAATCGGGAATCATGGATCATTTACAAGATTGGTTAGTCCAAGGGGGCTACGAGAATGGCGAGCTTACCTACACATGTCGGGCCATTGAAAATGTGGTTCACAAGGAAGAACCTATTTATCGAGAGGCGCTCTTGCAATTTCTTGCAAGCTACCACTTTGATAATCAGCCATTGGGGATGGATACAGAAGAGATGGTTCAATTTCGGTTGGGTAATCACAACCGGAGCTGCAGTCTGTGGGAATTTGGTTATCGAATCGGGCTGTATACACAGGAGGAGTCAGAGGCACCGGGGTTCGACCCATTCCACCGACGTGCTAACTATGATGCCGATGATTCCTTCTCACCTGCTGACTATCGGAGTACCATATCATCCACGCGGTATCACGAGAATACCGTACGCGAGGGGCTGATGCATCTACCGGCGCATCGAATGTTGCATCGGTTGATATCGACTATGATCTGGCCTTGTGCAGACGAGGAGCGGGTTCTACCACGTGAGCTACATCTCATGTTGTGTTTGACGCGGATACTGCAGACATGCAACATTCTGTACTCCGTGGCTGATTACATCAAACAGATCATAGACGCACCATTGAAGCAAATCGCTCTCGGTGGCGAACACTATGTAATGAGGCTGACCCAATCCTACGGGTTGCTATCCGAGCACACCACCCGTGGATTAACAATCGTTCAGCCAGTCCCCTTCAGTCCTCCAACCACCCTCTCCCAAGATGTGATTAATGTTGACGATGGTATCACAGCAACCGAGCGATCACGATTTCCAGTATTGAGGGCCGAGCCATCGACTTCCAAAAAGCGACCGCGGGTGACTATCAGTTTACCCCTAGGACTCTCCCCGGCCACCATGGAGTCAAGATATTTGGCCGATGAAGTGAAGGCGGTTCAAAAAGCCTTGCAGACCCACGGACGGGAACACCAGGTTCAAACGATGGCGATGCATGAGGTTGATAGTCGTACTAAAAATACACATGCCCAACTCCTTTGGCTTTCAGAGTGCATTATCAACTTCATCGATGGGTCTCAAAATCCTATTCAAAGACCCCAGCCAAAAGATGTTGAGAAAGAGGAAGAACCGATAGAAGACGAGGAGGAAGAACCTATGGAGGATGAGGAGGACGATACAGCACACAGTTAGGGGTGAAGTAATTATGTTTTGCATTTTTTTTTAGGTTAAAGTGTTAATTTTAGGTTAAATTTGAACTTGTTGATAAAGAAGTAGTTAGATGTTAGGTCAAGTGTTTTTAGATGAAAAATAAGCCATTTTCAGGCATTTAGGAAGTAATGGAAGTAGTTGTTTTTGTGTTGGATCTGCTATTGTGAGTGTTTGAAATTTGTACAATCTGCTGAAATTACCGCGCCGCGGCACTCTCATATGGCGCGACGCGGTCATTTCCCATTTGACGATAGTTTCAACTCTCGTAATTACCGCAACGCGCGCACTTCAATCACGCGCCGCGGCTATCCGCAACACATAGAAGTTAGTTTGTTGTACATTTATTGTTTTTGTTTCTAGTTGTTTATATTTTATCTGTATATTCTGTTTGTATTTGAAGTTTTTGTTGAGTCATGCATGTTATACCAAAAATGGGAGGAGTTGTTCCAAGCAAGTGTGGGGTCACCGTGCCCCCTCCACTTGCTTTGACTACCGGCGTGTTCACTGTTGCGCTACAACTCCAGAACGCGAAATCGAGGACATTTTTGTTCGTATTTTGTACCTGTGATACCGAGTACCAACCAAGCGATCTACCGTCCAAAGGGGTAACTCTTTCTCCCTTGTTCTAAATAATTTTTGTACAACGGAGACGTTGTACGATTTTAAGTGTGGGGTGTGGACGGTCGAAAGAGTAGTTTTTTTGACATTTTTGCAGAAATGACCGATTTTCAAAATTTTAGTAACTTTTTCAAAAAATTTATTAGATTATAATTTTGAAATGAATAGTTTGTGATTGTTTATAGCACTGGTATTTTTCGAGAAATACTATGTATTTGTGATCATGCTATTAGTTGAGTCAAATAAGTTGAGTTTTAAGAGTTAGAAGATTGGACTGTTTTAGGATTGGAATTTAGGAAGGAATTATCAATCAGTGACCTTTGTTGTTCGAGCCGGTAGGTCTAAAATGGGTGGGCCTTACGCACCTTGTCACCTAAGATCGTATGGTCTGGGATGGTATTTCCGAAAGCTCGCTACACGGACAACATCGAAAGTCGTGGACAATTCTTTAATGGCCTTTAGAATCTGAATGAGTACGTACACTTCGTTGTGGACAGAAAGTTTGTAATCAAGGGTTCTCTAGAAAGCCATGAATTCCAAAGAACATTCTGATTATGTTTTCACGAACTATTTCAATCTAACTCTGGGGACAATAAGCTTTGAAATTGAACACATCCAAAAATCGTTTGAGTTTTAGTTAAAATCTATTAAAAACTCTATTGCTTGGGGCAAGCAAGGCACAAGTGTGGGGTGTTTGACAACGCCTACTAATATCATATATTTTAGTCGTTGTTGAGCCCTATTCTTAGTGAAATTATATCATATATCTACTGGTATTACTCACTTTTCGTGCCAGCACTTGTTTGGAAAGAAATAATGAAAACAGGGACTAAAAGCGTGCAATTTGGAAGAAGTTTGAAGATCAAGGCAAAATCAGGAAAATACGTACGCGCGCCGCAGAAATCATCAAGGCGCGACGCGGTGATGAGGCGGTGGAACACATTCAAATTCCGAAGAAACGGGGCGTGACGCGGGATCCATAAAAGCGCGGCGCGGTCTCGAGATTTTTGCAACTATAAATAGAGGCTTTTAGGTCGAAAAAACGAGCGAAGACCTGGTATAGAATCGACCCCAAGGCTCTTTGACTCCGAGATTCAGCTTCAAGAACCATCTTTTGGTATTTTTATGTTTTTATCTTTAATTTTCATTTAGTTCAATAGTTAGTGATAGTGGCTAGTATCTTCGGGAGTGACAACCATTGATATTTATTTCTAGTTTCTGTTTTTGGACCCTTTGGTTAGTGTTTTGTATCACTGGATCTGATTTTAAGTTAATGAATCATTTAGTTACAAGTAATTGCTTCTTTTCGGTATTTATGCTTGTTATTGGATTGTGAATGTTTGTTTTGTGTTTGGATGCTTGAATGACCTTGATTGGACTGATTTCTCTTGCTGATTTCAGTGACCAACTAGGGTTAGCTTTTTGGTTTGAACTTAGCCAGTGACTGTTCACTTGGACTTTAGTTATTGGTTTAGTTTATGCTTTGTTTGTGTTTGATGATTGGATTGCCTTTGTTTGCTTCTGAATTGGAGATGCACTTCTGATTTCAGCAAGTGACTAGGTTTGGTTAGTAGTTTTAGTTAGTTTATGCTTTTTTTTTTGGTATTGATAGTCAAAAGTTAGGAACTAGGTCCTCTGACTGTAGCATGACATTTAGTTGGTAATCTGTCACCTGTCTCGACCACGTAACTCCTGTGGATCGACCCTGACTTCCACTGTGCTAAGTGAGAGTGAGGTTTTCTTATTTTTGACCGCATGACGACTGCTGTAAAGTCACTACCAACCCTGAAAACTTACAATGGAACTACCGACCCCGATAGCCACATAGACACGTACGAGTGGCACATGCAGTCTTTGAAGTTGGACGAGAGGTTTTGGTGCACATATTTCCCGACAACGTTGGACGGCAACACAGGAGCCTGGTTCAGAAGCCTAGCTCCAAACAGAATCCACAACTTCGAGTAGTTAAAGCAACAGTTATTAATGAACTTCATGCAGCTACGAAAGTACAGAGGGGACAACAGTGCAATCATGGGGTGCAAGCAACGAGAAGGCGAATCCTTGAAAGACTACTTCCAAATATTTAACAAAGCCACCTTAGATATCCCAGGACAAGACAATAAACTCATCACAGGAGCATTCACATGGGGTCTCCTGCCAGGGTTACTCTCAAGGAAATTCTTGGGGAGACCGCCACAATCCAGACACAAAATGAAGGAAAGGGTGGAGCGATTTCTTCGACAAGAAGAAGGCATCGCTGAAAAGCAAGCATATCTCCAGGCCGCCACAGAGAGACGAGGCAATAAATTCCCCAACCATCCGTACAGCATGGCGGCCCAGCGACACGCAGGTCCAGGCAACCGCCCATTTCGGAGATACAACGCACACCCCAAGGAGGGAGGACGAGGCAGACGCAGCGACGTATATGCCATAAGAGACGGCCACAACCGACGAAACCAGGGATATACAGCCGGATACTGCGAGTATCATCACAGCAAGACTCACAACACGCACGACTGCACCATGCTACGCAGAGAAGTCCCAGAAAAACAATTGAAAGGCAACCTGGTTGAACTTGCAAGAACTCTACGAGACCAAAACGAGAAAGTGCAACACACCCTTAAACCACAAAAGGGCTATCACCAGCACAGAGCGCCGGAAAAGGAGATTCTCGCCATCCGATCATTCCAGCAAAGTAGAATGCAACCGTCCAGCCCCCAGGGGGCAGACTGTCCAGAGAGCACTGAACGTGGAATTCTCGAACAACGACCCCAAACCAGACCAATGGAAAGGAGATGACCCCCTGGTGATAGCAGGCTACGTAGGCAAACCAAAGTGCATAGAGTCTACATAGATGGAAGAAGTGCCGCTGATATCCTCTATGAGAGCTGCTTCACACAACTCCCTCAGGTAATCAAGGATGGCCTCAAGCCAGCAAAGGGAAGACTGGTAGGATTCACCGGCCACAACATCTAGCCACTGGGAATCCTCCCCATTCCCTTCACATTACGGAGTCACGACGACCAAACCAAGAAAACGGTCCTAATCGAATTTGTAGTCATACGGACGCCTTCAGAACATAACATTCTGCTGGAAAGACCAGGCCTCTTGAAATTTGGGGCAGTAGCATCAACGGTGCATGGCACCCTAAAATTCCACGGTGATCGCCAGCGTATGCAAACCACTAAAGTGCTGCCAGATACTCCAACCGGAAGAACTCACTCGTAATCAGAAGCGCCCAAAGCTGGAGGCGGCAGACGCCAATGTGGTCATCAACTCGGACCACCCGGAGCAGCCGATCAAAATAGGAACCACCTTGCCAAAAGAAACACGAAGCGACCTAATAGCCCTCCTGCAACAATACAAACATGTTTTCGCATGGAAGCCCACGGACATGGTGCGAATAGAAAGAGAAATCATCGAACATGGGCTCAACATCCAACCAGGTAGCGCCCCAGTGAAGAAAAAAAAGAGAGGGGGCAAGCAGGAGAACGCAATGACGCCATTAACAAAGAGGTAACAAAGCTGGTGCAGGCAGGGATCCTACGGGAAATTCCCCACTTGGATCGCAAATCCTGTGATGGTCAAAAAATCCGACGGAAGCTGGCGGATGTGCATTGATTATAAAGACCTCAACAAGGCCTGCCCAAAGGACAGCTATCCGCTCCCAAAGATAGACCAGAAGATCGAATCCCTACACGGGTTTCGCTGGAAGTGTTTCTTGGACGCCTACAAAGGCTACCACCCGATCTTGATGAAAAAAGACGACGAGGAAAAAACGGCATTCTACACAGACCACAGAACCTTTTGCTACCAAAATATGCCCTTTGGATTGAAGAACACGGGCGCCACGTACCAACGGCTGGTAGACCGGGTATTCGCCTTCCAGATAGGCCGGAACATCGAAGTCAACATAGATGACATGGTGATTAAGAGCAGGAGTGACCCAGACCTACTAAAGGACATACGAGAAACACTCACCACCTTGGAGAGAACCAAAATGAAACTAAACCCATCCAAATGTACCTTCGCCGTAGAAGAGGGGCAATTCCTCGGGTACTAAATCACCAACGATGGAATACAGCCCAACCCAAGAAAAGTAAAAGTCCTAGTAGAAACGCCGACCCCAGCCACCCTGAAAGACATGCAGGGCCTGAACGGAAAACTGAGAGCGCTGGGAAGATTCGTGGCAAAGTCGGCAGAAAGAGCAGTCCCATTGTTCAATATCTTGAAAGGTGACGTAAACAAAGGCGGCTTTAAGTGGACCCCTGACGCAGACAAGGCATGGCAAAAACCGAAGAAAGTCCTGACCACCTGACAACGCCTAGTAATATCAAATATTTTAGTCATTGTTGAGCCCTATTCTTAGTGAATTTATATCATATATCTACTGGTATTACTCACTTTTGTGCTAGTGCTATTGTGCAAGAAAAAGATGAAAACAGGGACCAAAAGCGTACAATTTGGAAGAAGTGTGAAGATCAAGGCAATATTAGGCGAATTCGCACACGCGCCGCGGGATTCACAAAGGCGCGACGCGGTGTTGAGGCGGTGGAGAAAATTCAAATGCCGATAAAACGGGGATAAACCCATACGCGCGCCGCGGGATCGACTTTTGCGCGGCACGACCTCGTGATTTTTGCAACTATAAATAGAGGGTTTTAGGTCGAAAAAATCAGCAAAGGCTTGGCATAAAATCGACTCCCAAGACTCTTTGACTCCGAGTTTTAGCTTCAGCAACCACCATTTGGTATTTTTATATTTTTCTCTTTAATTTTCCATTAGTTTCATAGTTAGTAACATTTGGCTAGTATCTTTGGGAGTGACAACCATTGATACTTAGTTTTAGTTCTTGTTTTAAACATTTGTGTTACTGTTTTGGACTTTTTTGATATCTGAGGTTTTTGGTTAATGAATCATTGGTTTTTACTAATTGCTTCTTTTCGGTATTTTATGCTTTAGAATGATTTTGGATGTAGATTTGTGATTGGATGTTGATTTAATCATGATTGTTCTGAATTTCGGTACTGATTTCAGTAACTAATTAGGATTAGTATTGGTTTGGAGTTTAGTTTAGTGGATGTTTGTTTGGAATTATTGGAATTTATGATTTTTGGGATTTATTGGCAAAAGTTAGGAACTAGATCCTCTGACTGTAGCGTGACACTGCAGTTGGTAATCTGTCACCTATCTCGACCACGTAACTCCTGTTGATCGACCCTGACTACCACTATACTAGTGTGTGTTAGGTATTTTCTTATTTTTGACCGCATGACGACCGCTGCGATGTCAAATTTTGGCGCTGTTGCCGGGGAGTTGTGAGCATGAGAATAGGTGATCTGTAGGACTTTTGAGTTTCTGATTTTGTGTTTTAGTATTGAGATTTCAGTTAGTTAGTAATTTTGCTTTTGGTTTCTCGGGCGTGTTGCATTAGTGCATGCGTACCCGTAGGGGTGAGCAATTATCCCCTTTGCGTTTTGACTCAGAGATTGAGCGAACTGCGCGCAAGATCCGTGCACGTAGGCGTTTAAATACAATGAGTTTTAGTAATGTTAGTAGTAGTATAGTGAGTGTTGCCCAGGAACCCTCGGGTGAGGCAATGGGGATGTCTTTTATTCCCCCGATTTTAGAATTTCACATTCAGAGCACGAGTGCTACCGGTGGTGCGGCTTCAGCCCCTGCACCTATACCGTCATGCACTCCGCTATCGATTCCGCCATTTCAATCTTTATCCCAACCACAATCCACAAACCCATTTACATCTGCTATGTCTTGGGGAGCGCCGACCCGTGATGGCACCCCAGTATCTAGACAGCAGACACCCATTTCACAACCTTTATCACAACCACCACCAGTACTTTTTAAACCACAAACCACATTCCAACCTATACCACTACAGCCACATTACCAACAACAACCAATAAGAACATTTTTAGATTAAGATTGTTCCCATTCACTCTGAAAGACAAAGCCAAATATTGGTTCACGTCTTTGCCATCAAATAGCATCACTACATGGGACCAACTCAAAGCTAAGTTCTTACAAGAGTTTTATCCGGCAAGCAAGATGACGGAAATCAGGAGGGCTATTTAGGATTTCCAGCAGAAGCCTGGAGAAGCTTTTCATGAAGCATGGGATCATCTAAAGGAGTTGATGAGGTCGTGCCCTCATCACGATATTCCAAAGTGGCAACTGGTCAAGGTATTCTTTGAAGGAGCAATTGAGACGAATCAAGCCGTGATTAACGCATCATCTAGTGGCACTATTATGATGCAGGACCCGAAGGAGATCTGGCAGTTTTTGGAACAGTTAAGTAATGGCTCTAAGGCAAATTTCTCCACAAGAAAGACGGTAGGCACAGCTGCAGCAGTGGGAGCCGATGCCGATTGGAAAAAGGATGTAAAGAAAGAGATAAGCGAGCTTAATAAGAAATTCGATAAACTCATGTCTACTTTGCATAATGGACCCCAGAGTCAGCCACAAGGAGGTCAAGGAGGACCAAAGACTCAAGAAGCAAATCAAGTCTATGGTCAGGGTCAAGGTCAATATAACAATGGACGACCCTATAGACCATATAACCAAGGACAGCAGAATTTCAATAACTAGAGGCAGAGCAACTACCAAGGGCAATCTTCAAACCCGCCCAGGCAGTATCAACCGGCAAACAATAATGGTAATGCCAATGGAAGTGGTAGCAGCAATAATAGGGGGCCTAACAACTCTATCAACAATGCCGCAGGAATTCAGGAGGATCTAGTCTCGAAAATGTATGAGATGTTCAACACAACGCAGCAGCAATCGTAGGCTAATGCGAAAGCCATCGTCAATATGGAGAGGCAAATCGCCCAAATGGCTGAAGACCAACGAAAAAGAGATAATGGGAAGCTGCCCAGTACCACAGAAGTCAATCCAAACCATACTCAGCGAGCGGGGAAGGAGCAGGTCAATGCTGTCGATGCAGAATGGAGAAAGGTGACCATGGAAGATCTGCTAGGTCACGAAAGTGGAATTGAGGGACCAGGCAGAGAAGAGGAAGTTGAGAATGAAAATGAAAGCAAGGAAAATGTTAATATTGAGGTCGAAAAAGTTGAAGTTGAAAAGGAGGCAAAGGAAATTCCAGTTGAGAAGGAGCCTCAACCAAAGGAGGACAAGGATGTCCAAGAGGAAAAGTAGCCAATAATAGCTGGAATTAAACAGAAGAAGAAGGGTAAGAAAGAGCAGAAAAAGCAGGAAGTGCCCAACAAAGTGACCTGGCCATCAATTAACCAACCCTTGTGGGATGAGCTTAGGAACACTCCAAAGGATACAAGAATTCTTCAGGAGATGTGTGAGAAAAATGGAAAAAGCAAGACTCCCACACCTGACACTGTGAGGTTGACCATCAAGGCTAGTGAAGCATTGTTGGGAACATTGCCTAAAAAGGAGAAGGATATGGGATCACCACTAATTACTGCTACCGTAGGAGATGTGGTCATTAGGAACACCTTACTGGATTTGGGGGCAAGCATGAATGTGCTACCGAGATATTTGTATGATAAATACAAGAATGAGGAATTAGAGCCGGCAAAGACTGTATTACTGCTGGCTAACCAGTCAACCAAAGTATCCCGAGGTAAGCTGACCAATGTCATAGTGAAAGTTGGGGATTTCTTTTACCCAGTGGACTTTTTAGTTATGGAATATGAGAGTCAGGAGGACGCGCCCGCGTTAATATTAGGATGTCCATTTTTGGCTACAGCCGGCGGTATTATTGATTGCAAAACAGGAGATTTGGATATCTTTTTTGGGTCGAGGAAAAGAAGGTTAAATATGTTTGGGAATCCCATATCTCTACCTCAGGGGTGTGATGACAAGAATTTGGACAGCAACTTGCTGATGGAACCAGGGATTAGGGACAAAAGCAAAATATGGATGCGAACAGGAGAAGGAGGAAAAGAGGAAGTTTTAAAGGAAACGAAGGAGCATCCGTTGTCCACCATTGACAAAGAGCAGCTGCTGGACATGATGGAAATGTTGGAGGCAAGACACCAGCAATACGAGAAAGATACAAGGGAAAGAGAAGCAAAGGTCTTTCAACTTCTAGAAGCCCAGCAACAATGGATTAGCGGAGTTAGTGACAGAATGACTCAACTCACTTCATTGCTGTCAATGATGGCTCACAATTTCGCACCAGAAATTCAAGAAGAGTAGGAAAAAGAACAACACGTCTGGCTGTAGACGTTAAACTTAGCGCTTGTTGGGAGGCAACCCATCTTTCATAGGTTATGTACTGTATTTTTTAGGAGTAATTAGGAAGATTATATCATCGTCATTGCAGGTATTATTGGTTCAAGGCAAGTGTGGGGTTGATTTGCGCGCCGCGGGTTCAAAAACCAACCCGATGCGCAGGGGTTGATTTGGGAACACGCGCGCCGCTGTTTGCTCATATCCGTGCCGCAGGAAACGATCGGTCGGTTTTCTTCGATAAAAAGGTAAGCCGCGACACTATTCACACACACCCACGCCGCTGAGCTCTGATCATCGAAATTTTCTCGTGTTTTTTCTTGCTCATTTCATTCCCGCGATCAAGGTATGTCATTCTAACTAGTTTTCACTTGTTAGAACTAGCGATTATGCAGCTAAATTGGTTGATTTCTCCAAAACTCAAAAAACTTAGAAATCGGCAATGCTTACTCGTAGGGTGCTTATTTTGCCAAATAATGACCCTAGATGAGTTAGTCGGTGCCTAGGCTACCTTGTAGTGCAATTGGATTGAGTTTAAACAGGTTAAATCGTGATTTTGGGTTTGAAATTTGGAATAGCTCAGTAGAGTATGTCGCGAGGAGAGATGCACTTACTAGTCGCCGGGTTCTTGAGGCGACGATCATTGACCGCGACATTCTGAGTTACGCCGGGCTCTGGGCTGAGATCGAGCCATTTCTCCCCCGCACATGGACTCATGAGGACGCTTCATTAACATGTTGTGGCTGGGACAGGCTCATGGCCACCCAGGACGATGTTGTGTACATCGAGCTTCTTTTGGAGTTTCTCTCGACGGTCCGTTTTTCACCGGGTTCGACGGAGGCCAGGTCCAGGCTGGTGCGATTCCGATTGGGGGGAGTCCCTAGGGAGTGCAGTCTCCGAGATCTTAGGAGACGCACGGGCATCTACACGGAGGCAGACCTCCAGCACCGATACTTCACACAGTTCTTGCATGCATGCGTCCAGGGGCAGCCCGAGAGGGGTGCCAATCCAGCTGTTTGGGCACCATTGCCCAACGTACATTTTGAGGCGGGGTCGGCCAGGGAGAGCCAGCTCCGCAACCCGCTTCACCGGCTCATGCACCGTATTGTCACCACCTCTATCATGCATAGGGAGGGGCCGAGAAGGTGTCCGGTGAGGACTTGACGTATCTTTGGGTGTTCCTTGACCCCTCCAGGTTCCTCCACCTCCCGTTTGCCTTAGCTGTATCTCTCTCCACCCGTGCGACGGGTGCATCTTCCAGCAGTCCTTTGGCCCGCGGGCATTACATCACCCGCCTGGCCCGTTCGTACAGAATCCTCACAGCTGCGACTGTGGACACCTTGACTGCCTTACCTCCAGTTCGCACCACGGCACGAGCTCTGGAGAACATGGGGCTGATCGAGCAGCAGCGCCCAGGCCAGTACGTGAGGGTTGTGACCGAGGCACCCCAGGCTCCCCAGCCAGCATACGCCCAGCCAGGCAGGAGACGCCGGAGACCCGACCCACCAGCACCAGAGCCCCAGCCACAGTTATCCGATGAGCTAGCGGCCATCCAGGACCTGAGACAGAGGATGTCTGCTAGGGAGGCGCATGACCAGTGGATGGCGGAGACTCAGAGGATGATCATGCTCCGGATGCAGATTGATGACATTCCACCTCACCCCTCCGGAGGAGATGCTGGGGCAGGTCCATCTGGGACCCGCCAGGATGACGATTGATGTATTTTTCTTATTTTCTTTTGGATATCTGTACTGTACTTATGATATTACTATCTTTTTGCTTGTTTATATTTTAGTTGTTTTTATTTGCATTTGATGTTTCTGTTGAGTCTTGCATGTGATACCAAAAATGGGGGAGTTGTTTCAAGCAAGTGTGGGGTCATCGTGCCCCCTCCACTTGCTTTGACCACTGGCGTGCTCACTGTTGCGCTACAACTCCAGAACGCTAAATCAAGGACCTTTTTGTGCGTATTTATACATGTGACATCGAGTACCAATCAAGCAGTTCAACTGTCTAAAGGGGTAACTCTTTCTCCCTTGTTTTGAATAATCTTTGTACAACAGGGACGTTGTACAGTTTTAAGTGTGGGGTGTGGACGGTCGAAAGAGTATTTTTTTAATTTTTTGCGGAAAATGACCAATTTTCAAAATTCTTTAGCAACTTTTTCAAAAATTTTAATAGATTGTAATTTCGAAATGAATGGTTTGTGAATGTGATAGCATTGGTATTTTTTGAGAGATATTATTTAGTTGTTATCATGCTATTAGTTTAGTCAAATAAGTTGAGTTTTAGGAGTTAGACGATTGAGATATTTTAAGATTGGAATTTAGGAAGGAATTGTCAATCTGTGGCCTTTGTTGTTTGAGCCGGTAGGTCTAAAATAGGTAGACCTTACGCACCTTACCACCTAAGATCGTCTGGTCTGGGATGGTATTTCTAAAAGCTCGTTACATGGACAACATCGACAGTCATGGACAATTCTTTAATGGCCTTGAGAATCTGAATGAGTACGTACACTTCAATGTGGACAAAAAATTTGTAATAAAGGGTTCTTTAGAAAGCCATGAATTCCAAAGAACATTCCGATTATGTTTTCACGAACTATTTCAATCTAACTCTGGGGACAATAAGCTTTGAAATTGAACACATCCAAAAATCGTTTGAGTTTTAGTTAAAATCTATTAAAAAACTCTCTTGCTTGGGGACAAGCAAGGCACAAGTGTGGGGTATTTGACAACGCCTAGTAATATCAAATATTTTAGTCGTTGTTGAGCCCTATTCTTAGTGAATTTATATCATATATCTACTGGTATTACTCACTTTTGTGCTAGTGCTATTGTGTAAGAAAAAGATGAAAACAGGGACCAAAAGCGTACAATTTGGAAGAAGTGTGAAGATCAAGGCAATTTTAGGCAAATTCGCACGCGCGCCGCGGTGTTGAGGCGGTGGAGAAAATTCAAATGCCGATAAAACAGGGATAAACCCATACGCGCGCCGCGGGATCGACTTTTACGCGGCGCGGCCTCGTGATTTTTGCAACTATAAATAGAGGGTTTTAGGTCGAAAAAATAAGCAAAGGCTTGGCATAAAATCGACTCCCAAGACTCTTTGACTCTGAGTTTTAGCTTCAGCAACCACCATTTGGTATTTTTTATATTTTTCTCTTTAATTTTCCATTAGTTTCATAGTTAGTAACATTTGGCTAGTATCTTTGGGAGTGACAACCATTGATACTTAGTTTTAGTTCTTGTTTTAAACATTTGGGTTACTGTTTTGGACCTTTTTGGGATCTGAGGTTTTTGGTTAATGAATCATTTGGTTATTACTAATTGCTTCTTTTCGGTATTTTATGCTTTGGAATGATTTTGGATGTTGATTTGTGATTGGATGTTGATTTAATCTTGATTGTTCTGAATTTCAGTTCTGATTTCAGTAACTAATTAGGATTAGTATTGGTTTGGAGTTTAGTTTAGTGGATGTTTGTTTGGAAATATTGGAATTTATGATTTTTGGGATTTACTGGCAAAAGTTAGGAACTAGATCCTCTGACTGTAGCATGACACTGCAGTTGGTAATCTGTCACCTGTCTCGACCACGTAACACCTGTGGATCGACCCTGACTACCACTATACTAGTGTGTGTTAGGTATTTTCTTATTTTTGACCGCACGACGACCGCTGCGATGTCACCACCCTCCCAACACTGTCTAGCCCCACCGCTAGAGAATCACTGGTGATGTACCTGTCTACCTCCAGAGAGGCCATCTCCGCCGTGCTGGTAACGAAACGGGGGGGCGGGGGCAGACAATCACCGGTATACTTTGTAAGTAGAGCCCTCCAAGGACCAGAAATCAATTACCCGACTTAGGAGAAATTGGTCCTTGCATTAATATACGCAGCAAGACGGTTGAGGCGGTACTTCCAAGCCCACAAAATCGAAGTGAGAACGAGCCAACCGCTCAAGCAAATAATGTTGAAGCCAGAAACTTCAGGAAGACTGGCAAAATGGGCCATTGAACTTGGAGAACACGATATCGAATACCGCCTACGAATAAGTATCAAGGGGCAGGCATTGGCAGAATTCTTGCTGGAAGTACCAGAAACTGAGGGGCGGCAATGCAATACGATAACGGCCCCCGAAAAAGAAAGCACAACCTGGAAGCTGCACACGGACGGTGCGGCCGGAAAAGAAGGTTGTGGCGCCGGATTAATCCTCCAAAGCCCCCACAATGAAGAAATGACGTACGCATTGAGATTCGACTTCCAGACTTCCAACAACGAGGCGGAATATGAAGCGTTGATCGCTGGACTACGTCTCGCAGCAAGTAGCGGGGTCAAGGATCTGGAAGTCCTCAGCGACTCTATCTTGGTGACAAACCAGGTAAATGGGGTATATAAAGCCCGAGACCTAAGGATGAAACGATACATAGTAATGGTCGTCAACTTGGCCAAGGCGTTCAACTCAATCACCATCAGGCAAATCCCAAGGTCGGAAAACCGGAGAGCTGATGCATTAAGCAAGTTGGCGTCGACATCGTTCGATCACTTGACAAAGAAAGTACTGGTGGAGGTACTCAAGGAACGAAGTATAGAAGAAACCCATGTGAAGGAAATAGCAAAGGAAACAGCGGCATGGATGACCCCAATCATTGAATACATCAAACACGGAATCCTCCCAGAAGACGAAACGCAGGCCAGAAGGATCAGAATCAAAGCCCTACAATACTCCATAATGGACGGGAGGCTATACAAAAAAGGGTACCATGTCCCGTGGCTAAAGTGCATAACGAGCCGGGAAGGACAACAGCTGTTGCAAGAAACACACTCGGGGGACGCAGGGGCGCATGAAGGTGCAAGGGCACTAACTGGAAGAATACTACGGATGGGGGTGTACTGGCCGGAAATCCAACAAGACGCGGGGGAACTCGTGCCAGACATTCGCGCCAGTACAAAGCTTACCCTCCGCACAACTAACGAACATAACGGCCCCCTGGCCGTTCCACCAGTGGGGAATAGACATAGTGGGCCCTTTCCCAGAAGCGCCGGGAAAAGTGAAGTTCTTGAGTGTGGCGGTAGACTATTTTAAAAAGTGGATCGAAGCCGAGCCTGTGGCCAACATATCCGGAAGGTCAATAATCAAATTCATGTGGAAATCCATCCTCACGCGATTCGGCACGCCAAGAACCCTAATCAGCGACAACGGCCTCCAGTTTGCAGAAAACCCCTTCAAAGGATGGTGCGCTGACAGGCAAATCCACCAACGCTTTACTTCGGTGGCCCATCCGCAAGTAAATGGACAGACGGAGGTATCCAACAAAACAATAGTAAATGGGATTAAGAAACGACTAGGTAAAGCAAAGGGGAACTGGGTGAATGAGTTGCCCAGTGTCCTATGGTCCTACAGAACCACTCCCAGAACAGGCACCCAGGAAACACCTTTTAGCCTGGTCTACGTAACTGAAGCAGTCCTACCCCCAGAGCTAATGATAACATCACTACGAATTGCCAACTTTTCCCCAGAGCAAACGGCAGAAGATCTCCCACAAAACCTTGACTCGTTGGAAGAAAGAAGGGAAATCTCCCTCCTGCGACAAGCGACTTTGAAACACAAGGTAGAGAAATACTACAACCAACGAGTAAGGGGAAGAGTCCTCAAAGTGAATGATTGGGTCTTGAGGAAAAACGAAGCAACCCACGCTGAACCCCTGAGCAAGTTGAGCCCAACCTGGGAAGGACCCTACAAGGTCGTCGAGGCAAACCGCAATGGCTCGTACATTTTGGAGACAATGGAAGGAAGAGCAATACCCAAAACTTGGAACATACAAAACCTACTAAAGTACCATTTCTAGGGAAGAGGGATGAGACGACGATGGCAACACAAGTACCCCCTGGGGGTCGTTTTTGGAAAACGCACACCAAAATGTATTGAAACTACGACTTTTGTTAAATGTTAAGGCTTCGATAGGACTGATCACCCCGCCGAAGGCCATTTTTACTTTATCAACAAAGCTTCAAAACACTATTGTCTATCATTTTTTGCATGCATGCTTCAAATCGGCCTGGCGCCCCCAACGGCTCAGCTGCCTTAACAGGACTCCGTGTGCCTTTATCTTGGTCTGGCGCCCCCAGCGGCCCAGCTGCCTTAACAGGACTCCGTGTGCCTTTATCTTGGCCTGGCGCCCCCAGCGGCCTAGCTGCCCCCACAGGACTTCGTGTGCCTTAGCAAGATTTTGAGTGTGTTCACATTAGCCTAAGTATACCTGCAAGAAAAACAACATTTCCAAACAAGTCTACTGGAATCCAAGCAACGCAGAATAAGAGCAATAACAAAACAACAACTCCACAAGTAAAGAAATGCAGGATACCAAACCCAAACATCCATTCACAAAAAAGGTGGGGCACATATCATCCAGCCCCATCAGTTCAACAACTGGTAAAAACAACCACAAACACCCAAGCAAAATATTGTCAGCACAAGAGAAAATATTGTTTAAGAGTTACAACCATATCGAATTTGATTAAAGGAAACCCAACTGCCCCAAACAAACCACTAGCAGACCACCAACAAAACCACCAAACTGCCACTCCTCCTCCTCCGGCTTAAGCATCTCCTTAAACTCCTCAACGCTAACTTGTCCAAGCTTCAACAATGTCGCATAATCCAGGGAGGCAAAGTCCTCGATAGCCCGACCCATCTCCGCCTCATAATCAGAAAACGAACTCCCACCTGCAACATCAGAGAGATCCAAAGAAGGGTTAGCACGGAGACGAAGACGCATGGCTTCCTCCCCGATAGCATAGCATGTGCGCTTGATTTCACCAATGCCCTAGATAAACTCCGGCTGGAGCATCACCTTCTCGATCACCCGGACAATACCCTCCCGCAACAGCCACTCCAAATCTTCTTTAACCCCCGCAAGCTCCATACTCCCAGCCTCCAAAGCCTTATCCTTTTCAGCAACATCACAAACCAGGCTCTCGTTCTGGATGGCTAGACCCTCATTCAGTTGCTGAACCTTCTCTAATTCAGCTTCGCAAGCACTCAACCTTTCCTCAACAAGCATCTTCTCTGAAACCGCCACCCTAACCCTGTCGTCATGCTCTCCAACGGTTTTCTCCAACACCTCAACCTGCCTCCTCAGTTCCTGCTCAGAAGTGCGGAGGGCCTCCAAGTCCCGATCAGAGGAAATAAACCTCTGTAGACGCCTAGCCCCAGCAGCAAACATGTACGCACTCTGAGCGGAAGCAAATTGCAAGGCCGAAACAAGGGCATCGTTTGGATACAGCTCCATGTCATTCTCAGTGGCTGGAGGGAAGACATGGCAGCAAAGTCCAAAGCTGTAGAGCGGACAGTCAGCCGGGAACCATTGACCAAACCCCAGGTCAGGGAGAAAGGAAGGGAAGAAAAGTCGGTCAAAACATGGCGACCAAGCGTCGACTCGACATGAGCCCCCAACCCAGCAACTGAACCCCGCTGCGTTACAGCCGCACCAACACCAACCGAACCACCACCGTCCCCACCAGGACCCTCAGAAACAGCTCCCTTGTTAATATCAATCGCCGACCCTCCGGCATCACCGGTAACATTAGCCCCAGCAGCAGGCTCATCTCTAACCTGTGCTTCGTCGTCAGGGATTTGAAATACCTCCTCTTTATCGCCAAAAACTCCTGCGCTCCTCAAACCAGATAACAACTTGCGACGGCTGAACGCCGAACCGGCACAAGATTGGCCGACGCATCAACCGGACCTACAGAACCTTCACCAGCTTTACGCTTACCCATCTTCATAACAGCCTCAACTATCCCATCTTTACTATCTTTCACCGATTCACCAAAAACAGCAGGACCTTGGAAAGAGGACGTACGTACACTTGCATCGACAAGCGGGGACCCCCCAGCAGTGTCACCTTCTTCATGTCCCCCAGCGCTTGGAGTCTCGTCGGGATGGACATCAGAAAAGCCATGGAATGTAAACGGATCAGGTACTTTGTCCACCAGATCCACCTCCCGGTACTCCAGTCCCAGGATACTTGTCAGCCAACACATCGGTAAAGGCAATTGGACGAGCGACACCTGAGAAACACAGTGTTCATCCCTCACAATACGAAAAGGAAGGGAGAGAGAAATGAAACATGAAAAGGAACACAGTTAAAGGCATTCCTTTCACCATAGAGAAGAATTCAGGCATTTTCCCCTAGCCCTCCACGACGGACTCAATCCTCCACCAGCAAGGATGTACTCAGGGTAATCGTCGGGCACAATGTGGAAAGCGTTCAGGATGGCAACAGTGTCGCGGTTGTGGGCATACAGCACCGGTGCCGGGTCCTTAATTCCTCCACGACGAACAAACATTTTCCCGACCCGGCTCTCGTTGACCCAAAACCATTTTTCTGTCCAATTTTTAGGAGATATCTTCTCCCCAACCAACACATGGGTCAATCGCCCCCGAGAATAAAAGGTGTATCCTTCACTCGCTTGTGAAAAATGGAAATAGTGCTTAAAGACGAAGTAGTCGGGGGCAATCCATAAAGCTCGGCATAGCAACTCAAAAGAAACCACCTTGTTGACGGCGTTGGGAGCGAGTTGAGTAATACCTACTCGATCCCTTCGCAGGACCTCATCCATGAAGTTGCTGGTTGGAGGACGATACCCAGCATCGAAGGTTTTAACGAATATACCCACTTTCCCCGGAGGGGGATGATAAAGTCCGGCACCGTCAGTAGGATACAACACGCCATCGTCAGGGCAAAACCTATAACGATCGACAAGTTGCGACCACTGTTCGTCGGTCAGCGGAATGCCAACGTCGAGGGCCATGAAAACAAAAGAACGAAGACGGAGAAAATAAAAAAGGGGGGAGAGAAGTAAGGAAAGTCACGAAAGAAATCTAGCAACAGGAAAAAGAAAAAACCGCAAAGGAAGTTATATATAACCAGGAAAGGAAGGGTTTCCTCAAAACGAGGAAACCAAAAAAATAACCGGATAATTTGAAAAGACGGGCGCAGATACCAAAAACTGCCGTAATGATGATAGACTATACGGGTCTTGTCACCGAAGGTGGGAACTCAGACCAAACAAACCCCAGCCCTACACGTGTCCTTTCCATAATTCTAGAACATTACGGCTCCGTTGGGCCTACGCGATAACTACTAGACTAGGGGGACTTGATAACGTATCATGGAATACGGACTGGCAGAGCCCATCGACCCAGAACCTCGAGCGCTGCCCCGCAGCGCTCGACTTACTCGGATACGCCCCACAGCGCCAACAACCGCTTCTCTAGGCCGCCCTCTCCATAACAACTTTCCCTCAAAGCCAAGGGCGACAACCTGCGAGAAAGGCTGACACGTGCAGGCGACAAAAGGTGTACACGGCGCACTACCTGTGCTCCTCCCGTACACCTCCTGCACCACGATCGCGCACCAGGCTATCGCCCAATCATTCCCTAAGCCCGCTGGAGGACTGACATCGATGTCCCCAAAAACAAGCCCAACCTCAGGTATAAAAGGCCAAGGGTCCTTCAGGTAACTCTCAAGTTCTCTACACTACTATATCTCGCCCTCCAGAGATAATCACTCTAAAACACCCAACTGACTTGACCGTCGGAGCTACTACCCCCATCACCCCGGAGTCTGAAGTCACAACATATATATATATATATATATATATATATATATATATATATATATATATATATATATATATATATATATATATATATATATATATGATGCAATATTAGCTTCTATTTCGTCTGATTCTCACTTCATAGGTGATTCTGACCGCTTCGAGGTTGACCTGCGATCACAATCACGAGGGAATGGCAACGTTAGCCGTTCTCCGAAAGGAGGTCCCGGGAAAACGCTCTGATGCTTAAGTCAGATCTCCGGCTAGAGTTTAGTGAGTGTATGATAAGTGTGTTAAGAGTGTAAAATGGTTTCGATCCCTTTACCGTATGCCCGATGAGGGCTCTTATACGTGTTGCCGGTCCAGCTGTGGCCGACAGGATCTTTGCTGTGGCAGAAGGGGACCAGGCCGTCCGTTGGCTGTACGATCCTCATCCTTTGCCGCGCCCCTATTGGTTAAGACCGGTTGGGTGGGGCACGCACGATCTGTGTGAGGTACGGACACCAAGCATGGGTTAAGGAGCATGGCGCCAAGTATGGTCCGCTCGGGGCGTTCCAGTGAATATGTCATTAGTGAGCCGGAGAGGAGTTCTCTGGGAGGGGTCTCTCCAGCGAGCTGGGGCAGAGCTTTCCTGGCAAGATATCTCCACCGATCCGGGATGGACTCTTTCTGGCGATACATCTCCACCGATCCAGGATGGAGTCTTCCTGGCGAGGCATTTCCAACGGCTGGCGAGATTGGGATCTCCAGAGAGCTCGTTAGGGGATGAGTTGGCGATTGCCAGATGGCACGCTATCAAGTCTCCCTAGCCTTAGGTATTATTACGTATACGTAGCTAGTGATGGTGACTAGGGCTAGCGTTAAGTTATACCCACGTTGATGTGACCGTTATTCAGACGATGTTAATCATCACCATTGAATTTTGAAACTCCCACCTGTGACTTTTCCTTGTCTGTCCTCTTTATATTCCCTTTTCTTCGCCTGTTAGTTCTTTTACGATTTCCCTCATTCCTATCGACATTTTCATTCTCCTTCTTCTCTGTTTTTTCTTTTGTCATTGTCGAAATGAGTTCTTCGTCTGACGTTGCTCCTGATTCACGATACTATGACTCGTTGGTATCCCGTTACGGTTTCCAACCGGAAGACGGTGTGGAAATTCCCGCTGATGGGGCCGTTTTTTCCTTTCCTCCTGAGGAAAAAATCGGTATGTGCCTGAAACATTTTGAGGCCGGTTATCGTTTGCCGACATCAGACTTCTTCATGGAGGTTCTTGACTATTATCATGTTCACATCCACCAGTTGGTTCCCAATAGGGTGAACAAGGTAATTGCTTTCGAGCTCCTTTCTAGGGCTGTTCATTTGGAACCGGACTTGTACGTGTTTCGTCACTTCTTCGGGTTTGCTCGCGCTTCGACGGGGAACAACTACACTTTTTGTGTTCGTCAAGATCGTCCGACCATCGTCACCGACCAGAAGGGATCTGCCCGAAATTGGGCTCAACATTTCATTTGGGTGGATCAGCACCGAGTTGGTGCTATGAAGCATCGCGTCGAGCTCATCTTTGACCGTGCTTTCACTCTCTTTCCTGCAAAGGAGGCTATCGCAAAGGTTCTTCAGTCCATTCGTGTGGTCGGTGGGGAGTTCCCAGAGTACATTATGGCTGGTGCCGGTCTGAGCACTTCTTGGCGACTTCGGGGCAAGATGCCTGAGTTTTTCAGCATTGTGGATGGTCAGTTCTAATCCCTGTTTGTATTGTCTTTTCCTTTCTACTTCTTCTCCCCCCTTTTTTGAACGATGTAAGTGTTTCATCTCCTTCCATTATCGCAGGGCGGGAGCATGATATCCGATTCACCGATGTTCTGGCTAAAACTTATCCCGGGAGTCTCCAATACTGTGAAATCCCTTTGATTGATCGGGTGCTTCCTTTACGCATTTTTTGCCATGAGGCTTTTATCACACGGGTCTCGGCGGTGTAGGAAAAAGAGAGGCAGAGGGATGTTGGAACTGGTCCTATGGTCTTTTCAGTTGTTGATGCGCGGGTGGTGTCTCAGGAAAGAGCTAGCGATGCAGGTGTTAGTGGTGATCAAGGTAGCCCTTCAAAAGCGTTGGTGAAGAGACGCGCAGCACTGTTTGGTACTGGTGACAGTTCTGCCAGCGTGGTGCTGCCACGACGGTTGCGTCCTCGCCGTTTGGGTGGTAGTATTGGAACTTCAGGTTTTGTTCCGGCACAGTCTCCGGTGATTAACATTGTTGATGACTCATCGCAGGGCGGGGATATGGAAACTAACCAGGGTGGGGGTGCACGTATCGGTACCCACCCTGTCGTCAAAAATGTTTCTGAAGAAGGTTCTGGAGAAAATCATCCTTCTTCGCCGGTTAGGCCTCAGCCTCCTCGCTTGGATTTCAGCGGTTTCAGTCGTCGTGGTGGTGCGGCAGTTTTGGGGCCTCCCCCAGCAGGTCCTGGGGAGGCTAGTCATGTTGCTTCCGCTGGAGTGTTTGTTCCTGGATGGTCTTTGACAGAGGGTGCGCGCCTATCAACCTACCAAACTGCTTTGAAGTTTATGCAGCATGCGTTTCCTCCAGGTACCAGCTCGGAGATGGGGAGTTATTCCCCGGCTGACTTGGTAGGTTTACTTCGGTACACGGCTGTCTAGAGCGCTTGTTTTTTCAGCGAAAGCGCCAATCGTTTAGAGCAATTGTTGGCTGCCAATGCTGACCGTCCCTCCCTTCAGCAGGAGTTGGATACTGCTCGTGCTGAGATTGTCAGGCATCAAGACTCGCTGAAAGACCTTCGAAGTCGCATTCTGCACGCTGACGCTGACCTTCAATCTCAAGTGACCCTTTTGCAGGTGGCTGAAAAAGAGAATGCCCAGCTAAAGGAGCAGCTGTCTACGCTTGGCCGTGAAAAGGCTGAGCTTCAAAATGCTTTGGCTGGAATGAAGTCTGAGAATGAGGGCCTGCATATACAGCTTGAGAGTGTCGAAAGGGATGCTATTGAACATGACCGAGTTGCTCAGGCCAAGACGCAAGCGTTAGAGGAGGCAGAGGCGGATCTATCCTGGCTGTTGACCGATGGTGTGGTAGGTATTGTTGACTTGGTCATGGAGAGCCGGGATTTCGGGATGGGTGTGCACCGTCTGAAGGAGGTGTGTATGGCGGCCGAGCAAGCTCAAGGGTATTCTCGCGCTTTAAAAGATGTGAAAGTTGGCAAAGAGATTGCAGCGGAAGAAGAGGAGCCCCCCTTGATCTTGGTTTGGAGGTGGATGACGCAGTGGATGCTTTCATCAATGTTGATTATGCCACAGCCTTTAAACTTGGGGAGCTTGGCGTGCCTGAACTGAGGGCATTGTTGGATCCGAGCAACGTCGCCGGCCCGTCTCAGCCTCGGTAAGTTGTGTTGCTTCGTTTGCTTGCTTTGGTGGTATCTGTTTTAGAACAATGTTTGTAAGGCCCTTCTGAGGCTGTTTGGACAAAGTACTTGTTGTTGTTTTCTTTTTGTAAGGCCTGAGAGCCTAGACATTGTTACTTGTTTATTTTTGGTTATGTATGGATGTACGTCTGGGACCCGTCATTAGCTCTTTTATCTTTCGTATGTTTGCTTTGGTTGAGTTTATTGTTACCAGACGGGATTAGGGTTGAGGGTTATTTAGGCGTTCCTGGCAATCCTTTGTCCGGCCAGGTCTGGCTAGGGTTTGGGGTGTGAGCTGATGAGCTTTTGCCGGAGTTTTCTGTCTTGGATGAATCCTGCTAGGACTAGGAGTCGTTGAGCCTTTTTCAGGATGTTTTATTTGGATGAACCTTGCTAAGGCTAGGGCCAGCGGTCACTTAGCCCGCTAGGGAGTGTTTCGCCCTTAAGGTCTGTAAGACTAGGACCAGGAGTCGCTGAGTCTTCTTCAGGATGTTTCACCTGGATGGACCTTGCTAAGGCTAGGACCAGGAGTCAGTTAAACCGCTAGGGAGTATTTCACCCTTAAGGTCTGTAAGACTAGGACCAGGAGTCGCTGAGTCTTCTTCAGGATGTTTCACCTGGATGGACCTTGCTAAGGCTAGGACCAGGAGTCATTTAACCCGCTAGGGAGTATTTCACCCTTAAGGTCTATAAGACTAGGACCAGGAGTCGCTGAGTCTTCTTCAGGATGTTTCATCTAGATGGACCTTGCTAAGGCTAGGACCAGGAGTCACTTAGCCTGCTAGGGAGTGTTTCACCCTTAAGGTCTGTAAGACTAGGACCAGGAGTCGCTGAGTCTTCTTCAGGATGTTTCACCTGGATGGACCTTGCTAAGGCTAGGACCAGGAGTCACTTAGCCCGCTAGGGAGTATTTCACCCTTAAGGTCTATAAGACTAGGACCAGGAGTCGCTGAGTCTTTTTTAGACATTTTGTTCGTTTGTAATATGCATAAGTCAAAATGATATTTTTCATTCAGTATATTGTCCTCATATGACTGTTACAATTTCGAATATGGAACATGGTTGTCGGTGGTCGGCTTCTTGTCGCAGCACTGTCTTGCAATGGCTTTTCTAATAGTGGAACTGCTTGAGGTTCTAGACGTTCCATGTTCGTGGTATCGCTCTGCCCTCCAAGGTTTCCAGAATGTAGCATCCCTTTGGGTTGGCCTCTGTGATCCTGTATGGACCTTCCCATGACGGGCCAAGTTTGCCCCGGGGTTCGGCATGACTTGCTTCATTTTTCCGGAGGACCAAGTCGCCTACTCCAAAACGCTTCTCTCTGACCCGCTTGTTGTAATACATCTCTGTTGCTGCTTTGTAACATGCCTGCCGTATGCTGGCTAATTCTCTATTCTCCTCTAGTATGTCTAAGTTAAGACGGAGATCCTGGTTGTTCTTTTCTTCTGCGAATTCTATGGTGCGTAGGCTGCCTACAAAGATTTCCGGTGGTAGAACAGCCTCCGTGCCGTATGTCAGTTTAAATGGGTTTCATTTGTGGATGTTCGTAGGGTGGTACGGTACGACCAAAGTACCGTGGGCAGTTCTTCCACCCAGCAACCCTTCGCTTTCCCTAATCTTTTCTTTAGTCCCATCACCAAGGTTCTGTTGGATACTTCGGTTTGGCCGTTGGCTTGAGGATGTGCAACGGACGTGAACTTTTGTTTGATCAGCCTCTCGGCGCACCAGGTACAAAATAGATCTTCTACGAACTGTAGACCGTTATCGCTGACTAGGATTTTGGGGGTGCCAAATCTGGTTAGAATATTCTTCCACATGAATTTAATCATGTTCCGTCCTGTTATTGAGGCAACAGCCTCTGCTTCGATCCACTTAGTGAAGTAGTCTACCGCGACTATGAGGAACTTCACTCGGCCGGGCGCCTCAGGGAACGGACCTACAATATCAATGCCCCATTGATAGAAAGGCCATGGGCTTGAAATACTGGTCATAGGAGCGTCTGGCAAGTGGTGGAGTGGCGAGAAAGTTTGACATGCGACGCACTTCTTTGTTATTTCTTTTGCGTCTAAGTGGATTTCTGGCCAGTATACCCCCGCTCTACGGGTTTTGCCCGTGAGCTCCAGCCTCACCCGCGTGGATTTTTTCCAGTAACGCCTTTCCTTCTACCCCGGTGATGCATTTTAGCCAGGGCTCTAGATGTCCTCGTCTGTATAGCGTGTCATTTCATATCGCGTATTGGGGGGCTCTCACTTTGATCTTCCGTGCCTCAGTGTCATCAGTTGGTAGAAGACCTTGCATCAAGTAGTCGATCAAGGGTGTCATCCATGTCGTGGCAGTCGTACTGACTGGTGCTATTTCCTGGCCGTCAATGCTTCTTTCTTTCAGGACTTCCACCAGGACCTCCTTGGACAGGTGGTCGAATGCCGCAGATGCCAACTTACTCAGCGCATCGGCCTTTCTGTTGGCGGAGCGTGGGATTTGTTTGACTACGAAACTTTCCATCGTGGCCGCTATCCTCTTTACTTCCTCCGTGTATTTCTTCATCCGTTGGTCATTCAGTTCGTAAGCCCCATTAATCTGGTTTGCTACCAACAAGGAGTCACTATGAGCTAGTAGGTGTTTTACCCCATTCTCTCTCGCGAGTCTCATTCCAGCGAGCAGCGCCTCGTACTCTGCTTCATTGTTCGACGTCTGGAAGTCGAATCTGAGCGCGTAGGTTATTTCTTCGCCTTTTGGGCTTGTTAACACTAGGCCCGCTCCCGAGCCCTCTTTGCTGGCCGCCCCATCCGTGTGGAGCATCCATGTTTTTGAGTGTGTATCCGGTTCTTGTTTTGTAGACTGACTCCTTGCTTCTTCTTCTTCCTCTGGTATTTCTACTAGAAAATCTGCCAGAGCCTGGCCCTTGATGCTTGTTCTTGGTTTGTATTCAATGTCGTGTTCCCCCAATTCAATGGCCCATTTGGCCAGGCGGCCCGACTTCTCTGGTTTCAGTAGTATTTGGCGGATCGGTTGGCTTGTCAACACCTCGACATGGTGAGCCTGGAAATCACGTCTCAGTCGGCGTGCTGCATAGATTAATGCTAGGACTAACTTTTCTAATTTCGGGTAACGTAGCTCTGGGCCCTGAGCGCACGACTAACAAAGTACACAGGTCTCTGTTGGCGTTCCCTTTCCACGGCTAAGACGGCGCTTATGGCTTTTGCTGACGCTGCTAAGTACATGGATAGCTTTTCTCCCGGGACTGGGCACGCCAGCGTGGGCAATGTTTTCATTGCTTCCTTTAAATGTGCCAAGACTGTTTCTGCCTCCCCCGTTTATTTGAAATTGTGCTTGTCGACGCAGCCTTTCAGCTTGTTGAACAGTGGGAGGGCTTTTTCTGCCGAATTTGCTACGAATCGTCCCAAAGCTGTGAGTTTCTCGTTGAGTCCCTGTATTTCTCGCAGGCTTGATGGTGATTTTATCTCGACGAAGTCTTTGATTTTCTCTGGGTTCGGTTAGATGCCCTCCCGCGTGACGTAGTAGCCAAGAAACTTTCCTTCTTCCACACCAAAGGTGCACTTGGCTGGGTTGAGTTTCATTTGTATTCGGGAGAGTGTTTTAAGTGTTTCTTCAATTTCTTGTAGCAAATATTGTTCTGCTCAGCTCTTTATGACCATGTCATCGACATATACTTCCACGTTTCTTCCAATTTGATCCTTGAACACCTTGTCGACGAGCCTTTGGTATGTTGCCCCAGCATTCTTTAGACCGAACGACATTTTCTGGTAAAAAAAGGTGCCGTGATCCGTGTAAAAAGCTGTCTTATCTTCATATTCCTTCCGCATGAGAATCTAGTGGTAGCCCTTGTAGGCGTCTAGGAAGCACTTCCACTTAAAACCCTCCAGGGACTCTACTTTCTGATCTATCTCGGGAAGCGGGTAACAATCCTTCGGGCATGCCTTATTTAAATCGGTGTAGTCGATGCACATTCTCCAACTTCCATCACTTTTCTTGACCATCACCGGGTTGGCGATCCATGTTGGAAAAAAAGCCTCGCGAACAATGTCGGCTTGTACTAACTTGGCGACTTCTGCGTTGATGGCATTGTTGCGTTCCCCCGCTTGGCCACGACGTTTTTGTTTGATAATGTTGCTTCCAGGTGTAACATTGAGGTTGTGTTCGATGATTGCTCTTTCTACTCCCACCATATCCGCTGGCTCCCAAGCGAATACGTGCTTGTATTTTCTGAGTAAGGATATTACCTCCTTTCGTAGCTCGGGTGGTAATGTGCTACCAACTTGTATCTTTTGATCTGGGTAATCATAGTGAATTATTTCTCTGCTTTCTTTAGGTTCGTCTCTTGGTCGCTTCCGTTTTCCATCGATGTCTGTGGGCAACATTATCTGGTAGCATTTGAGTGTCTTTTGTGGAGTTGCCAAGACGGTGGCTATGCCGCTTTCCGTTGGGAACTTGACTATGCCATGTAGTGTTGACGCAATGATGCCGAAGTACAGCGCTGCTGGTCTTCCCAGGATGATGTTGTGTTCCGATGGTGCTCGCACTACCGTGAATTCAAGCGTAACGGTCTTCTTTCGTTTGCCATCTTCTATCGTGATTGGTAGGTAAATCATCCCAATTGGTATGATGCTATGCCCTGTGAAGCCGGTTAAATTTCCTGCTGGGGGCGTAAGTCTGCCCTACATTCCTATGGCAGCTGGCAAAAGCAATGTTCGAACATAATGTCTGCTGCACTACCACTATCGATGTGTACGCGATGGATAATTATGTCTCGGATTCTGGCCTGGATGATGAGTGGGCCATCTCCATTCCACCCGTCTGGCTTTCTGTCTCTACTGGAAAATGAGATTTGTTGGTCGTCGATGTCTGGGGTTTGCTCTCGTCCTCGGCGGTGGTGTTTGTGTATTACGAGAATCTCTGGCCCCTTCTTTGGCGCGTCCTTGTTTTTCACTGGTGGGTCGTTTCTATCATTCTTTGGGCGGATTGACTTGGCTATGTCGTTTAGGTTTCCTCGTTGTATTCTCTGGTCAAGTTCTTTCTTTAACACGGCGCATTCTGCTGTGTCATGACCATAGCACTTGTGAAACACACAGTACTTAGATTGGTCTCTCGGGCGTTCTGGCGTTTTCCTCGTTGGCTTGCTTTTTTCTGCGACAGCCAGAACGTCAGTCCGCCTATATCTCCTATCGTCTCTGTAATGGCTGTTATAGGGTTTTGGAGGTTTACCTGTTCTGAATGGTTGTCGTCTATCGTTGGGGTACTGTGAGTGGCTTTCTCTAGGTTTTGATGAAGAGGTAGCTGCTGCCTTTAGGTATGCCTCTTTGGCGGCTGTGCCCTCTTCCTGTCTTAGGAAACGTTCTACCCGCTCCTTCATCTCCTGGCGAGTGGCTGGTGGTTTTCCATGGAACTTTGTTGATAATGGACCCGGCAGTAGGCCATGTGTGAAAGCTCCAGTCACCAGGTTGTCATTTTGCCCTGGTACATTCAGTGTTGCTTCGTTGAATCGTTTGAAATAAGCTCTAACTGTTTCGCCCTCCAGTTGCTTGCAAACAATGATATCTCGGATGTCCCCTCTGTATTTTCGTAATTGCATGAAGTTTGATAGGAACTGCTCCTTGAGCTCGGTAAAATTTTTAATGCTGCTTGGCGCAAGGCTTTTGAACCATGCGCCTGCATTCCCGTCCAGTGTCGTCGGGAAATGTGTACACCAGAAGCGTTCGTCCAGCTTCAGCGACTGCATATGCCATTCATATGTGTCGATATGGCTATCTGGGCATGTTGTTCCGTCATACGTTTTTAGGTGTGGCAATTTAGCCATATTTGGCATGTCGTACTCGTGTATCTCTTTGACGAACGGAGATTTGTATGCTTGAGGGGGAAGCGGGTTCGTGTTGTTTATTGTTTGAGTGGTAGGTGTGATGATTTGGTACGCCGGCGGTTGGGTGTAGAACAAAGGGAGTGTACTGGCTGGTATGCCTCCCAAGGGTGATATGGGTGTATTCATCGGTGTGGGGACTGGTATTGGTCCTCCTGGCGTTGGTGTTTGCCATATCTAACATAATTTGGTTTTTTAGGAAATTGTTAAAAACACCAAAAACAGTTGCTACCCCCAAAACTTCAACAACAAATCAGGTGTCAAACCAGATCAAGGAACCGTTCCATCAACATGAAACAATATTTTTTCTATTTTGCCTTTTGGTTTATGACGTTTTCCTTCAATTAAGTATTTATTACACTGGTTTTTACAAACACTTATGTTTACCTACTTTATTTGGGTATTTAATGTACAGAATGTCATTTGAATTATTTATAATATCGTTTTCTTTTTTATTATCATTGCCTTTTGGTTTATGGTTACTTTTAGTTGTATTGTATATATGTGTGTCTCTATAAACTAGTATTGGTCACATTAAATATATTGTCTGTATGACTAGATGCTACCAAATTGTCACTTTTGAAATTACATACATGTCACAATTTAGTAAACATGGTTGATGGTATATCACACGGATACGCATAAGTTTCCCACCAGCACGCCAGCGGCACGGCTCGCCAGCATTCAGACAGACAGCCAGCCGCCAGAGGCCTGGCTGTCCCTTATCAGACTCGATAGTCGCTAAATGGCCGATAGCCACATGTACCAATGTTGGAACGACACGTCACCCTGTAACGGTCATCGTGCGAACCATTTAGACACGAACGAATCATGTGGTCCCCGATCTACCACCTGACCAGAGGAATGAACCAATCACAGCTAACGCCAGACAATCAACCAATAAGGAAAGGATCCACTACCAACTGACAAGTGGTCCCCTCACAGGTATAACGGTATATGATGATCACACCCTTGGTGAGATCATCATCGCATTACCACTTTCGCTTACCCTTTTCCGTATTCCCTCCATACTTTCCGACCACTGTACTAACTTAACTGTCGGAGCGCCCTCCCGGGATCGCCTCCCGGAGTGCGTCTGACCCTGTTTCTTTATTGTTGTGAGCTCAGGTCGAGGATTCAAGCATCCAGAGAACCAGTCTGACCTCGGAGTTTACATCATTGGCGCCATCCGCTTGTGTGATGAAGCAAAGTTCTACAATCTCCCAATCTTGAATGGCGACTCCATCTGGAAGTCAACAGGACGACGCCCAACGAAGTCCAATACGACCCATGCCGTCCCTAGGAGCCGTAACACCTCCCACTCCGGCGACCGCACCACAAATAGTTACCACAGCACCGTCCATCACAACCGTCTCACCATGGCAGACCCCGATGCCAACCCTGATGCCGTCGTCACTGCCTTATGTTAACCCTTTCCTCCACACAAGGCCAACAGCAACACAATCGTTATTTCCACCTCCATTAGTCACTCTAACAACGGCGGGAACACCCACATCAACCCCGGTCTCGGCAAGTTTTTTACCGCCTTTTCCACCACTGTTTGCCTCAGGAACACCGTCAACCCCAACTCCGACACCCACTGTACCACAAAATTTCTTCGTAAGCGCCTCCACCCCTCCAGTTCAGTTCACCCCACCACCATTTTACGTCAACAGTTTCCCTACTGCCCTAATAATAAACACACCGTACATGACACCACAATACCCGTTCGTGCCATTCTACCAATCGTTTCAACCCCAAACATTGAACCCAATTCCAACAATCACCACACCACGCTCTCCTTTTGTCAAAGAGCTCTTGGATTACGAGATCCCAAGTACTGCCAAACTCCCAACGTTGAAGGTATACAATGGAACCACATGCCCGGACAGCCACATTGATACTTATGAATGGCACATGACCTCGCTGAAGTTAGATCAACGCTTTTGGTGCACGTATTTCCCGACAACGCTGGACGGCAACGCGGGCACATGTTTCAAAAGCTTAGCACCAAACAGCATATACAATTTCGAGCAATTAAAACAACTATTTCTCACAAATTTCATGCAACTACGCAAATATAGAGGCGATAACCACGCTATAATGGGCTGTACAGCGAGAGGGCGAGTCTCTGAAAGATTATTTCAAGCGATTCAACAAAGTTACCCTAGATGTCCCGGGGCAGGACGACCGCATGGTGACGGGAGCGTTCACTTGGGGATTATTACCAGGACCGTTATCCCGAAAATTCCTGGGCCGACCACCGCAAACCCGACACGAGCTGAAGGAGCGAGTCGAAAGGTTCCTTAGACAGGAAGAAGGTACAGCGGAGAAACAACAGTACCTCAAAGCAACAACCGATGGCCAGCACAAGCGACAACACCGCTACCCTCACAGCCGCCGCCAGGACCATTTCAATCTCCCTCCAAGGGGAGGAAGACCTCCACTACGATTTAACCCACTCTACCGGTAAGAACCTCGGAATAGGCAGGCAGACATCTACGCGGTTAAAGAACCCACCGCGAGTACCATAAGAACAGGGCTCATGACACCAACGATTGTGCCATGCTGAAGAAAGAAATGGAAGAGAAAATTTTGAAAGGTAACCTGGTGGAAACAGCAAAAAGATTACGAGAACAATTTGAAGCGGAAAGAAAAGCTGAAAGAGGAAGGAAGGACAATACGGTCGGAGGAAAGGCCCTCGAGATTCTAGCTATCCGGACTAGCCAGAAGCGATATGACCGCTCCAATGGAGAACGCACACATTGCGACGACGGCCCCCTAAACTTAAGTTTTTCAGTTAATGACCCAAGACCTGAAGGCTGGCAGGGAGATAACCCTCTGGTACTGACCGGACATATTCAAAACATCAAGATCCATAGAGTATACGTAGACGGCGGAAGTGCTGCCGACATCATACACGAACACTGTTTCAATTTATTACCACAAGTCATCAAGGAAGAACTAAAGCCTGCTAGAGGACGACTCATAGGGTTCACGGGTCACAGCATATGGCCAATTGGGACCATCTCTCTGCCATTCACGTTGAAGAGTTTCGACGGAAAACTCCATAAAACATCACTCATCGAATTTGTGGTTGTGAGAGCACCATCAGAACATAATATGATTCTAGGAAGGCCAGGGTTACTAAAATTTGGGGCGGTACCATCCACAGTACATGGCCTCTTGAAATTCAGAACACCGAATGGAGTAGCCTGTGTTCTAGCCACAAGCCCCCAGACTCTGAGCTGCTGTCAAGTGATGCAACCAAAAGATATCATCAGACCCGTCAAGAAAGCCAGGACGGAAGGATCAAATGACCAAGAGATCATTAACCAAGATTACCCCGAGCAACTGATCCGTATCGGCACCAGCCTGCCCACAATTACGAGAAAGAAGGTGATTTTTCTCCTTAAGCAATATAAACACGTGTTTTCATGGGAGCCCGCAGATATGGTGGGAGTAGACAGAGAAGTAATAGAGCACAGCTTAAACGTTAAACCAGGAAGTAAGGCAATTAAGCAGAAAAAGAGGGGCCAGGCAAGTGAGCGAAACACGGCAATTAATACAAAGGTGACCAAATTAGTTGCAGCAGGAATACTGAGGGAAGCCATTTTCCCTGACTGGATTGCTAACCCGGTAATGGTCAGGAAGAGTGACGGAAGCTGGAGGATGTGTATAGACTACACAGACTTAAACAAAGCTTGTCCCAAGGATTGCTATCCCCTTCCAGAAATAGATCAAAAAGTTGAATCACTTCAAGGTTTTCGGTGGAAATGCTTTCTAGATGCGTATAAGGGTTATCACCAAATACAAATGAAAAAAGAGGACGAAGAGAAAACAGCATTCTATACTGATCGAGGAACATTCTGCTACCGGAAAATGCCTTTTGGACTAAAGAATGCAGGCGCAACGTACCAGCGATTGGTGGACCATTTATTCCGCAATCAAATTGGGCGAAACATTGAAGTCTATGTCGATGATATGGTAATCAAAAGTTTGGAAGAAACTACATTGATAACGGACATAGAAGAGACATTAAAAACATTAGAGCAGGCCAAGATGAAACTGAACCCCGCGAAATGCGCATTCGGGGTGGAGGAAGGCCATTTCTTGGGATATTACGTGACAAATCAGGGTATACTCCCTAATCCGGCTAAAGTACAAGATGCCCTCGAAACCAAACCACCAGCCACACTGAAAGACATGCAGACGTTGAATGGAAAGTTAACAGCATTAGGGCGATTCATTGCAAAATCAGCAGAGAAGGCTCTGCCACTCTTTAACACGCTAAAAGGAGAAGTCGGCAAGGAAGGATTCAGATGGACAGTGGTAGCTGACGAAGCTTGGCAAAATCTTAAGCAAGCACTAAGTAACTTACCCACGCTGGCCAGCCCCATCCCAGGGGAAACATTATCCATATATCTGTCAGCATCGCATGAAGCCATTTCAGCGGTATTAGTAGTGGAAAGAAATAATATACAACTCCCAGTATATTTCATTAGTCGAGCACTCCAAAGCCCGGAAATCAATTACCCAATGCTCGAAAAATTGGTTCTAGCACTCATACATGCTGCCAGACGTCTCCGCCGATACTTCCAGGCGCACCACATCGAAGTACTTACCAGTCAGCCACTTAAGCAGATTCTCCTGAAACCAGAAAATTCCGGAAGACTAGCCAAATGGGCCATAGAGCTGGGAGAACACGCCCTCACTTACCGGCCTCGCATAGGCATCAAGGCACAGGTGCTGGCAGATTTCTTAATTGAAGTCCCTGACCAGCCAGCCACAGAAACACTGACTGCCCCTCATTCTCTCACCAAGGAACAGTTATGCGAACGGACTTTGTTCACCGATGGAGCGGCTGGAAAAGAAAGGTCAGGGGCTCGTTTGATTTTGAAAAGTCCTCAGGGTGAAGAGATTACGTACGCATTACGCTTTGACTTCCGAACATCAAATAATGAAGCAGAATACGAAGCCCTGCTAGCAGGACTTCGGCTAGCGATTGAAAACGGGGCGACACGAGTGACAGCCTTGAGTGATTCTTTATTGGTGACGAACCAGATAAATGGTCAATATGAAGCCAGAGACAAACGCATGCAAAAATACACAGAAGCGGTGAAAAAGCTAACAAAATCTTTTGACAATTTCTCAATCAAACAAATTCCCCGGTCAGAAAACAGACGGGCTGATGCCCTGAGTAAACTAGCCTCAACGTCATTCGATCATCTGACTAAAAAGGTGTTGGTTGAGGTACTACATGAAAGTAGCATCAAGGAAAAACAGGTCAATGTGACATCAGAAGAACCGCCGACTTGGAGTACTCCATTCATGGAATACCTCCAGCATGGGACTCTGCCAGAAGATGACACAGAAGCTCGTAAGATTCGAGTCAAAGCTCCTAACTTTGCAATAATTGAAGGGAATCTTTACAAAAAAGGATACTTGACCCCTTGGCTAAAATGTATAACAAAAGAAGAAGGATGCTGCGCATTAAACGAGATACATTCTGGGCTAGCGGGGGCCCATGAGGGAGCAAGGGCACTAACGGGCAAAATCCTGCGAATGGGATTCTATTGGCCCGACATCCATGCCGACGCGATGGAGATAACATGCAGGTGCATAGAATGCCAGACTTTTTATCCAATACAGAATCTACCCGCAGCCCCTCTGACAAGCATAACAAGTCCGTGGCCATTCTTCCAATGGGGTATCGACATTGTTGGACCTTTCCCGGAAGCTCCAGGAAGGGTGAAATTCTTAATTGTAGCAGTGGACTATTTCACCAAATGGGTAGAGGCGGAACCGGTAGCTTCCATAGCTGGACGAAGCATCATCAAGTTCATGTGGAAACATATACTCACTAGGTTCGGCACCCCTTGAGTGCTAATTAGTGACAACGGGCTACAATTTGCTGAGAATCCCTTTCGTGGATGGTGTGAGGAAAGGCAAATCCGACAGCAGTTCACATCGGTTGCCCATCCACAAGCTAATGGCCAAACGGAAGTAACTAACCGCACCATAGTAAATGGAATCAATAAAAGGCTGGGAAAAGCCAAAGGCAACTGGGTGGAAGAGCTACCAAGCACTCTTTGGTCCTACCGGGTAACTCCAAGAACCAGCACACAAGAAACACCATTTAGCTTGGTGTACGGATCAGAAGCAATGCTCCCGCCGGAACTTTCCATAATCTCCTTACGGGTCTCCGCCTTTAGCACTGAAAGGACGGAGGAGGATTTAAGACACAATTTGGATCTACTGGAAGAAAGACGCGAACTAGCCAGCGTCAGACAGGCAAGATACAAGTCTAACACAGAGAGATACTATAACAGACGAGTGAAAGGAAGGGCATTTAAAGTAGGCGACTTGGTATTACGGAAGAATGAAGTCAGCCACGCCCAACCAAGAGGGAAACTGGGCCCAACTTGGGAAGGCCCATACAAAGTAATAGAAGCACACCGGAATGGAGCATACATACTAGAAACCATGGATGGCAACCCGATACCAAGAACATGGAACATCCAGCACCTAAAAACCTTCCATTTCTAAAAAGACCAACACCAGGCAACTTGAACAACTGATTGCAGCATACTTTTTCTTTTTTCCTAACAAGAAATGTAATGGATTAAATGTTGCAAAGAATTGAGTTCTGAAAACTCCATATCATGACACCCTTGTTTGTACACATCAAAAACCATCGTATTAAGTCACAACTTGAAAACCGTAGGCTGACCTGATCACCCAGCCAAGTTAACACGACATGGCCGAGCACCACTCGTATTAAGTCACAACTTAATACAAATGGCCGAGCACCACTCATAATAAGTCACAACTTAGCACGACATGGCCGAGCACCACTCGTATTAAGTCACAACTTAATACAAATGGCCGAGCACCACTCATAATAAGTCGCAACTTAACACGACATGGCCGAGCACCACTCGTATTAAGTCACAACTTAATACAAATGGCCGAGCACCACTCATAATAAGTCGCAACTTAACACAACATGGCCGAGCACCACTCGTATTAAGTCACAACTTAATACAAATGGCCGAGCACCACCCATAATAAGTCGCAACTTAACACAAATGGCCGGACACTACTCGTATCAAGTCACAACTTGATACAAATGACAGAGTACCATCTATATCAAGTCATAACTTAACATAACCGGTCAAACGTTACTCGCATCAAAACACATCACAATGCAACCAACCAAACACCACCTACATTGATACCCACCATATTCAAACAATAATAGATACAACATAAACAGCTAAACACCATGTCACAAGAAAAACAGTTCCAAACACATCCAACCAAGCAAAGTTAACATACAAACATACCCTTGTCCACCACACATAAACAGAACATTTGTCCATAGCTGCTAAAACAAAAGAAATTATCCGGAAATATCATTACAACCATATCGAAAGATGTAAACAAATGCCTCACCCAGCAGCTTCCACCTTGAGCAACTCCTTCAAGCCATCCACTCCAAGCTCTCCCAAACTTAGCAAACCTGCATAGTCAAGAGTCGCGAATTCTTCCATCGCATCATCAACCTCCCTAGCACACTCGGACGCCGAACTTCCCTCCCCGATATCCAGACCCTCAATCTTTAATTCCTGGCGAAGACCGCGCTTACCTGCTTCTTCTCCAGCCACATAGCTTGTTCGGCGAATGCGATTAATCCCATGCATAAATTCGGGAATTAGGAAAACCTTTTCTACGATCCTGGCAGCACCTTCCTCTACAACCCACTTGAGATCCTCTTCTACCGCTGTCAAAGCAACCCCCTTCTCCTCTAAGAGACGATCTTTCTCGCACAACTCAGCATCCACATTCTCCAACCGAATCATCAGGGCCTCATTATCTCGATTAAGTCTCTCTATTTGCTCCTCCACGGACATTTTTTCTACGACCAATATCTCACATTTGCTGTCGAACTGGCGAGCAGCAGCCTCCAGCCGGACAATCTGGCTCTCTAATTCTTTGTTCACCTCACGTAAACGGGCACTTTCACTTAGAGCATTCCGAGCCTCAAGCTTTAAAGATTCTTGAAGCGAAGAAGAGGACGACAGGCGCTCTATCCTCTTCGCCGCAGCTGCCAAATAATAAGCAGACTGCGCGGAAGCAAACCTAAGCGTACTCACCAGATTCTCATGAGAAAAAAATTCCATCTCGGCCTCTGCAGCCGGTGGGAACGCATGAAGAGCGAAATCAACAGCATTCTCTTGAGGAACCAAACGAGATCCATTAACAAGTTTCCACTCAGGAACGAATGGCAAAGAAGAGAAATCGGTAAACACACGAGTATCCAAAGCTGCACCGTCACTCCCACCAGCCCCAGAACCATCCTCACCCCCAGCACCAGCATTAGAAGAACCATCCACGTCGCCCCCAAAACCTTTCATCCCGCCAGACCCGGACAAGATTTTTGGGTCAAAAGATAACTCCTCCTCATGACTTTCACCACCAATACTATCGGACCCCGCAGAAGTTTTATTTTTCCCAACTTTTGTCCCCTCATCATCAGGGATATCTATTACACAGAGATCATCCTACTTCAATTTGTTTAGCAAGTGGCGACGATTCACCCTCCTGACCAACCTCATGTCTGGAGGATTCTCAACTCCCCCCATTGATTCCCATGCCAACTTCCTCTTATGCGCCAACCTAGCAGACCCCCTCAGAATACCTTCTTTGCTATCTTGCATCGGCTCAACAGACTCCTCATGATTACCCTTTGACAACCCCCCCAACCTTTGTGTCAATCAAAGGAATATTCCCGGAGACACCCTCACCAGTCTTTTTATCACCCAAATCATGTACCTCTTTAACCCGTGCAGCAATATACGGATTGCGAAAAGTAAACGATGGAGCCACTTTGTCAACAAGATCAACCTCCCGATACTTCAGTTCCCCTTTCCCCCATTCCATGGCAAGAACGTCTTCGAAAGGCACTTTACACGGAGCATCTGCAAAGCAAAAAGAAATATATATATATATATATAAAAAATTCAACTAAAACAAAGCAGGAAAAGGACGATCTATACTTTTTCGCAGTACATAGAACTCCGATATTTTCCCTCGCAGACGCCATGCTGTACTCAGGCCTCCTCCGGCCAGAATGAATTCCGGAAACTCCTCTAGAACAACTCAAAAACCGTTTAGGGTTTTTACCACCTGTTCTTGATGGGGATATAATTTAGGAATCTGATCAGAAGCAGCACCAGTCCGATAATATACTTTACCAACACGCGAAAGATTAACCCACAACCACTTATCCTGCCAGTTTTTAGGAGAATACTTAGGCTCCGGAATTAATGTATGAACGAAAGTTCTTCTATAAAAGGCATAGTTCTCCCCAGAAGCAGCGAGACAAAAAAAATGTTTGAAAACAAAGAAATCGGGCATAATACCTAGACCATGGCATAAAAGCTCGAAAGCCACTATCTTATTGACAGAGTTTGGTGTCAACTGATGCAAACCAACGTTGTCACGGCGCAGAACTTCATCCATAAAGTCGGATGTTGGAAGACGGTATCCGGCATCAAAAGTTTTCAAGTAAACGCCAGTTTTCCCATCAGGATGCAAAGAAAACCCTACATCGGCATCAGGAAGGAGGACTCCATCTTCCGGTTGAAAACCGTATCGCTCTACTAAAGGACCATAAACATCGTCCGGAATCTCCTGACGATCGTGTTCAGCCATTTTTTAAGACGAAAAGGGGGGAGAAGAGCACGAGAGAGAAGATAACAGAAGAAAATTGAAAGTGAGTAAGGAAAAGAGTAAAACGGAGAGGGAGAAATTAATAACCCTAAAAGAGTAAGAAAGAAAGCGGGAAATCGAAAATCGTTCCTAATGATGGAAACGGACAAGTCACATCACTCACGTCAACCATAATAACGCCGATTCCTTCGGAAAGCGAACCGCCTTTTTCTAATCTTGCTAGTCAAAACTAGACCACGTCATCGCCCTGACTAACAAGACTGGGGGGACTTGATGGTATATCACACGGATACGCATAAGTTTCCCACCAGCACGCCAGCGGCACGGCTCGCCAGCATTCAGACAGATAGCCAGCCGCCAGAGGCCTGGCTGTCCCTTATCCGACTCGATAGTCGCTAAATGGCCGATAGCCACATGTACCAATGTTGGAACGACACGTCACCCTGTAACGGTCATCGTGCGAACCATTTAGACAAGAACGAATCATGTGGTCCCCGATCTACCACCTGACCAGAGGAATGAACCAATCACAGCTAACGCCAGACAATCAACCAATAAGGAAATGATCCACTACCAACTGACAAGTGGTCCCCTCACAGGTATAACGGTATATGATGATCACACCCTTGGTAAGATCATCATCGCATTACCACTTTCGCTTACCCTTTTCCGTATTCCCTCCATACTTTCCGACCAACGTACTAACTTAACCGTCGGAGCGCCCTCCCGGGATCGCCTCCCGGAGTGCGTCTGACCCTGTTTCTTTATTGTTGTGAGCTCAGGTCGAGGATTCAAGCATCTAGAGAACCAGTCTGACCTCGGAGTTTACATCAATGGTCATGTTCATCGTAATTAATTGTCTGCAAACATACCCAATAGTCTTAACAATCTTCTAATTGTGTGACAAATTACTAGTATAATGCTTCATTGAATGTACTTGTATGTCAACATTCATTATATACAGTCACTACAATATTGAAATTGTGTGTTTACTTATGCTTTAACGCCACAATCTTGGAAAAAGTGAGTGATTTTGGAACAAATTTCTCTACTTAATGGCCACACTTTTATGATACCGCCACATTTTTTCATGGCATACAGATACAATATTGTAAAGTGACCATATGACACCTAATATCGCAAAGCCTATGACAACACTTTCAGTGGGAAAAAAATTTGTCACCAAACGCATATGGTCACATTTTTTTGTGTGACCAATGTGCGATTTTGTACTAGTGATGGTCGATCACGTTGACCATTTCTGGCCATCGTCTTGCTGACACCGGTAGCGCCGACGTACAATGTTGTTGCTTTTCCATTTCTCGGTCCTCAACTTTCCCTCTCTCGCATTTGTCTCTCCATCACAACTAACAACAAACACTCCTCCGATCTGAGGTTTCTTCGGTTTTTATAGTCGTGGATGGTAGGGGAGAAGAAGCGGTTCTAATAGTGATTGGTTGTGTTTGGGGAAAGATTAAAGAAAAGGAGAGGATGAGAGACATTTACAGTGTTCAGTGTTTTCCGTACTATATCCCACACCCCAACAACTATTCATCTGATAGACCTTAAGAACAATAAACTAAAATTTGATAAATGTTAGTGTTACAATTTAAATGTTAAAAGAATGGGTATTAGCAATTTTAAACATATTAGTTAATAATTATTGCCAGATTAAATTTAGAAATTATAATGTTACACCAATATTACTTCAATTAAAGTCATTAATAAAATGTCTTGGTATATGCCATTACAAATTTGTACCGACCAAAGTTGTTGGTAACCAAACAAGTTGGTACCAACTACCAAGTATAAATGGTACGATACTGATAACAAAAAACCAATTATAGTTGGTATGGTACACGGTTTGGAGAAAAAAATCGGTACCTACCGATTCCACCCCTAATACTATTAGCATCCCTACAACTAAGCAAAAACACATTTGTAATCCTTTCAAGATAGCAAAAATCCTAAAAGGCAAAAACATATTTTGGTCATCAAACTGCATCAAAAGCGCTCACACTGCACCAACCCGCACCACTTAGGGTCCGTTTGGATGTGCTTATAAAACTGCTTATTGACTTATTGGTTTTTTAGAAAAGCCATAAGTTAATAAGTAAGGGTCTCCTTACTTATTAAAAACTGCTTATTTCCCCTTCCTTATGACTTATAAGGAGTTTTTAATAAGTAAGGAGACCCTTACTTATTGACTTATGGCTTTTCCAAAAAACCAATAAGTCAATAAGGAGTTTTATAAGCACATCCAAACGGGCCTTTAATGTGGTTTTGAATCTTCGTGGTGCAATTTGTGGTTTCTAAAAACCTCAAACCACACATGTAATGTGATTTACAATTTTGACTCTAAATCATACCGCACCGTACTACGAAAGAGAAAAAAAAACGTTAGTTACAAATCAAATGGCACGAAAGTCGGCGACTCCGTGAAAACAGATTACCTCCATGTGGTTTTGGCTCGGACGCATTTATGGCAACAAAGTTAGCTTTCGCTGAATCCCTCCGCAACCCCTGCAACAGCTCGACTGATGTGCCGCGATCTTGAAGTTGAAATCCCACCAACAATTGCTGATTAAATTCCAAACCCCTCGATTTCTGAAACTGCTGAAGCTCTATTTCTCTTCAATTTGTAGAAAATCATGGGAAATCTCAAGGAATTTCTTCAAGTTTTCTGCATTGGAACCGCTGATACGAAGCTTGACGAGCTGCTGTTTCTCTCCGAGTCCGTCCGATCCAATCTCACCAACTTTACCGCTGCTTCTTCCTCGAAGGTACATTCTCCAATTGCTTGTTCTTCTGCAATTTCAAGTGTATGTTCGAATTGAATCGGCTTAATGCTTCATTATAATCGCGATTTGATACTCTTAAATTGTCCTTAAAACAACACGAGATTACTAAAACATGCTATCAGTAAACCATTCTATGTCAATTTGCAATCATATAACGAATCATTTCATCTCAAAAATCAAAATGAGTCTCTAATTTTGGAGTAATTCTTGATTGCTATCGATATCTACAGGTGCAAGTTGTAGTTGTCGATGTATCAGTTGGCTCAAAAGAGATAAACAGCTTCAAGGATTTCAAATTTGTATCCAGAAAGGAACTTCTCTCTACCTACTCCGAATCTGAAAATCAACCCGAAATACAAATTCCAGATTCTAGATCCGAAGCCCTTGCAATCATGAACAAAGCACTAACTCTTCACCTCAAAAAAGCTCACCACCGCGGTTCTCTTGCTGGCGTGGTGGGGCTTGGCGGCAGTGGCGGCACGTCGATGATGTCATCAGCTTTCCGGTCACTACCACTTGGACTACCCAAAATCATCATATCAACTGTAGCCAGTGGTCAAACTGAAGGGTATATTGGGACATCAGATTTGATTTTGTTTCCATCAGTTGTTGATATTTGTGGGATCAATAATGTGAGTAGAGTTATCTTGTCTAATGCTGGTGCTGCTTTTTCTGGAATGGTTTCTGGACGGCTTGTGAATGCTAAAGAATCTTCTTCTGGTAATGACAAATTTACCCTTGGTTTAACCATGTTTGGGGTTACAACTCCTTGTGTAAATGCTGTGAAAGAAAGATTGAATAAAGAAGGTTATGAGACTCTTGTTTTTCATGCAACTGGAGTTGGAGGGAGGGCTATGGAGGATTTGGTTAGAGGTGGATTTATACAGGTGATTCTTGAAAAACTTTATTTTGCATTCTTGAAACTAATTCTATATTGAAACCACTATAAAATAACTTAAAAAGTCATGGTGGAAGTTATTGCTTTACAAGGGGCTGACAAGTGACAATTCTTAATTTTGCAAGGGTGTTTTGGACATTACAACAACGGAGGTTGCAGATCACATAGTTGGAGGTGTTATGGCTTGTGATGAATCAAGATTTGATGCAATAATAGAAAAGAAAATTCCTTTTGTTTTGAGTGTGGGAGCCCTAGATATGGTGAATTTTGGTGCTAAGAATACCATACCTACGAATTTTCAACAGAGGAAAATATATGAGCACAATGAACAGGTATCAGTGGCAATTTTGTAAAAGTTAGGATTAATGGGAAAGCCTCATTTTCTTGACTTTCTCTATTATGTTGTTTACTTCAAGTCGAAAAGAAACACTCATGTAAAATCTAATCTTTAGGTAGGAGTAGAAATTCAAAGTCTAGAGTAAATTACAAAAACGGTCCTTGTGCTTTCTGATTTTTGCCGTGTTTAGTCAAAAATTAAACCCCTTTTCAAATTTGGTCCTTATTTCAAGTTTCCATGGACCAAAATCGATATGAAACCTTGAAATACGGACTAAAAATCGAAAAGGATTTCAATTTTGGTCCTTATTTCAAGTTTCCATGGACCAAAATCGATCTGAAACCTTGAAATAAGGACTAAAAATCGAAAAAGATTTCAAATTTGGTCCTTATTTCAAGTTTCCATGGACCAAAATCGATCTGAAACCTTGAAATAAGGACTAAAAATCGAAAAAGATTTCAATTTTGGTCCTTATTTCAAGTTTCCATGGACCAAAATCGATCTGAAACCTTGAAATACGGACTAAAAATCGAAAAAGATTTCAATTTTGGTCCTTATTTCAAGTTTCCATGGAGAAAATCGATCTGAAACCTTGAAATACATACTAAAAATCGAAAAAGATTTCAATTTTGGTTCTTATTTCAAGTTTCCATGAACCAAAATCGATCTGAAACCTTGAAATAAGGACTAAAAATCGAAAAATATTTCAATTTTGGTCCTTATTTCAAGTTTCCATGGACCAAAATCGATCTGAAACCTTGAAATAATGACTAAAAATCGAAAAAAATTTCAAATTTGGAGTTTTGGACTAAACACGGTAAAAATCATAAAGCACATGGACCATTTTTGTAATTTACTTTAAAGACTATGATAGCTCATGGGAGATAGATATTAGATACCGAACATCTCGAAATATATTTCTTTATGACGAAAATGCCCTCACCATTTATAGGTCTCATTGATGCGAACTACCGTAGAAGAAAACAAGAAATTTGCTGCTTTTATTGCAAGAAAACTGAACAAATCAACATCAAAAGTGCGTGTTTGCTTACCAGAAATAGGCATATCTGCTTTAGATGCTCCTGGAAAGCCTTTTTATGATACAAATGCTACTGGTGCTCTTATTGAGGAATTAAAGAGACTTATTGAGCCTACAGAAGATAGAAAGGTTAGTTTTGTAAATAATCAAACTATGTTACCATTGGTGAACGTCTTAATTGCTTTTTTCTTTTTAAGCTAATGTCCTTAATGAGTAATCACTTAAATTGGAACGTGATACATGGCTGTTACTTTTTTACTTAATGTGGAAAGAATGACTTAATTGGTTAAGCCAAAAAACTTGGCTTAATGTATTAAGATTTAAGACACTAAAACTCTTTACCTATTTTCCCTCCCATGTTGACAATGATGAATATCACTAAAATCGATGAATATTGTGAATCTTTTTTTTCAAATGTAAGGGTAAAATGGTCATTTATTTTTGTTGGACGGTTTATTTGGTCCAGAAAAGAAACAAATTCTATGTATACAACACTGTTAAAATCGGTGAATATGAAGCTTTTTTTGGAATGTAAGGGTAAAATGGTCATTTAGTCTCATTCAGACAAATCGTTGGTCTAGAAAAGAAACAAATTTTATGTATACAACACTGTTAAAATCGATGAATATTGTGAAGCTTTTTTTTGGAATGTAAGGGTAAAATGGTCATTTAGTCCCAATAGACAGAAAAGAAACAACTTTATCTATACAACACTGTTAAAATCGATGAATATTGTGAAGCTTTTTTTTCTGGAATGTAAGGGTAAAATGGTCATTTAGTCGCGTTCAGTCGGTTTATTCTGTCCAAAAAAAAACAAACTTTATCTATACAACACTGTTAAAATAGATGAATATTGTGAAGCTTTTTTTTGTGGAATGTAAGGGTAAAATGGTCATTTAATCTCATTCAAACATTTTATTTGTTCTAGAAAATAAACAAACTTTATGTATACAACACTTTATCCACACACACATCATTACCCATTCAGCCACTTTACCTATACACGACTTAATGAGAAAAAAAAAAAAAGAAACAACCCCTTAATTTGTAAGTGTTTCTTTTTTACTTAATGCAGAAAGAACGACTTAACAAAGAAAGTCAGGGAAATGAGGCTTTCCCCTAAAACCCTAAACCTTAAAATATTTTTTTATATGTTTTTTTTTTCTATAAAAAATGCAGGTGAAGGTCTACCAATATCACATCAATGACACCGAGTTTGCAAAGGCTTTATTTGACTCATTTTTAGAGATACATAAAAAGCCTAATATTTCTAGTCAAAAACAAAAAGTAATTGAACCTGATCAATCCCTTCAAAAAAACAAAGATTTCCCGAAAACGCCCTCCACGAGTTACAATACCATTTCTTACAACTTAACCGACTTCCCTGATGCAAAACCAGGTTAGATATTTTCTTAAATAAGCAAATAAAATGCTATACATCATTATTATATTGTTGATTGATTATTGTGTTGTGTAAATTATAATAGAGACATTAAAAAAGACACGGGAAGTGTTGGAGATGTTGAGGGAACAAATACGGGTAGGAAAACCGATAATAGGGGCAGGGGCAGGAACGGGAATATCTGCAAAATTTGAAGAGGCGGGCGGTGTGGATCTCATTGTGGTGTATAATTCCGGGCGGTTTAGGATGGCGGGCAGAGGTTCATTGGCAGGGTTGTTACCGTTTGCTGATGCAAATGCTATTGTGGTTGATATGGCGAGTGAAGTATTACCGGTAAGTAGGAATGGAATGGAATGGAACATTCCGATGGAATCAAAACATATTGTTTGTTTGCCACATAGGAATGGAATTAGACTCCTTGGGTGTTTTGTTTTTTCCAATTCCTTGATGGAATGGAATGAGATTCTGATGGAATGAAAATATATTGTTTGGTATGATGGAATCAGGGAAGGAATGGAATGGTTCATTCCGTTGGAATGCAAAAAACTATTTGTTTCATCTGTTGGAATGAAACGAATCATTCTTGACTATTTTAAATTTTTAAAAATAAGTAAAAAATATTTTTCCATTTTTATGATATTTTTCCATTTTTATTCATTTAATTTTTAATGACACAAAAAATGTTTTTTCAGTTTTTCACTATTTTAATTTTTTAAAAATAACTAAAAAATATGTTCTATTCTTATCGCAATTGATTTTATGGTTTTTATTATGTCTAATTTATTTATTTCATGCGAATAAAAACGTCATTAAATATGATTAAATTATGTAGAGTTAAAACGATGTATATCATATCGACCTATAAATATAGAATATCAATTTGAAAATTCATTCTCATTCCTACCGAAGAACCAAACATGATTACGGAATGGAATGACTCATTCCATTACTTTGTCCATTCCATTCCTTCCTCATTTCATTCCATCCAACCAAACAGACTCTGCTTTTTATTCAATAACACCAATGTTTTGTTTATCGAATATTTGAATTCTTATTCTTTATTGAAAATTATAGGTAGTGAAAGAAGTAGCTGTCCTAGCTGGCGTATGTGGGACCGATCCATTCCGTAGAATGGATCACTTTCTTAAACAATTGGAATCAATCGGATTCTGTGGGGTCCAAAACTTTCCAACTGTTGGCCTATTTGATGGTAATTTCAGACAAAATCTTGAAGAAACCGGAATGGGGTACAGGTTCGTATTTCACCTACATCTTTTTCTAAATAAAATTATGATGTATGATAATACACAAATAAATGGAAGTATATCGCTATTAACTTGTGCAATATTTGTTAGCTTGGAGGTGGAGATGATAAATAAAGCTCATAAAATGGGGTTGTTAACAACACCATATGCTTTCAACCAAAACGAGGCTATTGAAATGACAAAAGCCGGTGCTGACATCATCGTTGCCCATATGGGGCTCACAACTTCCGGTTCAATCGGGGCAAAGACAGCTGTCTCATTAGACGAAAGTGTAATTCGTGTACAAGATATTGCAGATGCCGCTCATAAAATTAATCCTAATGTGATTGTATTATGTCATGGAGGTACTACCCCTTTTTAGCATATATCTACTTTTAGTACACAAACAAGACTAAACAGGATAAGACTAGACAGCTTTTTTAATGATGATGGAATACAGAGTGAGTCCATGTCACAACTTTTTTGATGTGACAAAAAGTTACAACTTTTGTAACATCAATATAGTATGGAAAATATTATATAAAGAAGAAAGAGATTTTATTTTTTATTGTAAAAGTTTTTTTTTTCTTGGAAGTAGATTTAATGATGTGGTTTATAGGTCCGATATCGGGTCCCACGGAAGCAGAATTTGTGTTGAAAAATACGAATGGAGTTCATGGATTTTATGGTGCGTCAAGTTTGGAAAGACTACCCGTTGAACAAGCTATAAAAGGAACCGTTCAACAATATAAGGCGATATCTTTATCTTAGAAATGTACTGGATAAGAGAGATATTGTATCTTTTTTTTTGTATGTATGTATGTGAGAAGAATTGTGTTCGGAATTTCCGTGGATGTAAAAATGTGTTCTAATTACGTATTAGAAAAAAAGATATATTTACCACATGTTTATACTTTTGAAGTAATAACAATTAAAAGGATATTTGTATGTTGTTTCGGGTAATTACTAGTCGATAAGTTATCTAGAAATTTCATGCGAAATACAATTATGAAATTGTGTGTCAATATTTATCATTGTGATTAATAAAAAAAAAAGTAAACATTATCATCCACATGGCCCATTCCGAACGTATTTCATTCCCAGCACATGTGATTAAATTGGATTAAATTGCAAACACCAACAAAATTTAGCTTATGTAAGAAGTATTCTCTCTACCACCAAGTCGAGGCAAGACTCCTAACATCTATATTTCCTTTTTCCTCATTTTAATGGCTTTACCCGATTTTGTCCGGGATTTGTTGTCGTGACTGTATATAAAGAGTTCGTGGGTGATAATTTAGTTATCAGCTCCTAACTTGTGTAAGATTATGATACGTTATCACTATTCGTTGAGATTTGAGTTTTTAGTCAAGATACAGCTCACCTTGACATAAGCAGAATACCAACAATTGTTGATACAAGAAAAGAGAATCTTACACTAGGAATCAGAGAAACCAAACTTCTTAAGAACGTCATGAGAAAAGACCAGTTTTGTATATCATAAGCTTTCTGTATATCAATCTTCATCATAACACCCATAGGTTTTTTATATCAGCAATAAGTTCACAAGTGGGGCATTCTAATATCTCAAAAATTTAGGGTCAAAGTAAGAAAATAACAACGTATTATTCTATTTGTTTCACATGGGTTAACAAATACGTGTTGAGCCATTATTATTACGAAGAAAATGTTGTACATAGGTTACTCAGTAACTTGTTAACCAGTTTAGTTGTTTAATTTGTAAACATCATTGAATGGTTAGGGCGAGTATAACAACGTATTTTTTTATTTGTCTGAGCTAGGTTAATAGACTTTATTACATATTTATTAAGGCTATGTTTGACAAACTAATTGGAAAACTAGCTGCTAGCTGAAAAACTAGCGGGTAGCTAGAAAACTAGCGACTAACTGAAAAACTAGCTGAGCTGAAAAACTAGCTGATAATAAATGACGTTTGGTAAAAACTAACTGATAAAACTAGCTGGAAATCGTAAAATGACATAAAAGGACATGCACAAAATTAATCCAATACTATAAGAAAAAACATACTACATTAAATTAAATTAAAGTAAATACTAAATAAAAGTTTTCTGATTTTAATTTTAATTTCTTGCATCCCATATCATATTCGCAATATTATCACGAACTTCTCGCATCTTCTAACGTGACTTTCGAATGTTCGCATGACTAGATATTGAATGATATTTTGTTCTTATGAAGATATGATGCTAGTTCTAGAAAATCGACCTAATTTATAAAAATCGATGATGGAGGGAATACTTTGCAATTTGGAGGGAGTTAGTGTTTATCTCGTAGCAGGTCAGATTTGGAGTAAAATGAAACTCAAATTTGTAGATAAATATTTTATCAGTACGTGTAGTACGTACTATATTGAAGGGTAAATTTGGATATTTGAAAAAGTTATTTTAAACGTTACTCGTACTAGCATTTTAAAACGCTAGCTTATATGCTAGTTTTTGGTTCGCCAAACATGTAAAGTGAAAAAAACTCAAAAAAAAAAAAGTTAACTTACAAACCATATGTGACATGCCAAACATAGTCTAAGTCACTTTACTTTCACTCTCATCGGGTAAATCATTGCAAGATTGGGGTTTGCTTCTAACTCTATTTTCTACGGTTTGGGTAATTTATTCCAAATTCTAATAGTAAAGGGACTAAAAGTGAAATTTAAGGCAGAATACAATTTGGGGGAACGACCAAATTTAACGAGTTTGAAAGACATTCGATTTTCGACCAGGATTCGGCCGTAGAAGCTCTCTAACCAAATCTGAGATCCGTGGTAAGATTAGGATTCCATAGTTATTTCTACTTTAAATCCATATTCATAGTGTACTCTCAACATTGTTTCAGATCCGTGTATACATGTAACCTTTGATTTATGTTCCAATTCATGATGTTTTGAATATTTTACTTTTCGGAATATGTAGGTTTTCTACAGAGAGAAGAGAAGTAATTATCGTCTATAGACATGGATCCCGATTCAGTGAAATCGACTCTGCAAACTTTAGCATTCGGAAATGTAATGGCTGCAGCTGCTCGTGATTATCAGAAGGTATTTCTATACTCTCAAGTGTGTATGCGATGAACTTCAAATTCTCATACGATGTTAATTTCACTTCTTTTCCTTCAAACAGTAGATTTCATTTGAATAGGGTTTGTAGAATGAGATTGAGACATGCTCCTTTCATCTGCGATCAGAGGCCAATTTCAGTTTTGAAACCCCAACTTTTAGAGCTTCTAAATTCAAAATTAACAACAACACATATTAGCTCCAACTTGTTTGTATAGCAGTAGTTTCTTTTTCCATCAGTTTAATGCAGTAATAAATTTTCTTGTTTAATCCAAAAGATTGTTATTTTGAAGTTAAAAACTAGTAAAACTGATACTTAGAAACTCAAATTTGGACTCTGTATATGAAGAGAATGTTTAAATATATTAAGACTGATATTGAATTTTAGCAGTGAATACATTTTTCATCATACAATATATGTTTTTTAATTCTTACAGGAAGTGACAGCTCAACAAAAGGCACAAACATCATCCTCTGTTAATGAAGAATTTGATCTAGATGAGTTAATGGATGTAAGTTGTAATTTGTAAATACATTTTTCATCATACAATATATGTTTATTTTTTATCTTTTATAAATTTTAATCACTCCATATATATCAGGACCCTGAGCTGGAAAAATTGCATGCAGATAGAATCGCAGCTCTTAAGGTTGTAATTTGACTATTATAATGCAAACATAAATATAAAAACAAAATTTTGGAAAGCCTCTTTAACATGTCATATATCTTTTATACTTTTTTGATATTTCATTAAAAAAGAGAGAAGCAGAAAAGAGACAATCATTAACAAAGAAAGGGCATGGAGAATATAGAGAGATTACTGAAGGAGACTTTTTGGGTGAGGTCACTAGCAGTGAAAAAGTGATTTGCCATTTTTACCACCGTGAATTTTATCGCTGCAAGTAAGTTTTTTTTTCCTATTTGTTTTAATTGATAAATGTTTAAAAAAAATATCTAGGTTTAAATGCAAGAAATGGCAATATACTTTCGTACATTTGGAAAATATATTGAATTATAGCATCGTACTTTCAGTTTTTTCTTGATTATACGGGTGATATTTTTTGTATTTAGATAATATTGCTATAATTGGTTATATTTTTTAAAAGTACAATGTTGTAATAGGAAGAATTAAAAGCAGGATGCTATAATAAACAAATCAACGAAAGTACATTGCTTATTGTTGCACATAATAATAAATTAACTTCATGTGAATTATACACTTATATGTGTAAATTAATAAAACGTTGATATATCTTTTATAGGATTATGGACAAACATTTGAAGTCTCTTGCAACAAGTCATCTAGATGCCAAGTTTGTTAAACTAGATGCAGAGGTCTATTTCTTACTCTTTAACATCATTACCATAAAAAATTTGCTTTTTTGTGTTTATAATTTTATATAATTTTATTAACATTTTTAAATGTTATACACAGAATGCCCCGTTCTTTGTGACCAAACTAGGAATCAAGACATTGCCATGTGTCATATTATTCAGGTTAAATACATCTTGATCAAAATTTGTTGTTGATATGCTTTTTATTTAATACTATTAGTTTATAGTTTTATTTTTCCATGGTATATTTTTGGGATTAAAAATTCATTTTTTTTTTCTCAGAAAAGGAATTGCAGGCGATAGGCTTGTTGGGTTTCAAGATTTGGGAGGAAAAGATGATTTTAGTACAAGAAAGCTAGAAGCTTTATTGATCAAGAAAGGTAACATTTTCTTCTATAAAAGTTCCTAAATCTTTAGATAAATATAAAAACGGTTGAATGAAAGAAATAGCAATGCATAAACTGTATCAATTATAGTGTCAGAAGTTTAGATAAATATAAAAACGGTAACATACTTCCATTGATTTTTTTATTACACCATCCTACTTTCATTTCTTCTTATTGAAGCCAATCATACTAATGTTATTCAAATAAAAGCAAATTTGCTGCTACAATTGAGTAAAATTTCAAAGAATAACGTTTTTGTAAGAAAACAAAAATAAAAGTAGAATGGTATAATTTGGTATACTTTGCAAGGTAAAATGCTTTAATAAGAAAAAGGGCAAATTGCAAAAAAGTCACTATGTTTACATAAAAATTTGATTTTGACAATTGTATTTATTTTTTTTGCAATTAAGTCACTAAGTTTTTCAAATTGTTGCAATTTTGACCATTTGACCGATCATCGTGGTTGCCAACTGAGGTGGTATGATGATGTGTCAGTATTCGATGATGTGTCAGTATTCGATGACGTGGTACTGACGTTGCATGATGATATTTTCTACTTTAGCTAAAAATTTCTTTTATTTTTTCGTATTTGACTTTTAAGATAAATAATGACTCCATTAACAAATCCACCCATATATAAACCATAATTATCACTTCTACTAAATATATATTTTACATTATTAACATAATTATCCGTAAATACTATATACAATCATTGTATATCATCTTAATGTCAAAATATTGTATTTGTATCATTAAAAAACTAAATAAAATACTCCATCCCTTATAATTGTTGCTTTAAATCTTACTTTTCAAAGAAACTATGGTCATGTCAGCGCCACATCACTAAAGATTGACACGTCAGCATATCACATCAGTTGGCAGTTGGTAGCCGTTTTGACCGGTCAAATGGTCAAAACTGCAATAAATTGAAAAACTAAGTGACTTAATTGCCAAAAAAAAAAAAACACAGTGTCAAAATCAAGATTTTGTGTAAACTTAGCGACTTTTGCAATTTACCCAAAGAAAAATTACTGAAAGTACATTGCTATTTCTTGCATTTCACCCATATAAAAAATAACCATATTTTATCATTTAGGTATAATTGAGGAGAAGAAAAAGGACGATGATGAAGAAGCTGAATACGACGAAAGTAGACGTAGGACAGTTAGATACTCAGCAAATCATGATTCTGACTCTGAATGAAAAAGGTGAGTTAAAAGAAACTAAAATTTCTGTACCTTGATTTCACTATCGACTATTGTGTAATTTGTCAAGTTTTTTTTTTTTTTTTTTTTTTTTTTTTTTTTTTTTTTTTTTTTTTTTTGTCAAATTTGAAATCTTACTATTAAGGAACTAAATTTTGTAAATTTTAAGTTTGGTATGTTTACATAGAAATGGTCTCTAGTTTATGTCATTCAACACGACAAATGGTAAATATGTGTTAGAACAAATGTTACAAACAATATTGGATATACTAATTACAGAAAATGAATTTTAATAGTAATTAATAAATGCAACATAAAACTTGATTTAATATGCATATTTACTAATTATTGAAGTTAAATAATTTTTTATATTAAAGAATTAAATAAAACTTATGGAGCAATAGAATTTACGGTTAACTAAAATAATCATTACATTTATTAATAAGCAAAAATCAATGGTTTTGCCACATTACATATGAGACAGAACTTACAAAAGTTGAAACAACTAATAAATATAATACATTATATCTTATTTTTAGAAAATAAATCTCAAAAGTGAGTAATTCAAACTCCATAGTAAATTTGAACATACACTAAAAAGATATTAATTAACCGTTGACATTCCTACAAATCTTTCTAATTTCTCCTCTAAATCCGGTCAACGGACTAATGTTCCCCATTTTTACCATCGACTTTGCAAACTGTTGGAAGAACATCTCTTCGTTTATAGCATACTCCTTCACAAGCTCCATCGTATCTTGGTTTTCTGTAAACAATATTTGATCAGAACTCAACACCCCCTTTGAATCCATCAAGTTCTTGTAGTACCCGTTGTCAAACTTTGTTGGGGTCGTATTATCCAAGAAAAAGAGGTTTTGGTCACCACCGGATTGCGGGCAGTTTGTACGGAGTTGGGCAGCAAACGATTGGTCAGTCTGCTCCTTGCCCGCGTTGTTGTACAGTCTTTGCTTGAAGCTGGTGCACCTAGCGTTTCCAATTGTATGACTTCCTGAAAGGGATAATGTCATAAAATGGTAACCAATAATACATAATTTGATTTTTAGATCACTTATCTTTTAATTGTATTCAATAGGTCGGTAAAACTTTTCTGTATTCTCATTACACCATTAGAGTGTATCTCAATCAAATAATACTGTCAAATTTAATGTCGTTATGGATGCAATGTCGGTGTCAGAATGAACTAAATGAATAAATTTTGTTATATTGAATGTTATAGTAGACAACGCGTAGGATTCAGTATCAGTTTATTCGGTTAAAATCTACTCTAAATGTGTAATGAGAACACAGAAAAAAGTTTAGTGATCTATTTATTGCATACAATTAAAAGATAAGTGACCTAAAAACCAAATTATGTATTATTGGTTGTCATTTTATGATATTAACCCCTTCATGGAACACAAACAGTTTGCCATTTTTTCTTGAATTATAAGTTATAACCCAATTAAGTTTTCTTGAAAACAATGATTACCTGAAAGCGCTACAAGATCAACAATGTCAAGTCCCTTGAGCTTGAACTTGGTGAGAATGGTCTGAAAAGTGTTATTTGGGGCTGGAATATTGTGGTTCGACCCACGTAAACTTGCGCCCAATGAGTCCCTTCTTCCAGCTGGGACTTCCCAGCTCGGTCCACCGGTCTGTACAAGATAAATTTGTAAGATCCTGTTTTTTGTTCTATTAATCAAGTGTGTAATGTGTACATAAATTATGTTTAAAAAAACTTTTTAAAAACAATGGCCTACTTAAACCATTTACACTAGCTTGCAAATGGCCTTGCAAGTGGTCTTAATTTCAAAACACCATGCCATGTACACACACTTCAATACGTTAACAGAATTATAAGTAATTAAAATATTTCTATAAAAATATAAATAAAATAGTTATTGATGTGTTGGTAAGGACCTCTATTAAAAGAATGGTGACATTGTATTTATGTAACTATTATTGCAAAAGTGAAAAGCCAATATGAAACGATTACAATTGGAGTGACTTTGTACTCGTATGGATAGTCTTAGTGTAACGTTAAGAGAAATAGACAAGAAAATCCCAATTACATTAAGACTTAAAGAAAATCTCATTTTCTTGATTTTCTCTATTAAATCATTTTTCTATAAAGAAACATCTAATCATTTTTTTCTATATTAAATAAAAAAGAAACATCTACATATATATATGTACCAAAACTGTGGAGTCTCTGGCCGCCAGGGCCAAAATATCTGCACAGGAGACAGTCTGCGGACATGCCGCCTCCAGTGCAGCCTTGATCTCATCAATGACTTCAAATCCACGAACCGAGTTACGATTCGGGATAGAAGCTTTCTCGCTAATTATATTGCGATTGCCACCATCATCTAACAATATTGACGCATCACACCCCTACATACATACGATCATCATTATTATTATTTTTGAACAGCATACGATCATTAATAAGCATTAACCTTATAAAAATCACGTTTTTTAACATATAAGAAAAGAAATATCGAATGGTATTTTACAAACCTTAACGAAGCAATCATGGAAATGAAGCCTTAATAAAGAAGCCGCCATACGTGGGTCTTGTGCAACAGCCTGTGTAACAATGGAGCGAACTATGTTTGTGACTTGTGGGCAAGAATGATCATAAAATTGTGGGTAGAGGTAACCGCCATTGGTGATCTTGGAGAAGCATAGGGGAGTTACAGCCATGAACAACACCATGCACATGGCCATGCGCATTCTTGCTTGCTGAGCCATTTTTTTGGTAATTGTATGGAAGATAGTGTGCTCGGTTGAGGCCTGTATGTTTTGACTTGTGTTCATACGATCATGGCTATATTACTTATATAGAGAGTGGTGGTGTTGGGTAGTTAGGAAAAAAGAGGAAAGTACTCTTATTCTATAATTAATAAGAATAAGGGTGAAGTACAAATTATGTTATTTAGTTATATTTTGTAATGATTAAGTCATTATTTTTCTTTCACTTTATTAAACAATATCCTTCGCTTAAGTTATTATTTTCAAACTCATATCGTTATAAGTTGGACATTCTATTAATGTTTTTTTATCAATTACTTATTGAATCTTATTATAATCATAAAGAAAAAAAACAATACTTCAGCGGGTAAATCATTAAACGGGTGAAAGACTGAAAGTACGTTATATTGTTCTCTATTTGCTTATAACTAGTGGGGCCCCGTGCTCCGCACGGGTTCCGGTGAAACAGTGCTTTGAGGGACAAATTTTCACAAAAAAACTTAATACGCAAACTTACCACGAAATCATTGCCAGTATATCCAGCCAGTAAAAAAAATGGAAAATCTACCTTATCGACGCTACAAAGCAAATCCCTTCAAGTACTCAGGATCTGGTTTCGCTCGTTCTTGGAACTTCTTGAACCACCGATCCAATATATCCATTGGCACCACCAGCTTGCTCCCATCACTCCACAAAATGATTAATGAAAGTAAGTTGCTATTTCTTGCATTTTTCTGAAAGAATCACCCTCATAAAATATGCAGTGTACCTGAAATATCATCTGTAAGGGTCCAGGATTTTAATGTACCACTAAAAAGTAATTTTACGATCATTAAGCAGCAAAAGCTGAACCCTTACAGTTATTTATGTGCAATGGAAATATCATTCTTGTATCATGGTTGTATATATGCTTCAGCTTGGCATATCTGCTTCCACTCTAATGATTTCTCCAAACAAATGAAGGTTAAATTAATTCAAAATCTTAAATTTAATCAAAAGTAATTTTATGATCATTAAGCAGCAAATGATTTATAATTTAATAATCTATTAGTGTGAACAGAAAAATAAAAACGGTACCTTGAAGAGTTCATGGAGTGTTTAATTGTTCTGATATGTAGACAAACCTGATAAAAAGCAATGTTTTTTAACATATTTATTAGTTAATTACTTAAGATGTTAACAAATAAAAGAGGAAATAAGACAAAATTACATGCTTGCCCTGGCGAACTACTCAATAAATGCCATAGTGCACCAGTTTGACCTTCTTTTTCAACATGAATTGTAACTAAACCAAGAACTATGCTTTTCCAAATTATATCCCAATCATATATTGACATATTGATCTTTCCAAAAATGAGTAATAATCAACATTAAAAAAATAAACTACAAAACTACTTGAATAACACTCAATAAGTACCTTTACAAGAGGTTCATAAACAGAAAAGTTGAGTTCCTCTCCTCACATTGGGTTTCTTGAACCAGGAACCATTGAGCTACAAATTAACATACAAATTACCATATTCATGCATTAAAATTTGTAGTTACAACTTATTGGAAATGAACTGAATCTTCATATAATTTACCTAAATCGCTTAATAGTACCACAAGTGATGATTGCATAAGGATCTGACATGCCATTTAGGTTAGCACCAATGAGATTCTTAGCTGCTAACAGCTCCACCTTCAAAACATAAAATAAGATGGTACAAATCAGCAAGAAAAAGTTAAATAAGAAGCAATTTAGATGTACCTTGATCAGATAAGAAACAAATATTCAAAGCAGATTAAACAAACATACCAAACACCAGAATCGGAGACGATGGAGGATTATGGGAACTGACAGCTTCTTAGTTGTTATCGAGAAATTTCAAATTAAAAACAGCCCCAATCCATAATTTTCTAGACTCGAATTTAGGGTTTTCGAATTTCGTAAATCTTGCCGATGTAGCAGTTCTCCTTCAATCGAAATCATAATCAACCTCAATGCTTCTCACCATTCCAATTTTCATCTAAAACTTCAAAAATTAAAATAGAATCCACATATTGAAATCCAATTATAAAATTTGTAGAGAAAGAGAGGGAGACTGCTCATCTTTTCACATGGAACCTACGATCCACACACTGTAAGGGTACGAAGAGATGCCAAAATGGAACCTACGATCCACATTTTTTCTTCACATCAGGCTTTTTCTTCAATTCGAAGCGATATTGAATCTTTCTGGTTGCATGGCGGGATGCAGCGCCGGAGAAAACGATGAAGGAAAAGAGAGACTCGCTGCTGCAATGACGGGAAATCGAGGAAGGTGGAGAGCATTCGGTGGAAGGGGTTGACGGTAAGATAGAGGAATAACGAACGAAACGGCGGAGACGATAGAAATTTCGGGAGATAAATCCCTGCAAAACCCGAGCAAGGATCCGACCCAACACACGACCCGCGTGTGACAAAAAAACGTACACCACTTTGGCCAATATTACGCTAATTAATTAATAGATGAATTGGGTAACTAGGAAAAATGCTTTCTTTAAAACGCTAAGGACTATATGATTTTTATTAAGTAAAGAAAATAATTAGATTACTAAATCAGCTAAAAGATAAAATTATTGGTGTTTTTCTAATTTTTTTTATCTCAGAATAAAAACACAAACTTTAGATATTGAATAAAAAAGCATATTTATTAATAGTCAAAATATGTAAAAACAAAATTGTGAAATAAGCTGTCCGTATCAATTATGGATTTTTGGTTGGCATCGACTCGGTGAAAATGTATTGTATAAGTCACTAATCCTAAAATTTAAAAATAAAATTCATTTACTCATTTTTTGGTACCAGATATCAATGCATATAATATAAACAAACACGAATGCAAAATTTTGTTTATAATTTTAGATTGTTTTTATAGTTAAAAGTGGACATAGAACTTCCTAGCTATCAAATAATTGTAGGGTGTGTTTTGTCTTTTCACTCTGATTAACATGGAGTGGCTGAATCCTAGGCTAGGTTTGTATTGTTGTGGAATTAGGTCAACTATTACACAAATTCTTCTTCAATCATCAGCTATTTATATCACTGCTATCGTCATTTGTCCATCATGCAATGAAATGTGTACATCTGAAACTTTTGGACTTTTGGTTTCAAAAGAAGACAACATCGATTGACATTGTGTGTTGTCATTTGACCTTATCTTTTTGTATTACATTCTACCATGTGAATGTGATGCATGGCACCTTCTAATTGCCTCTTTATGAGTTGGTACATAGCCATCAACCCTCTTGTTCCCTTGTGCATTTACCATTATTTATTCTTAAATACGAGTATATGACTTTGTTAATACATAGCCATTACAATCAGTTTGATAATTAGATTATAATATAATATGCTAGAAGTATGCTATAACTATAACCACTTCTCAAGAACACGGAAGAATGTAATTTTCTGTGATGAACTTTGAATATGTGAAAAAGTGATGAACGAAAAAAGGACTAAAATTTCTTATATTTATAGCCAAAAACCTCACTATCACATACTACTAGAATAAAAAAAAAGTTTTTAATTACAGACGAATTACAACATATACAGATTTCATGACTCATGAATTTATGACATTTTTTATAATAATGTTAACGATTTAATGTTGGACAAAAATATATTAGAAAGCATATGCATTCGGTTCTTAATGATTCTTATGTTTCCATTCATGGAAGCTGTATGAAAACTGTTTTTCTTTTTTATTATTATTTCTGGTTGCCTATTTACAATGATTACGGATAATTAAAACTAACATGAATGTCATATTCTTCGAAGGGGGTGTTTGTATGTACTTTTTGAAAGTAATCATAATAAATTAAATCAATTGTGATAAAAAAAGGAGTCATAGACTTATTTTTTACGAACATCTCTCACAGCAATACTCACGTTTTGAAAGTAACAGAAGAATTCTGATACTCTCGGGGCATATCAACATAAAGAAGCTCCTCCAAAGTCCCACTTTCATACTTTATCTTAAAAAGCCGGGAAAATGATTTATAAGGGTAATTATGTTTCAAAACTGTTCAAAAAACACCATTCAAGTTTGGTCTGTTCAAAAAACACCATCTAAGTAAGACCTTTGTACAAAAAACACCATCCAAGTAAGACTTTTGTACAAAAAACACCAACGAACTACAAGTTTTGTTCAAATTTTACCCGATGGTAACCGGCTCTTGCAGGTTAAAGGATGATTTGGCCTAATATTTAGTGAGATGACATAATAACAGATGAAACAGTTTAACCTGCAAGAGCCGGTTACCATCGGGTAAAATTTAAACAAAACATGTAGTTTGTTGGTGTTTTTTGTTCAAATGCCTTACTTGGATGATGTTTTTTGTACAAAGGCTTTACTTGGATGGTGTTTTTTGAACAAACCAAACTTGGATGGTGTTTTTTGAACATTTTTGAAACATACTTACCCTTATAAGTCATTTTCCCTAAAAAGCCTGGGCAAAACTTCCGCAGTAGCCTCTGAAAATACATTCACATATCATATATTAGCTAAACACACATACCAAAAATGGAAATGCTTTATTTCGCCTCAAAAACCAAAAAGATTTAGACATACCAAAGCCCCGGCCTGGTTTCTTATTGCATATATTCTCTTTGTCACTCGTTGTTTTACTAATTTTCGAATTTGACTATTAAATTTCATCCCTCTTTGAGGCATTTAATCCAACAGGTAGAATGCAACAAATATTTAAACAATTGAATCTGGGGTTTAAACGGTGGAGGATTTGTAGTGGTATCTTGTGGAGGATTGAAAGTTAGGTGTTTACCTTTTTTATGAAAACGGGTGAAAATGGAAGAATGTGGAAATTTGTTGAGGAAAAGGAGATGGGGGAGGTGCAAACCCACTTCCGGCGGCTGAAACCGGCCGGTCAACAGCGCCGAACACAGGAGCAAGGAGGGATGACTATTTTCGTTTTTTTTTTCGAAAGGAAAAAGCAATGAGGTGAGGGAGGTGCTTACCTGCGGCCGGCGGCTAGAATTGGCCGGTCAAAAGCACCGATCGGCGATGGCAAGGATGGCGAGAAGCAGTCGACAGGGTAGCAAGCAGAAGTCTTGGGCTTCAGTTTTTGTTGAAATGAGTATACGTTGGCAAAGGGTTTCTCGCTGGATCGGTTTTCATTTAAACAGAGGGTCGAGAAGAAGAAGAAGAAGAAAGAGAAAGGGATTGAAACCTGCAAGAGAGGTAGAGTCGTGGTCTGGGTAGTGATGGAGGTCGTGTCGCGCAAGAAGGGATGCAGGTGGCGGGAGTCGAATGGCAAAAAAAAAAAACCACCCCGTATCCCCTCCCCCACCCCCCAATCCTTCTAGAAAACCTGTTGTATTTTAAACTATAAGGTAATTAGAACCAAAAAAAATTTGTAAGTAAAAAAGCCAACAAGGCCTACTTTTAAAGAACTGTGAGTGTTCCATTATATATGCCTTTTAATAGATTTTAGGGTAATATGTTGTGAGAACTCCTCTTGTTGTTTTGGTGGTTCTAGATATCAAATAGGAGGAGGATAGAAATGACTGCAATATCGAAAAGGTGGTTACTGCTACAAGGAAATGTTCAGTTGTATTATATCGTTACATATGAGACCATGCTAATATCAACACCTTGTACTACAGTATGTACAAAGATGCAAGTTTTGTGCTCAATTCAACCCTATTTTTCTTCATCAATGGATTGTTACTTATAGGGTGATGAGATTTATGATGCCATATTAAACCATACAAATTTTAAGGAATAATAACAAGCTTTATATCAGAGAAGTACTATGTTACATCTCAATTTCTTATATGCATATTATTGGTTGTAAGGAATGACATCCATGAACAAGTTCAAGAAAACATGAGTAGAAAAATGGATATTTGGCTTCAAGAAACAAAATTAGAAGCACACGTTGTAAAGTTCATCTTTGTTATTTGAAATTTTAGTATGAGCCAAAGTTCAAGTGAGCCAATAGTAGACAGGAGCCAAACTTTGGAATGCCAAAAACTGTAATACCGTAATACTAATTAGTAGTGTGATTGTGTTAATCTTAATGTAATTAAGATTAAATATGTTGTTATATGAGTTAGGATGGTTAGAAACCCATTTGGGAGAAGTTTGAGCTTGAAAAGTGCTAAAAAGGGGTTACACAGGTCGTGTAGAGTCACACGGGGTCGTGTAAGAAGCCTTAAAAACAACCCAAGAGCCTTCCAGACTTACACGAGGTCGTGCGATTTCACATGGGATCGTGTAGAAATGGTCCAAAATGTCTGAGAGCTAGAACGGATTACACAAGGTCGTTTTTGAAAGGTTTTCTGCAAATCTATGAACTAAAACTCTAAGTTCACATGCAACCTATGAGGATCTATGTTTTCTTCTATTGAACATATACATATTTCCTAAAAAGGCCAATAAGAAAAAATTACTAAAGAATAAAATTAGAAAATCTAACCTTTAGGTTTTCTTGGAAGCAAAGCAACAAAAATATCTTGCCTCAAATGAAGTCACACCCAGGGAGCAGGAGGGGAGGGTCACGAAAATTCCAGAGAGAATAGAAGAGAATAGCACTTCATTATGAGGTCCAGGGGTCCCTATTTATAGGCTACCAAATGACCCTTAGAGATAAACCTCGTTTGACTTTCAAACAGAGATAAACCCAATCTCTAAGCCATTTTCCGGATTACCTGTACGCGCGCCGCGGCCCATACATGGGCGCGCCGCGCGTGTCCAGTTCAACTATTGAGTTGGAACAACTTTAGCCCCTGTCCTCTTGATTAATCTAATTAATGCCACAAAATTAATCCAATTAATTTCTGCTTAATTATTAATCAAATAATATAGTTTCTTATTAATATATTATCACTTTAATATATTAATAAACTATTTATTTTATTTTTATTGATTTATTAATCATATAATAAATCAATCTTTCTCTCTACTGAACTTTCTACCAAACCTCCAGCTATGAGGGCAACCCAAATGGACTTTGCTACTATTAATTAGGTGAATACTAATTATTAGTGATGGCTTAGACACCTAATCCAACAGTCTCCCACTTGGATAAGTCTATGACTATAATTATCAATTTAACCTCTAATTAATTGGCAACTGTAGCTTCCTAGAAATGTTGCCGAACTCTGACCCAGTCAGTTCTGTCCATAGATAGGTGATCAGATGATCCTCCGTCCAACAAGATATTTTTCAGACTCAAGACATGGATTAAGATCAATCCTGTTCTGATTCTCTGTTTCCCGATTTCAGATTTGCATATGACTTTAAGACTACTAATTGATCATATCAATTTAGTCCTGGTTAGCCAACCCTTTCAGTCAACTTCAAAATCATCGAGAGGCCTACAGATATCTGTTTCCTGTCAGGGTGAAGGGACGAATAGAATTCGACTCATATGCTTATATATTTTACCAAACAAATCACTCACAACAACACGTTTTATAACATCGTATTACCGATGCGTTTTCGCATTATCAATGAACAACCGCCTTGTAAATCATAACTCATATGTCTCTGCTTAAAGATCATAAGATATTATCGTCTCAACGTTGCTCGTGATGTAATCCATGAAGCAATCTATTGAGCGTGGGTTTATCCAATACTCAAATCTCTATTTCTAAGTACTCATGAATGTTGTAGCAATCCCATTGCTATGTCTATAACTCCTTAGACAATCTACAAACCAATTCATGACAGTCTTTGTTCATACTTACTCCCTAAAAGTATGAGCGACCGTTGACATTTGAATAATCAAATTACTCAGGAAGTAAACATGCAAAATGAAACACAATGATAAACAATTGACAAATAGCAGTAAACAATACTCATTAATAAATCTCTATTATTAAATCACCGAAGTCAATTACATTTACATTGTTACAAGTTTCAAAATCTATCTAATTACAAAAAACTAATATCATCTCTTAATCCAATGCTCCTAGTATGCTGATTATGCTTAATCCTACTCAGAGCCTTTGTCAAGGGATCTGCAGGATTATCTTCTGATGATACCCTCTTTACAAGGAGGTGACATTCTTCTACTCTATGTCTGATATAGTGGTACTTTCTGTCGATATGCCTGGACTTTCCATGGTCTCTTGGTTCCTTTGTCAAAGCAACCGCTCCTTTGTTATCGCAGAACAGTTCCATGGGATCCTGAATACTCAGGACTACTCCAAGGTCACCGATAAAGTTCTTCAGCCAAGCCGCTTCCTTTGATGCTTCATTTGCTGCTATGTACTCTGATTCGCACGTAGAATCAGCCACCGTCTCTTGCTTGGAACTTTTCCAAGTAACTGCTCCCCCATTCAAAAGGAATACCCAGCCCGACTAAGACCGACCATTGTCTCTATCTATCTGAAAGCTGGCATCTGTATATCTGTTAACTCTCAAGGTATCACTGCCACCAAGGACTAACATCATGTTCTTTATCCTTTGCAGATACTTGAGTATATTCTTGACAGCTATCCGATGCGCCCTTCCAGGGTTACCCTGGTACCGACTGACCATGCTCAGGGCAAAGGCCACGTCAGTGCGGGTACACGTCATAGCGTACATGATCGACCCCACAGCCGAAGCGTTAGGTACCCGACTCATGTCAGCTATTTCCTCGTCTGTACTCGGACTATGAGTCTTACTCAACTTTGCATTACTCTGGATAGGTAGCTCTCCCTTCTTGGAATTTTCCATACTAAACCTCTTTAGTACCTTTTCCAAGTATGTACCCTGACTAAGTCCAATTAGTCTCTTCTTTCTATCTCTCAATATTCTTATCCCGAGAATATAGGCAGCTTCTCCTAGGTCTTTCAAGGCGAAACACTTTCCAAGCCAAGACTTCACATCTTGCAAGGTTGGAATGTCGTTTCCCATGAGCAGTATGTCATCAACATACAACACCAGAAAAGTGACTATACTCCCACTAACCTTGACATATACGCATGACTCATCCTCGCTCCTAGAGAAACCAAACTCTTTGACTTTCTCATGGAAACAAAGATTCCAGCTTCGAGAAGCTTGTTTCAATCCGTAGATCGATTTCTCAAGCTTACACACCTTATCAAGATACTTTGCATCGACAAACCCCTCTGGCTGATTCATGTAAACATCCTCAGTCAACTTCCCATTAAGGAAAGCGGTTTTGACATCCATCTGCCAAATTTCATAGTCATAAAATGCAGCTATGGCCAGCATAATTCTGATAGACTTTATCTTGGCCACTGGTGAGAAGGTCTCGTCATAGTCAACCCCCAGGGTTTTAGTAAACCCTTCGCAACCAGTCTTGCCTTGAAAGTGTGTACCTTTCCATCCATGTCGGTATTCTTCTTGAAGATCTACTTACACCCGACTGTCTTTCGACCCGGTACATTGTCAACCAAGTTCCAAACTTGATTGTCATACATAGACTTGATCTCGCTATCTATTGCCTCTTTCCACTTGCCAGACTTGGGGCCCGCCACTGCTTCCCAGTAGTTAGCTGGCTCATCCAAATTTATCAGTGTCCTATCACTGACAAACGTGTCCCCATCCATAGTTATATGGAAACCATAAAACTCGGGTGGCATGCTAACTCTACCGGAGCGTCTAAGAGGTAAGGATACATCAGTCGGACCAACATGAACTTCTTCTTCTTGTTGGTTGCTAGTTTCTTCTAAGGTTGTGTTATTTGATGTCTCTTGAATTTCTTCAAGATCAATGGTACTCCCACTGTCCTCTTTGAATATGAGCTCTCTCTCTCTCTCTCTCGAAAGACTCCTCGTCTAGCTACAAAGACCATGTCCTTGCTTGGTCTGTAGAACAAGTATCCAAAAGACTGTTTGGGGTATCCAATGAAAATACACCTCTCGCTTCTTTCTGCGAGTTTGTCGTGAGTCTCTCGTCTAACAAAAGCCTCACAAACCCCAGACTTTGATATGTGCTAACGAGGGAACTTTACCCGTCCACATCTCATGAGGTGTTTTAGCAACCTTCTTAGTTGGGACAAGATTGAGTATGTGGGCGGCAGTCTCTAAGGCATACCCCCAGAAGTGGATGGGAAGCAAAGCTCGACTCATCATGGAACAAACCATGTCCAATAGGGTTCGGTTATGCCTCTCGGCAACACCGTTCAACTGTGGTGTTCTGGGAGGTGTCAACTGTGAAACTATTCCACATTCCTTTAGATTGTCTAGGAACTCGATACTAAGATACTCACCGCCTCTGTCGGATCTAAGCATCTTTATCTTCCTGCCCAATTGATTATCAACTTCGTTTTTGAACTCTTTGAACTTTTCAAAGGTGTCTGACTTGTGCTTGATTAAGTATATATATCCATATCTACTATAATCGTCAGTAAAGGTTACGTAGAACCGCGTGCCATCCTTTGTGGTTGATCTGAAAGGACCACAGACATCTGTGTGTATGATGTCTAACAGACCTTCACCTCTTTCAAAAGATCCTTTGAAATGTGATTTAGTCATCTTGCCCAACAAACAAGATTCGCATACATCATCCGAATTGAGGTCGAAAGATTCCAACACTCCATCCTTTTAGAGTTGGGCGATGCGTTTCTTGCTGATGTGCCCAAGGCGACTATGCCACAAGCATGTCTTTTCTACACAACTAGAAGAATCAATATTCAATACACTATTTCCTAAATTGTCAACACATGTCACTGTTTCATACACACCAGAACAAGGTAAAGCTTCAAAAATAAAAACACCATTCTTAAAACAGAAGTTGAACCATTCAAATTGTCAAAAGAATACTGAAAACCTTGTTTGAACAATGCATGAAATGAAATTATGTTTCTTGCCATTTCTGGCGAATAACAACAATTTATTAAGTCTAAACTAACATCACTACTAAGCACTAAACTATAGACACCGATCTTGGTAACAGGCGACGATCTCCTATTCCCCATGATCAGGTTCAATCTACCGTGCTCCACATCCCCGCTTTCCTTTAGGCCCTGCAAATCAGAACATATGTGAAAACCACATCCTGTATCAAGGACCCAAGAACTGGAAGATGGGGAGTTTTTAGAGATAGTGTACATACCTGCTGTCGTTGGCTTCACTTTGCCATCCTTGACATCCTGCAAGTATTTCAGGCAGCTTCTCTTCCAATGACCCTTTTCTTTGCAATAAAAGCAGTCGACATCTTTGGGGTTGGCAACGTGAGGAATGCCAGAAGACTTGGGTCTCGGGCCATTGCTGGATGACCCGACATGAACATTTTCCCTCCAATTCTGATTGGGAGGGCCCTTCTTTTTCTTTCCCTTGCCACTTCCAATTGCCAAGACGGGCTGGCTAACTGAGGATACACTCTTACCCTTCATCTCGTCTTCAGCAGTGCGAAGCATGCGATGCAATTCAGCCAATGTGGTCTGATTGTTGTTCAAATGATACGCCAGTCTGAACTGGTCATAAGAACTTGATAAGGAGTTAAGCACTATGTCAACGGCCAACTCCTCATGTATAGGCATCGCAAGCTTCCTTAGCCGATCCACGTAACCTTGCATCCTTTGTACGTGAGTGCAGATGGACTCTCCATCCCTAGGCTTGCTGTTCGTGAAGTCCTTGACCACCTCGCACCTCTCGATACGCTTTTGCTTGCGGAACTTTTCCGCAAGCTCTTTGTGCATCTCGTAGGGCTAGTAGTCCTCATAGATCCTTTGCAATTCAGGGTTTATTGTAGCAATCATGATGCAGGCCACTTTGGTCGCATCATCAGAATGTTTTTTGTGACAACCGTCAATAATCGGTCAACAAAAGTCAACGAAAGTCAATAAAGTCAACTGAGGCATACATTGGGTTAACATGTTGAAATGTAAGTTTCATAACCTTTGTATTATATATTTGAATATTATAATACTACACACACTAGTTGAAAACAGTTATCGAATAAGCACTATAAATACGTATAATAAAGTACAGCAGCGTAGAAATTCGATAAATGTACAAATATTATTTTGATATAAATAATATTCATAACATGATGTATTCGTGAATACGAACCTGTGGATATATAGAACGTTGAAAACGGAGCTCGTATGCAAAAGTTACAACAAGTTAAATCGCTGTGAACGGTAAATGTACACAGGGTTTAGACCTAAGATACAAATCGTGGTACCTTAAACATCAAATCTAGGATAATAAGTCATATAGTATGAAGCGTAATATTATCTAGTATTTAATTTCAAAGCCAAATGTATTTTCCAGTAAAATGCTGAAAATCGCGTAATCGGAAGAATACTGCCCTTAAACTCGTATTTCATCGTCAAACGAGTTATGACACCATCTAAATAAATGTTTAACAATGTTTTTATACATAATATTTATTTGGAACATCGTTTAGTCAAAAACTCATAAAATTTCACAAAAATGTTTTACGATTTTATAAAAACTACTTAATTATATAAGTAGATTGTTATGTCTTATAAAAGATCACCCCACCCCACCCCCTACCCACCCAATCGGCAGCCACATGAGTCCCAAGACATCATACCATGATCTAGAGCAACTATTCATGATCTTAGACTTGAAGGCTTAGGACTTGATCTTTATAATAAACAATTATAAGCTAAATACTACCAAGATCTTATGAGACTAGGTTCTTCATCATAACACACCCCCATCTCTCCTCCCCTCCCTCTAACCCTCGGCCCAAACACCCATCACCACCCTCCTTCCATCAACATCATATCTTCTATGTACTATGAGATCCATTATAAAAATGGTGAAAGTCTTATCATGATTATTTTAATGGATTTGCCATATCTTGCATGGTTCCCATGCAAGATCACCTTCCAATTATCCTCCTATAAATCTCGACCTCCTTGGAGCATCCTCACCTTTGCTTCATTGTCTCCAAGTCACACATATTCATACTCTCAAAAGCTCTTTTGTTTCCAAGAAAATTCCAAGTCTTTCAAGGGCTTTTCAAAGTTGAATTTGGTAAGATATTCATACTCATCTAGTGATTCTAAGACTTTCCATAACAATTACATCTCTTTTACACACACTAACACTCACCAAACTCGTGGGTAATAGCTTTATTCAAAGGTCCTTGAGCTCCATTCTTCATCATCCTCAAGAATCTTGCAATCATCTTGGTAAGTCATGATCATCTAGTAGTTTTAAAGTTTTTGATACTTTCATTTACTCTTTTACACACAATTACTCACGGAAATCCTTTGGATATTAGTTTTGTCCAAGAGTCCTCCGGGTCCTAGAGCCAAACTCTTCACCTTTCCACCAAGAAACCTTAGATCCACCACTCAAGGTGAGTTCATACCCCTCATTTTCACTTTTATCCAAGTTTTAGGGGGAGAATACAAGTTTTAACCATGAATATGATGTATTATTGTAAAGTTTATGAAATAATCTTGACAAATGATATGTTTATATGTTATATTCTTGAAATGCTAAGAGATTCATGTTAGTCATCTTATTATAAAGTGAAAGGCACAAATAAAATACTTGTGGTAAACTATTATACATTTGTAGTTAAAAAAAACAAGTATTTAGACTATTACACATGTTTTGACACAAAGAATACTATATGATTTATGTTATGATAAAATGGACATAAATGTGATGTTCATATGAGTACTTGACAAGGGATGTGAAAATAAGTGTTGTGTTTAAAAAGTCAAGTAAACATGATGACACAACTTTTACGTCAAAACTATTATATAAGTAAAAAGAATGTTATTACGACGTAACTAAGATTTCTTGAATATATAACGCCAAAGCAAATTTGGGGTTATTATTTACAAAAACTTGAGTTTTCAAAATAAAAAGGGCCATATTTTAGTAGCAAGTGCTAGAAAGGCCATTTGGGAAAAATTACTATTATTTCAAATAAACGACGAGTTTTGAAAATAAGTTGTCATCACTTTACTAAAATGATTAATATGAACTCTTCACCATGACATGATGCATGACTTAAAAACTATCTTGATATTTATATGTTCAAATGTTTAGATGCAAGAAATGATACATTTCAACTCAATGACATAATTTAAACCTAAATATACCATTACGACGGGAAAACATTTGTATAAGTTATTAAGGGAATAATTTATGAAGCAAACGACAAAGTACACTAAATGTTATAAGAATAATTATATGAATATATAATTATTACATATATTGATTATCATGGATATACTTGGTAAATATCAATACAATACGAGTTTCACTACACTACGAATAAGGATATGACATGTGTGTTGGGTAACATTGTGAGACATCGCTTCACGGTACTAAAAAGAGTACACTTTAAATTCCTGGATTATAACCTTAATCATGTATGAGTTGGATAGTTGTATATAGATCTATATGGGATTGAAAATCCCCACCTATGGTTGTTAGCTACAACTACGATCGACGGATCAAGGGTGACAAATGTCTTTCACTATTACGACGCCTGAAGAACGTCGCGCCAGGTCACTAGGTTATAGCAATGTTATAATAACTAACAAATTAACAACGAACGTCCTATATTTGGGGAAAGTATCTCCAAATGGTTTCACTTAAGTGTGAAACTACATGTTACACTCTTCAAAGACTCAAAATAAGAACTTTCATTATTTCACTACGAAACATATATCGCTATTATATTGCGAGAATTTTCACTACTACACTATGAGATTTTCACTAATACATTAAGAAAGTTTACATTATATCCATACGAGTTTTCATGAAGAAATCACTACGATTTTATCACTACAAAAACTCTTATGAACTCACCAACGTAATGTTGACACTTGTAAAATTACTTGTATTCTCAGGAAATCGTTAATCAAGAACAGGTAAACCTTTTGGCGAGACGCGAAGACGTTTCCGTTTAATACTTTTGATGTCATGTTGTAATTGGATCGAAACAATATTACCAAACTGTGTAACCTTCCAATTTTAATACATGATGGTTGTTATTTACTTGTGTTTGATTGTATGCAATGGTTTGTGTTTGATTGTATGCAATGGTTGTGATACTATATGCCGTTCCACCCTCTGACGATTCCGCCATCGTGGTTTGGGGGTGTGACATTTTTGGTATGAGGCAATTTCCTCGGGAGTAGTCGTATCTGGGTCAATTTCAACTAGCTCAGTCTCGAGAACATACTCTTTGTTCTCAAACCTCAGAGCCATCTTGATGTTTCTGATCCAGTCGTTATAGTTCGTGCCATCCAATTGCACTTTGGAACATAACGAGAGGATCGAAGTAACATTACTGGATTTTGAGTGGGGAACGGATTAGTCAGCAGAAGACATCTATAAAAGAAGGTAGTTTCAATTAGATACATATATGACCCTTAATATTAACCCAATATAATAATAAGGCTAGGACCCAACTATAACAATTCACAATATAGAAGAGGGATGCCGTAATCTAATTGCAAATTTTATAAAAGTAGGCGAATGACGATTCAGCCAATTCCACCGCGGAAAAATAATCATATTATTAATGGAATTCCTAGTTTCTTTTGAGATTTATTGAACTGTTCAATAGCATGTTTAATCTAGGATATGCCCCACTGTTTGTGACTGGGATACCGAGGATCACAAACCGGGTGTGAATAACCATGCAAATTAGCTTGGTACTCTCAAGATCAATTACCATCTCTAATTGATGTGCTAGTAAACCACACACGCTCCATCAACAATGATATCATTTGAGAACCCATTGCCACTCTTTATGAACTCCTATTTGTGTGCCGGTAAACCACACACGCTCCACCAATGTTTTATAAAGTGCAATGTGCAATTTCATGGATTAGCATCAATTCACATTTTATCTTAAAGTAACTAGATTGAGATTTTATAAAACTGTTCTCGTACTTTGATTAATATCATTATACTTTTAATGAGATTAAGCGGTCCTTTCAAACCCGTTCGGCTAACGACCCTCCTCTGATCAGGAGAGCGGTGGGTGAGAGTGGACACCCATTAGACCGTCATTTTACAGGCAGTCTCCTCATACTCTCTTTATAGATCAGCTTCGTGAATGAGGCCTACTATTGATTTGACTAACCAATTTATCTTATACATATAAAATTAACTTTTAATTATAATAATATATATAAGATGTATTTTAAATCTTTTAAAATATTCCTGGTTTAATCTTTTAATTTTCGAAAAATTAACTATTAAATTTAAACCTTTAAATGATTTAATTTATCTTTTAATTAAACAATTAATTAAATTAATTAAATCCAGATAGGTTTAACAAATTAATCAAATTAATTTAAACCTATCTTAAACCCCTTAATTTTTCGAGAAACCAAATAATCAATTTAAGGTTATCCATTTAATTAAATAATTAACGTTACCAAAAATAGAAAACCTTCTAAACCCTAATCAAAATTTCGAAAGTCATAGAGGGGATGGGCTAGGGTTTCCAAAACCCTAATCCAAAAATCGATCAGGCCATTTAGGGTTTATAAGCTTCAAACCCTAATATTAGGAAAACTGTTATAAATATTCAACAAGAAAACAACCAAAAGCTCTGATACCACTGAAAGGTTTTCTGCAAATCTATGAACTAAAACTCTAAGTTCACATGCAACCTATGAGGATCTATGTTTTCTTCTATTGAACATATAAATATTTCCTAAAAAGGCCAATAAGAAAAAATTACTAAAGAATAAAATCAGAAAATCTAACCTTTAGGTTTTCTTGTAAGCAAAGCAACAAAAATATCTTGCCTCAAATGAAGTCACACCCAAGGAGCAGGAGGGGAGGGCCACGAAAATTCCAGAGAGAATAGAAGAGAATAGCACTTCATTATGAGGTCCAGGGGTCCCTATAAATATTTATAGGCTACCAAATGACCCTTAGAGATAAACCTCGTTTGACTTTCAAACAGAGATAAACCCAATCTCTAAGCCATTTTCCGGATTACCTGTACGCGCGCCGCGGCCCATACATGGGCGCGCCGCGCGTGTCCAATTCAACTATTGAGTTGGAACAACTTTAGCCCCTGTCCTCTTGATTAATCTAATTAATGCCACAAAATTAATCTAATTAATTTCTAATTAATTATTAATCAAATAATATAGTTTCTTATTAATATATTATCACTTTAATATATTAATAAACTATTTATTTTATTTCTATTGATTTATTAATCATATAATAAATCAATCTTTCTCTTTACTGAACTTTCTACCAAACCTCCAGCTATGAGGGCAACCCAAATGGACTTTGCTACTATTAATTAGGTAAATACTAATTATTAGTCATGGCTTAGACACCTAATCCAACAGTTTTCGCGAGAACGGGTCGTGCTGCGAACATTAGCGACGCTAATATAGACATTAGCGGCGCTAATGTCGAATATAGACATTAGCGGCGCTAATGTCGAATATAGACATTAGCGGCGCTAATGTCGTAGCAGACCCACTTAAAATCTGTTGTTGCTTCATTTTGAGGGAAAAGTTCAATTCGTGGTTTACTCTCTCAAACTCTAAAAACATACCCCAAACCCTCTAGAGTCGAAATCGGAGCCTATAGTTTGAGAATTGAAGCTAGGGTTCGATACCTTGAGGTTAAAAGGTAAATCTTCTACGTTCTAGCTTCGAATTGATTATTAATTTGCTTGGTTTGAGTTAGTTCCAGGTGGTATGGGTGAACCACCTGTAACTAAGCATGATTTGGGTAAGTTTCTTTTATTAATATGTGAAAATGAGTTCTAACGTTAAGCCCTTGTCACGGGTATGATAGTTATTGCGTACTTGTGGTTGTTTGAGTATGATGCTGTAGGAATTAAAGTTGTAACTTAGATATTGTTGTTATCTATTGTTATAGTTTCTTTCACCCTAATTGCGTACTCTTTTGAGATGTATCGATATCGAGATTGTTTGGGTATTGAGTTTTGACCCGAGCTGCTGTGATACAGCTAAGGCTAGACAGGAGCACAGTGCACGCGGTTCAGAAGTTCCATAGATTGACCCGACATCGGGTGAGTAGTTACTTATAAATTATTAGATGAACTATGATTTGTTGAGATGTTTATCGAAGAAAAGAAGTATGATATGTTTTGATTTGGTTGTGTATAACCAATCTTGAGTATGTGAAGTAAAGAGCTATAGTGTGTGTATCACACTAAGGACTGAGATAGTCCATTGAGATTGACTTAAACGAGATATTGGATGTTACAATTGACACGCCTAGGTCGTCGTGCGGTCAAAAATAAGAGAAAACCTAACACACACACTAGCACAGTGGTAGTCAGGGTCGATCCGCAGGAGTTTGGTGGTTAGGACAAGACGATAGTATACCAACTGTAGTGTCACTCTACAGTCAGCGGTATTGTTTCTACTTTCCCAAAAATCACACAAAAACCCAATACCAAAACAAGTGCCAAAACCCAAATCAAACATGAACTAACTAAACTAACCCAAGTTCTAAACTAATATTACTTACTGATTCGAGAAGTAAATTCCAGAAAAATCAGAAGCAATTACAATCCCAAAACATCCAAACAAGTATTCAACAGCAACAATCCCGAAAAAGTGCAATTAACATCAAACGAATGATTAACTTTTATAAATCAAAAACCAAACATCAAACCAATATCCAAACACTCAAATCATATCTAAAATACCAAGTATTTACTACTGAAATCAGAAACTACAATTCTAAACGAACATCGAGTAATCGAGAGAAATCCCGATTGCGGAATACCTCGATACCGAGTTGATAAAACAAGAGAAAAACTATATTACTAACCAAAATATTGATTCCCACTAAAAAACTGACGAAATTGTGCCTTCGGATCCCTCCTTCGCGTCCCGGGATGAGTGAAAAGTCGGACGGGACTCCGGTATTTATAGTTGTGCGAAATTAGGGTTTTCGCGTCGCGGCCAAGTTAAATCCACGACGCGCGTGTTGCCTTATCCCGACTTTTCGGAGTTTAAAATTCAAAAACGAAGATTTTATCCGGTCGCGAGATAGCGGCGCTATCTCAAGAAATAGCGGCTCTATTGTCGATAGCGGCTCTATCTCAAGAGATAGCGCCTCTATTTCTGTCAGGTCCATCTTTTTGCCTTTTTCGCTCCACAACTTCTCCAGAATTGCACTAAAACCCCTGCATTTACACTAAAAACATTTCCAAGCACTTTGGCACAAAAGTAAGTGATATTAGCCAATTAATAATGATAAATTAACTAAAACACGGCTAAACAACGCCTAAAATACTTGATATTACTAAGCGTTGTCAAACACCCCACACTTGTGCCTTGCTTGTCCCCAAGCAAGAGCGTTTTTAACAGATTTTAACTAAGACTCAAACAATTTATGACTGTGTTCAGTTTCAAAGCTTATTGCCCTTTGAGTTAGAGTGGAATAGTTCGCGAAAACATAATTGAATTGTTCTCCGGAATTCATGACTTTCTAAAGAACCCTTGATTACAAATTTTCTGTCCACAATGAGTACTCATTCAGATTCTAAAGGCCATTAAGGAATTGTCCATGACTTTCGATGTTCTTCGTGTAGCGAGCTTTCAGAAATACCATCTCAGACCAGACAATCTTAGGTGGTAAGGTGCATAAGTCCCACCCATTTTAGACTTACCGGATCGAACAACAAAGGCCACAGATTGACATTCCTTCCTAAATTCCAATCCTAAAACAGCTCAATCTTCTAAACTCGTAAAAACTCAACTTATTTGACTAACTAATAGCATGATCACAAATAAACAGTATTTCTTGAAAAATATCAGTGCTATCACAATCACAAACCATTCATTTCAAAATTGCAATTTATTAAAAATTTTGAAAAATATTGCTAAAAATTTGAAAATTGATCATTTCTGCAAAAATTTCAAAAACACACTCTTTCGACCGTCCACACCCCACACTTAAACCCGTACAACGTCCCCGTTGTACAAAATTATTTAGAACAAGGGAGAAAGAGTTACCCCTTAGGAACGACGAATTGCTTGATTATCGGGATCATACTGTAGCAGGGTCGATCATGTACGTCGTCTCGATGAAATCCGGGAGTCGTGGCGCAGCAGTGAACACGCCGGCATAATGCGAGTGCAGGGGTACGGTGACCCCACACTTGCGTTATGCAACTCCCTCAGTTGGTGCAACAATCACAGTTTGGCAGGTAATAGCAATCTACTAACAAAAATATCAACTCATGCAACGATGTTAAGTTTAATTACAGACATAAAAATTAAAACTAAAAAGAAGAAAATAAAAAGGTACAAGAAAATATCACTCAGAATCATGATGAGTCCCAGATGGTCCTGCCTCGTGATATCCACCAGTCTCTGCCCCAAAATGTCTCAAGATGATGCGCTCCAAACGCTGTATGTCGGCTCGGATCTCTGCCTGTCCAGCCATCTAGGACCTGAGTGTGGCCTGGACATCCAGGGACTCTGAATCCTGGTCCCTCTGAGCTGTGACGGCTCTCGCCTCCGTCTCTGTCGTCGTGGGGAGCGATCCTCTGGCTGTATCACTGGTGCCTCGACTCCCTCCATCTCAGCCTCCATCTGCTCGGGTACATCCGCTGCTCTATCTGCTGCTATGTAGTAAAGATCTCCGACAAGTGTAACTATATCCATCGTCACCAGAAAGGCGGCCCCCATCGACCTTGGCCGATATGAGGTCAATAATCCCCTCACATCAGCCGTCAAAATCTCGTACGACTCAGCCAATCTGGTAATATAATGCCCCCCGGCCAGTGGGCTGGCTCCTCGCGTCCCCTTCCCCTTGTTGACCATGAAATCGGTCAACAAGCGTGGGAGATGTACAAACTGGGTGGGGTTGATGATACCCCACAGAGGAAACATGTCGGTCGCTGGTATCTTTTCACCGCCCCTGCGGTGAGCAACGGTGAGGGCCACGATCTGATGAAGCAGGCGGTGCACTGGGGAACGGATCCTGCTCTCACGGTTCTCCGCAGGATCGTAATCACTGGTGCTAACGGCAGCCTAGACGGATGCCTGAGAGACTCCATCAGGTAAGTGGGTGTGGCATGCAGCCAGGAATGGGACGAAATGAGGGCTGGCCATCTCCTCTCGTGTGTATACGTTCGTACGCTGCGCCAATTCCCCGACCGAGCACTCTCGATGAACTCCGCCAAGTCTAAAGTATAACCTCTGATGTAGCGGATCCTGGTGCGTAGGACTGAAGGTACACGTCGAATAGAACTCTAGAGTGAGCTCTCTATAGATCGTCTCTCCAGCAGGTATCAGTCGGTCCCATCCTCCGCACGTGAAGCTGTGCGTGTGGTCATTACTGGTCCATGTACGAACCAAATGCGGCGCCAATCGGGCCTGTAGCCCGCAGGCCATCAAAAAATCCCGGTCCAAAGTGGGTGTTACCTCGATCTCTCTGGCAGACATGATCGCTAATCGTATCCGATAACCCGAAGTAGCGGGATCGTCCTCTGGGAACTGCAGGAATGCATGCTGTGACAAATCAGTCAGTGGGACGGGAGCGCGGTTCCTTTGTGGTCGTGGGGCCATCTGCAAAAATTAATCAAGAACAAACCAAGTGCACAAATGTGAGAAATAGTTGCAAAATTGGTCCCTGACATCAGTACCGTCACTGATCAAAAAGATCAGTTTCGCTACTGACGAACGCAGCCCCAAATTTTTCGATTTTTCCATTTTAGTCCATTTTTCAAATTGATCATACCAATATGTTCCTAAACTAGTGACTAGTAAAAGCCCTAAGTTTAAATTCAGAAAAACAAGCTAAAATTGCCCTAATTTCTCATTTAGGTCAAAAACCCCAATTATGAACCCTAAAATTCTTGATTTTCGATTCCAACCTGTTTTTGTCAAATTGAACATGCCAATGTGTTGCTAACCTACCGATTAAGAAACCCTAGGCTTTGATTTCATGAAAAACGAGCAAGAAATGGCCTGATTAGGGGGTAAAAGGTGCGAAACCCGAACCCCAAAATCGGCCAAAAACCTCTGATTTTGCACTTGATTCGCGATAGGAACAGTAGAGAGAGGCTAGATGCGTACTGTAGGACCTTGAATCGAGTTTTGGCCTGAAGAATTTCACGAAAATCAAAAAAATTCGCTGGTTCTGGTGGTGTTCGGCTCGACCTACGCAAAAAGGGGGGAAAGGGGTGCCAATCTTAGCGACGAGAAGGAGCTGGAGAGTTGACCATCGTTTGACCAGGGGTTAGCGTCACTAATATTAAAATTAGTGGCGCTAACTTGCAATTTCCCATTTTTTTCGCGATTTTTCCGTATTTTTAAAACCCGTTCAACCACCCCACACTCGAGTTATGCCACGACATTTTGAAAAAATTTTCCGAGTGATATTTTGACAAAATAAGAACTAAAAATTAAAAACAAAAATTAAAAATACTTACCGAAATGCCGGGTTGCCTCCCGAAAGCGCTTCTTTGTTCGGTCTTATAGCTGGACCATCTTTCTGCGGCTACGGTGGGTCGTAAGCCATTTGACTCCGCTGATTTTCAGTCATCACTGTCCCCTCGCTGATTCCATACTCCAATTTCCCCTGGTCAAATGGTTTGCCGGTTCCTCTGCTGCTGCCCGGTTGTCGTTTTCTGATTATTTCGCGCGAATGCTTAGAAATAGATTTAAACCTCCAAGCTCGGTCCTTCCTTCGGTATCTCTTCAAGATCACAGGCTTGACATGAAGCACGCCCATGCCGCTCCCAGTAATTGTTTTGCAAAGTCCTTGTTCACATAATGCGTGTCATTTTCAGTTTGTGGTTTTGGCTTGCAGTACCAATAAAGGTTTTCCAATCGAATGGGATCGGAAGGCAACATATCGGGATGCTTCCAAATGTCCTCGTCGATGGTATTTATCACATCTAATTTTCCATTCATGAATGGATCATGAGTGATGATACAATCATATTTATTATTTTCAAAAATCAACTCGTCGGTATCATCATCTTGATTATCGTCCGACAGGTGGATCGGGACCAAGAATGAGCGACTGGTTTGATCTGATGGTGGTACAAAGTCACCATCATCAGATCCTTACTTTTAAATTTCTCAAAATTTTTAAAAATTACAGGGTCAGGGGTAATATTGTCATCTACACCCCCTTCCCCAATAGTATCAAAAACTTCAACAATTTCGGGACTTGCTGGGCTGGGATCTGTACTGTCACTTACAGTCCCCTCCACAACATTCTCATCAATCAAATCGTCTGGTGTGGTACAGATTCACACATCACCAGATCAACATTATCAACATTTTCAAAAATATCAAAATCATCAAAAGCTGTTGAGTTAGAGGTAGCATTGTCACCTACAACCTCTTCCTCAACAACATTTTCGACCCTCTCAATGGTCTCTTGACTTTCCCACGGTGTATGCCCTTCCATCACATATTCAGGTGATGCAAGTTCACATACATTATTATTGGTATAAAAATCACTCGCCTCCGGTTCTGGCGAAGGTGGTGAACATTTCCAACTTTCCTCTAACCTATCTAAAGAAGCTTGCAATCTTACAAGAGCATCAGCCTGGTCCTTCTGATCTTGGTGAGTGTTATACCAGAGTACCCAAAGTTGGGCCCAAATTGCAGGATTCTCAGGCTGAGATGACTCCTCGGTCCGCCATCCATTGTCATCGGATGATCCATTATAGCAATCATCCTCGTAATAGGTGTCGGGCGGATTTTCATAATAATCATACTGATCCGTGTACATGTAATCGCCCATTATGAAGACGTACACATACCAAAAATCATCAAACTAAAATCAAACATAAAAAATCAGAAACTAAGTACTACAGATCACCTAATCTAAGCGCACAGCTCCCCGGCAACGGCGCCAAATTTTGACAACGCAGCGGTCGTCGTGCGGTCAAAAGTAAGAGAAAACCTAACACACACACTAGCACAGTGGTAGTCAGGGTCGATCCGCAGGAGTTTGGTGGTTAGGACAAGACAATAGTATACCAACTGTAGTGTCACTCTACAGTCAGCGGTATTGTTTCTACTTTCCCAAAAATCACACAAAAACCCAATACCAAAACAAGTGCCAAAACCCAAATCAAACATGAACTAACTAAACTAACCCAAGTTCTAAACTAATATTACTTACTGATTCGAGAAGTAAATTCCAGAAAAATCAGAAGCAATTACAATCCCAAAACATCCAAACAAGTATTCAACAGCAACAATCCCGAAAAAGTGCAATTAACATCAAACCGAATGATTAACTTTTATAAATCAAAAACCAAACATCAAACCAATATCCAAACACTCAAATCATATCTAAAATACCAAGTATTTACTACTGAAATCAGAAACTACAATTCTAAACGAACATCGAGTAATCGAGAGAAATCCCGATTGCGGAATACCTCGATACCTAGTTGATAAAACAAGAGAAAAACTATATTACTAACCAAAATATTGATTCCCACTGAAAAACTGACGAAATTGTGCCTTCGGATCCCTCCTTCGCGTCCCGGGATGAGTGAAAAGTCGGACGGACTCCGGTATTTATAGTTGTGCGAAATTAGGGTTTCCGCGTCGCGGCCAAGTTAAATCCGCGACGCGCGTGTTGCCTTATCCCGACTTTTCGGAGTTTAAAATTCAAAAACGAAGATTTTATCCGGTCGCGAGATAGCGGCGCTATCTCAAGAAATAGCGGCTCTATTGTCGATAGCGGCTCTATCTCAAGAGATAGCGCCTCTATTTCTGTCAGGTCCATCTTTTTGCCTTTTTCGCTCCACAACTTCTCCAGAATTGCACTAAAACCCCTGCATTTACACTAAAAACATTTCCAAGCACTTTGGCACAAAAGTAAGTGATATTAGCCAATTAATAATGATAAATTAACTAAAACACGGCTAAACAACGCCTAAAATACTTGATATTACTAGGCGTTGTCAACAATCCGATTAATCCTTATTTACTCACTGAGCTCATGTGGCTCATAAATTGTTGTTAATGTTGTTTGTGATTAGGTTATGGTAGTGGAGATCGCGGAAAGCTAGCATGGAGGGATAGCTGGATATCGGACTTGGACTACTTGTTTTTGTTTGAACTATGTTGTTGACCCGGTTTTTGTATAACTGTTGTAAACACTTGTTGTACATAGGTTAGGACTTAAAATGTGTTTTTGGTAACAACCTTGTATGACTTGTTTCCTAACTTGAATTACACCTTTTAACTATGTGTTGATTTGAGAAAAAATCAAGGTGTAATTTATATGTGAGGAATCGAGCATTACAAAAACGAAATCTGACCAACAGTAAGGGAGGATCATAAGGGAGGATCAAGAGGTAGCATATTTTATTTGTGATCAGGAATAAAGAGAAGTTATTCGATTTATTAGTAGAAATGATACAAAAATAAAGTGGTTACTTGTTACTGTAGAGCATTAGTTGTTGCATCAAATGCTAAGATTGTGTAATCACCTATCAAACATACGTTTGTAATACTTTATAATTTCTTATTAGGAATTGGCATGTTAATCCATAATTTATACTTTTTATGCAAGTACTCCTTTGCACTATTAAAATGATGCTTTGTAATCGTTATAAGCGTGTCTTCTATTTAATCTTTATCAATACATCTAAATACTTTCTCTCTAAATATTTCTCATTATTTTACTGTTATTTTTCTATATTTTCCTTAAAATTACGCACGTTAAATATATTTATTGTTTGATTTATTCAATCCCTCCAACAATTCGTGTGAGAAAGTGCGTTTGTTGAAGTCCTTAATTCCAATAGAAAGACCACCCATGCCCTATCTTTCTTACCTAAATAGAACACATCCTTTTGTTTTTTTGTTGTTATTTACAATCATGCCAACTTGCATCTAAGCCATCCATTTTTCTAATCTTAGAATCTAGGGTTATTGTCTTCAAAACCCTATGAACTTATGTATTTGTTTCAATTTTGTCATTGAAGTAAATTTTATGTGTTATAGGTCCTTAAAATTGTATCTGACCTGTTAAATAACTCAGCAAGTCAGTTTCATCCCGGTTTCTAGGTTTCTTGTTAAACTGAACATAAATACATGCCTTAATTATGTCCACATAAGATCCACGGTGGCATCAACAACATTGGCGTCGTTTCTGACTTTCTTCCCCATCCACGACAACTATGAATGAAGTTCCCTTTCTCTCTGATACTTCCATTATATTACGTCAATTATTCAACTAGGTGGTTCAAAATCAAAATTGTAGAGGAGTTCAAGAGCACAAAAATGGAAGAAATTGAAATTGTGATGAGTATCAGGAGGAGTCTGGATGTGCGAGATGGAAGGGAAGATGTGAACCAGACAGATACGAGCTCCGTGAGTGACAAGGTCGAGATCGTTCTTCCCGACAACAACAAAAACATCAACGACGTCTTTGGTAAAGGCGCTTTGGCCGTGATGCTTTTCGATCTCCATAATCTCCGGTACATAACTCGCTGCCAGCTTTGGCATGAGGTTTCTTCTTCGATTTCCATCATTTTCTTGAAAATAAAAGTGATGGCTATAATTGCAAACCGAAGAAGAAGACGATCTAACAACTTTTGGGGGTTTTGATGGTGAGTACGGCTAATGGTGGTAAAACACCGGTAACACCACGGCAAGTTTTTCAGTCGTCAATGGCACTCAAGTTGACGGCTCCGACGATGATTCCAGGAGAGGGAGTTCAAGAAATGTAAGCGATTAAAGCCACTGATTAGACTTGCCAAAAACTATCAAGCTTCATGTTCATTCATCTTAGAAACCCACTAAAAAACCCAAAGATTGATGATTTTGAAACCTGATGAAGACGGGTTTCATTTCTTGTTCTTAGATTAGGTCTTGTTTGAAGCTTTAAGCTAAAGTAGAAACAAATCTACATAACTGAAGCAAGATCACAACTAATGTTTTGAAGCAGAAAAATTGGAAGCTTGAAGGATCGAGGAGATGCTGATTCAGCAGAAAATTGGAATCTTGAAGGAGGAGATGCAATACAGCCAAAAACTGATTCCAGTGAGTGTAGTGTTGCTGATACCGATCCAACCAGAAAAATCAACATCAGAAATATGATGCGTGAAACAAATAGAAAATCACAGCGTGAAAGTGAGTAACCATGGCAGACTTAGTCGATTGAACGAGAGAAAAAAATAGAAGTATGGTGGATCGATCGTACCTGTAAGTGATAAAAATAGGCAGATCGTGTTCTTTCATGTGGTTTTCAAGCTTTGCCTTTTTTGTTCTTAGATTAGGTATTATTTGATGATTTTGAAACCTGATGAAGACGAAGTCCAAATACAGAGCCATTTATGTTCAGTACATATGGAATAACCTACATTGACCTTTGACCAAGGGGAATGTGAATTTATTTTGTCAATGTCCACGTGAGCTTGTTTACCGGGTGACCGCTTCCATTATTAGAAAATGGTATAAATGACATGCTATTTGTTAGTTAAATGGCTTAACAGGTGCAAAAACAAATTGAGTGACCATTTAAAATCAAAAGTAAGATTTTGTGGGGTTTTGATGACATTAACCCTAGAATATAGTATTCTACCTTTGGTTCTCGAGTTCTCCAAAAATCCTAACTGACATACTAACTAACTTATATATATATATATATATATATATATATATATATATATATATATATATATATATATATATATATATATATATATATTTATATATATATATACACACATATGTGTGTGTGTGTTATAAAAAAAGTTGAGAATGCAAGAATTGATCATAATCATCTAGCTATTCAGATCCATGAGCCAATATCATTGTGCAATTTCTGTAAACTTTGAACTTAAAGTTAATTAATTTGTCGTTTTAAAATTGACGATGAAAGTATTAAGTTAATTAATAGGGGTTCGGGTATGAGAGAGAGCTGTAAAACAAAGAAGAATAAGCTAAGGCTGCTGGTCAAACCAGCACATGCGCCGATCAATGTTGTTGGTAGCGAAGAAAGGAGGGCTTCATGTGGTGACAAGTGGACTTTTGGTCCGATTTTTGTTGTAGACAACCTGTACTCCCTAATTTCACTATTGAAGTTCTTACTATTTAAGATTTGATTTTGTTTGTGTGTAGTTATAAACCCTATTTAAGATTTGATTTTGTTTGTCGTTATAAACCCTATTTAAGATTTGATTTTGTTTGTGTGTAGTTATAAACCCTATTTAAGATTTGATTTTGTTTGTGTGTAGTTATAAACCCTATTTATGATTTGATTTTGTTTGTGTGTGGTATTGGTAAACCCAATTGATGTTTTTCTTCTGTTATTCAGTGTTTATTCGCTTCATATGCATTCACATTTAGGGGATTTTGATTTTTTTAGTTTAATATCACCAATTGTATGACATGAGTTTTGATCATCAGTGATGATACATATCTATATCTATATCTATATCTATATCTATATCCATATCTATATAACTCTTATAATAGAGGCTATCCAAATGAATATGGTTAAAGTATGTCTCTATCTTGCACCATATTCATTTGAAACTTCCACCTTTTCAACTTCTTCTAATTAATTGTTTATTTAAATGTACTATTTTTCTTATATAAGAGCATTATTTTCATCCTTGGTTACATGCCTTTTATTCTCTCCTTTTCTATTGTTGTTATCTAAAAAGTATGAAGATGGAAATGAATATGCAAGAGATCAATAGGCATCCAATCTCTAAAAGAAATATTTGAATGAATAAATTTATGGGGGAGAACTAAAGGCGAGTATGAATATCAAGGTTTTGAAAGTCTATAAGCTATTTGAGTTATTTCTATTCAATTTCTATTCACCTCTTTTTCCTTTCATTTTATTTAGATTTCAAGAAAATATTTATGGTTGTACATCTAGATTTAAGAGAAATTATATTTCAATTTATTTGTTAAATATGTTAAATATGTTTGTTCTTAGTTTGTATTATCATATATGATTGTTTGATTGAGTTTTGTCGTAGAGTATATATTATGTTATTAGTGGATATTTTACTCAAGTATACACAATTGTAATAATATGACGACATGACAATGTGTCATATTTCAATATAGTATAAAATTATCGCAAAGTATTTTTTTCGGTTACATTTTAAACATTTGTTGATAATGGATGTATCTCATACATTCATATGTTAATGGTGATTTTTGTGTAGACGATGGAAGAGGCAGTTTGACTACAATATAAAAAACAATATAACAACAAAACACAAATACATGAGCACAATCTTAAAAAATAATGTGCAACAAAATAAAACAATAAACATATATGTAGAAGAATTTACAATCATGAAATTATCACAACTAAAGAAGAACTCATGCATTTCTCAAGTATTTTGATTCATAAACAAATGCAAAATCTCCATGAATATATTAATATAAAGCAATAACAAATAAATAGACATATATAAGTATTATAGTTAAAATTTTAATAATGGATTTGTAGGTTTTTACATAATCTATTAGTTCTTCCCTTTTTAAAAAATGATATAATAATTTTTAAATGTTGATTTATAATACTAATGAATAAAATATACACACATTTCCAAGAATGAAATACATTATACACCTACCAATTTCCTATTGTCGAATAACTTTTCAACTCATTAATTTGATAGTCATATTCTAGAAAACACGATTGAAGTTTAGTTTGAAAGATTGGATGGTTTGAAAAATAAGTTATAACATAAAAATTCAAAAAGATAGAAATAACATATTATTAAATTTATTAATGTTAGAAAATAAATATTATAATATAATATAAGACTAAGTATTACATGTTCATATTATTTATTTAATTAACTAAACATAATTTAAATATTTCAAGCATATTTAATTAAGTATCATAAGTATCAATTAAATATCATAACTAGAAAGAATCTCTTCAATTGTAGTAGTTTAATGTTAAATAACCATTAGTTGGAATTTGAAGAGTTGTAATATTAGATAAAACATCAATGCAATTAACTAACTATTTTTTTGAAGATATATACTCTTAGTTTGCAGTATTAATGTAATATAATTGAAAATAAAATAAAACTGTCTATCTAGACTTTAATATTTTATAACTCCTTAATAATAATAGTAATAAGTGGTTTATAAAAGTCTTCTACAACTTTTTAATAACAATAACTGCTTTTTAAATTTAATTGACAATAATAATAATAATAATGTATTGTAATATAAAAATATAAATTACATTAAATTACCTTAAAAATAGTTGTTATTATAAGTAATAATTATGATCAAGATTAAAAGATGATAAAGTAAGTAAACTTTAAATTAACTAATCAACAAAATAGTTAAAAATAACTCTAAGTCAATAATTATATTTAATTGTATTCAAGCACAAGCCGCGGATAGCGACTATTGAGTAATAAGATTGTAATAGATGTTTATCTTATCGTATTGTTCAAAATGGTTACAATTTTATATATAAATGTAGTTCAAAGTTAATATTTCATAGTTAATGTCGATAACAAAGTTTTAGCTACATTTTTAACCTGCGCAACGCGCGGGACATCGCCTAGTTACTATTATAGTTTGTGAAATGTTTTTCGATTAAAGATGCATACATACTATTAGAGCAGAGCATGTATAAGTTTTGATCGGTTTTGGGGTAAAATAGAACCCAAACAACGAAGTTAAGTTTTTTGGTTTTTCAAACCCATTGAGTTCAGTTTTTACTAGGTTCGATTTTTCGTATTTTCGATTTCAACCCACAAGTGGGTGAAATTTTGGTTTTCGGTTTCAACCCGGTGAATTTTGAGATTTGGGTATTGAGTATATATATACGATAAAATTGAGTTTCTAAAGTTGTGTTAGCCATCTTGTTTACATATATAAACAAATGTAAAGTTTTTTTTAATAACTATCTTCTATAAAAAATATTGGGTGAATCTATTCATACCCCCTACTATTTAACCGTACCCCCTCATTTGATTTTTTGTTATTTTGTTATTTAGTATTTTGTCTATTTTGTTTGTTTGTTGTCTTTTTCTTTTTTCCGTTTTCTTTTATTAATAATATTTAATTTATAATAATAATAATAATAATAATAATAATAATAATAATAATAATTAGAAAAACAATAACAATGAATTTACCTTTTATAATTTTTACGTTTTAGAAACAATAAACAATAGTTTTTTTAAACTAATTACAGCACAATGAACGGTGTTTATAATTTTATAAAATTATGTCAAATTATATCAAAATAGTTATATCAAATTTGACAAATGTCAAATTAATAAATTTAGCTTTTATAATTTTTACCTTTTAGTAACAATAAACAATAGTTTTTTAAAGTAATTACGACACAACGAACGATGTTTATAATTTTATAAAATTATGTCAAATTATATCAAAATTGTTATGTCTAATTCGAACGAATGTATAAAAAATAACAATATAAATAATAATAAGTTTGATCCAATACAACAACTGCACGGTGCGTTATCTGGATAACGAACATAATAGCCGAACACTATACAATGTTTCTTATTCAGCAGAATGTTCTGATCTGCACACACGCACAAGCATGAACAAACAGAGATGGTGTACAACTAGGTCGATGGACCAAGAATGGTGGTTTCCGGCTAATAATAACATGAATTTCGATTACTTACAAACGGTATAATCCGAAGGATTTTATAAAAAACAAATTCTACATACAACCACTTGATTTATAAACGACTGAATAAATTCGAATGAATAAAATGGAGGCATTAGATTTTCAATAAACACGAACGGTTATAATTTTATAAAAGCTAATAATAATAAATATAATTTAATAATAATAATAATAATAATAATAATAAAGACAACAAAAGACGAAATTGAGATAAAACAAATAAGTTAGTCAAATGAGGGGGTGTATTGATTAAAAAACTAATATAATTAAATTTCTTTTTTAATTTGATGATATTAGGAGATACAAAAAAAATGAAGGATAGCTATAGCATAACCCAAAATGTTTTTTATTTTAAGTACTATATAAACAAGAGTAGCACTATTTATATTAGGGTTAATGACTTGAGAGGGTAATATACTTTTGCAAATGTTCACATTTAGGTAACATTATTTTTTGGTGCATATTTAGGTAACATACTTGTTATACTTGTTCATATTTAGGTAACAATGTTTTTTTTGTACACCTTTAGGTAACATAGTTGTTATACCTGTTCAAAAACTGGTAACAATGTTTTTTTTGTTCATATTTAGGTAGGAATATTGTTACCTAAATGTGAACAATATTGTTACCTAAATGTGAACAAAAAAAACATTGTTACCTGTTTTTTAACAAGTATAACAAGTATGTTACCTAAATGTGCACAAAAAAAACATTGTTACCTATTTCTAAACAAGTATAACAAGCATGTTACCTAAATGTGCACACAAAAAACAATATTACCTAAATGTGAATATTTGCAAAAATATATTGCCCTCTCAAATCATTAATTCTTTATATTATAACAAACACTACATTTGACTTCGCCACATCGGTTATCCGGATAGATCTACCTTTGATTTTAGTTTTTGGTATTTCTATATGAGCTTTAAATATTTTTGAAGTTTTATCTAGAATATTAAATTAAAAAATAATAATAATAAAACCGGTTCTCTTGAACCGGTCCATTTGCTATGTCAGAGGTGACTCGAAATCAAATCTCCGAAACAAGGAACCCATTTCTTGATTACTGATTAGTCGAGAAAACCCACACTCTCACTCTTCCAGACTTCCACTGTTACTACCGATTCAAAGCTCAAATTTTCTTTTAATCAACTAATTACTCTTCAGATTTCCCATCAAACCAACAATCCCTTCGTATTCAAACGCATTTCGATTTCATTTTTCGATCTTGTTGAAGTTAGATTTCGATTTTCAACCTTTGTAGTAATCTATGTGTAGCCAGATGAGATGCGAACCCTAGATCAATGCTGAAACTTGGATCAGCTACACTAGTGTCAAATTCCTAAGCTGTAGCTATGGCGAAGCAGTCCGCTGGATTATCAACACTATGCTTTCAGAAGAAGCGGTGGCTGTTACTACTGTTAGCTATGGTGTCTATCTCAACCGCCGTTGCGTTTATTATTAGGGCGGCTTATGATTCTTCATGTGATCACCAACATTTCGATGCTCCCATTAAAAGTAACCAGTTCCAATCGACGGAGAAGACGAAGGATACCGCGCCGACTCAGATCGGAGTTACGAGCCCCCTCAGTTTCATGAAATCCAAACTTGTGCTTCTCGTCTCTCATGAACTATCTCTTTCTGGTAATTCACTTTTTGCAATTTCTTCTGCAATTACTAGTTTCCATGGTTACCTAACATGTCGGTTCGTTTCGATTTTGTAGGTGGTCCATTGCTTCTGATGGAACTAGCATTTTTGTTACGCGGTGTTGGTGCTGAAGTTTGCTGGATAACAAACCAAAAACCATCTGGAACAGACGAAGTAATATACAATTTGGAGAACAAGATGTTGGATCGTGGAGTACAGGTACATGATACATCTTCTTCCATGGCCGCATTTTGTGAATATGTATTAAAGCTATCAAGTATATTTCAGGTCTTCTCCGCTAAAGGTCAAGAAGCCATAAATACAGCCCTAAAAGCTGATTTGGTAGTTTTAAACACAGCTGTTGCCGGAAAATGGCTGGATGCTGTTCTAAACAAAGATGTTCCTCGAGTCCTACCAAAAGTGCTATGGTGGATTCATGAAATGCGAGGCCATTACTTCAAATTAGATTACGTTAAACACCTTCCTTTTGTTGCTGGCTCCATGATCGATTCCCATGTAACAGCTGAATATTGGGAGAACAGAACTCAAGAACGCTTAAAGTAATTCCTTCTTTTCTCTTTTCTCTTTTCTCTTTTCTCTCACACTTCTCCAAATTCTTTCTTCTTCTACTCATAAACTCACCATTTGCAGAATTAAGATGCCAAAAACGTATGTAGTTCACCTTGGTAACAGTAAAGAACTTATGGATGTAGCTGAAGATAATGTGGCCAAAAGGGTTCTAAGAGAACATGTTAGGGAGTCCCTTGGTGTACGAAATGATGACATACTCTTTGCTGCAATCAACAGTAAGACTTCCACTCTAATGTGATTATAATTTATATTAAACCCTAATCCCTAAACCCTAAACCCTATTTTATAATAACAATCTGCAGGTGTATCAAGGGGAAAAGGGCAAGACTTATTTTTAAGGTCTTTCTATGAGAGTTTACAATTGATCAAAGAAAAGAAGCTACAAGTGCCATCAATACATGCAGTGATTGTAGGAAGTGATATGAGTGTACAAACGAAATTTGAAACAGAACTTAGAGATTTTGTAGCACAAAAAAAGATCCAACATCGAGTTCATTTTGTGAATAAAACTCTAACTGTGGCCCCGTATTTAGCAGCCATTGATGTTTTAGTCCAAAACTCTCAGGTACATGTGAATCAATTACATTCTAAGATTAATTCTCTTTAAAAGATTGCCATCAATCCAAATACCTACTCTTTATTATTTATTTATTTTTTTTGACTTTTTTGCCCCTGTAGGGTCGAGGAGAGTGCTTTGGAAGGATAACAATTGAAGCTATGGCATTCCAGCTTCCTGTATTGGTAAACATTGATATTTCTAGATTGACATGAAACTTTTAAGCTAATATTAATTAGGGCTAAAAATAAATGCAAGAAATAGCAATGTACTTTCTATTATAGCATCTTACTTTCATTTCTTTCTATTACAACATTAACTTTTAAGCTAATATTAATCACTCCAATTGCAAAAAATAACAGAAATCCTTTGTGTTATAACATCCTACTTTCATTTCTTTTAGAGTAAATTACAGTTTTGGTCCTTGTGATTTACATCAAATTACAGTTTTGGTCCTAATTTTGAAAATCTTGCACTAGTGGTCCCTTTGGTTTCCAAATCTTTCACTTTTGGTCCCTGTGGTTTGCAGATCTATCATTTTTGGTCCATGTGGTTTACACAAATGGTAACAGAGGGAGGGACCAAAAGTGAAAGATTTGGAAACCATAAGGACCACAAGTGAATGATTTAGAAACCACAGGGACCAAAAATGTAAGATTTTCAAAACTAGGACCAAAGCTGTAATTTGGTGTAAACCACAGGGACCAAAACTGTAATTTACTCTTTCTTTTATTACACATTGTATTTTATAATGAAAGTAAATTGCTATAATAAAAAATGAACGAAAGTACATTGTACAAATTGGCAGGGAACAGCAGCAGGAGGGACTTCAGAAATAGTGGTGAACGGGTCCACAGGGTTTTTACACGTGGCAGGAAAAGAAGGGGTGGGCCCACTTGCCACAAACATTGTGAAACTTGCTACACATGTGGAAAAGAGGCTTACAATGGGAAAAAGGGGTTATGAGAGAGTCAAACAGATGTTTTTAGAAAGACACATGGCGGATAGAATTGCGGGTGTTTTAAAAGAAGTATTATCACACAAACCAAAAGGCCTGTATTAATTCAAAGAAATGATTTTGTATATTGAAAACCAGTATAGGGAATTTGTTGTGTTTTCACGTGTTTTGTGTTATTAGTTTTTGTATTCAGATAGATTTGTGTTTGTTTAGTTAAATTTGTTATGGAAATTTGAATTTATGTGCTCTGAAAATCTTTATATCGGGAACATGGAACATGTCCAATAATGTTGTTCTTTTTTCTAGTTGAAAAAATGCGACTATTTTCAACAATTTTTTAAAACATGTTCCAAAGAAGTATATACTCTCACACACCAATTTTGGACATTTTAGTGATTAACCCTAATAAATATTCTAGAGAAATGATTAAACCTTGTCGTTTTTAACAAATAAAATTAATCTAGACTATGACAAAAAATTAAATTCTTACATAAGGCTTGTATTTTTTCATTTTCCTCCTACAACTGATCCTACGAGGAAAATGGGAAAAAAAAATAAAATGAACCCGTATAAAAATGACTGGTTTTGTTCAAAAAGACCGTTTGGTCCATGAGTTAGTCTTTTTTCATATATTATGGAATTTGTTCAAAAAATATCATTCAAGTTTTATAAATACAAAAAATACCATATAACTATTGCTTTTGTACACATTATACCATTGAAGTATATACATTTTGTTCAAAAATGACCCAATGGTTCAAAGATATTTTGAACTTATAATGCGTACAAAGACAATATTTCAAAGGTATTTTTTGAACAAAATGTATGCCTCGATAATATAATGTGTACAAATACAATAGTTCAATGATATTTTTTTAAACTTATAAAACTTGAACGACATTTTTTAACAAATTCAATACTTCATTACCCTTTCAAGCCATTTCCCTCTCTTAATACCACCAAACAAAACCAAACCACAAATAAAAAACTCATATGCAAAAGCATCCGAGCGCATGCTCATTATGTCAAAATCAATGTCCAAAATCGGTTTCCATAATTAAAATCAATCTAAAAACATGAAGCAAAACAAATACTTCAATCCACAAGGCTCACAACACCATAACAACATATCCTAATAACCCGAAAATTTCACCAAAAAAACCTCAACCCGCCTTTGTTCTTCCGGATCGGACCCCACCAGATCTCACCTGGTTGACAGCTGGCGATTCGGTGAACCACGTGGTGTACAAAAACTGCTTATTAGGGCCCACATGGTTGCATACTTGTTTCAACTTCTGTCTCTCTTTCATCCACCTCAATACAGTCTTCATTTGAGTTTTACTTGTCAAATCTTTCACTCCAACTTCCTACAAAATGTTTATAATAATAAATCATGTTGAAAATAGACATTCAAATGGATATGGAAATCAAGTTACCTGAACACGTTCCCATGTTTGAGCCACTGAGAGTGGACCATGTTCCTTTAAAATGTCGAAAATAGCCCTGGTGATGGTTTGATTTTGCTCTGGGCGAAATCTTGGCTCTAATGCCTTCATTGCTGGTTTTGGTTTTGTACCAAGATACTTTACTGTTGTGGTGAACATGGTACTTTCTTTTTGGGGTTATAAATGCCACAAGCTTCTACAATAATCAAAAGGTAATTAGATAAACAAAAAACCAGGATCCAATAATGAAATTAAACTGAAATGCTAAAATCAGAAATCAGATGAGATAATTGTGTTTGATTCCTTTTGTTATCAAAGCGTAAAACTGAAATCTAATCACTTTGAAGAAAACCCTAGTAATTAAGTTTTAGGGAATATCAATTCGACTACGGAAGCAAATGGATCATTGAAGGTAATCAGCTAAGGAAAAGGAGAATAGTAAAACAGGCATTATTGACGGCGTTAGATTAATCGCAATCAAAGAAGATAATTAGAAGTACATCAGTTGAATTAAGAAACCCTATAGGACAAAATCGCAGTTCTTTCAAAGCAATCAATTCGCGCGATTCTAATACGAGAGATACGAAAATGTAAGGAGAACAGCTATTCAGAAAGCATACGACTGAAGTTAGTGACGGGAAAAACCCTAGAAAACGTACATTATGAAAGAAACATAAACCCTACATTCAATGATTTGAAAGATTTGAAGTAATAGAAAGCGGAGTGGGTAGATAAGTGTAGGTGATTGAAGGTGGTTGATCTAATTACGTTAAAGAGAGTCTGTTCGCACCTGGAAACCTTCCTTCAAGGTTAGTCCCGTTTGTGCTTCTTTTACAACTTTTTCAAATACGGCTTCCCCAAGTCCAGAGACGCTTTGTTCTACAGCCTCGCGGTTCTCAAGTAGAGATGCAAGTTTTACCCGGACCGGAGGGACCGGATAGGGTATATTATTCGTCTTAACGGGTGACGGATCGGGAATGAGGTTTAAATTTGACAAAATTGCAAAAATAGTATCGTGTGTTTGTCATTTTTATGTGGTTTTGGTTAAAAAAATCTGATGGTGTACAATTGGTCTAATTTTGAATTTTTTTATAATTTTGGTCCCTGAGTTTGATATTTTTTTTAGGGTTAAGGTCATAATTGGTCACTGAAGTTTCGAATTTGTACTCATTTGGTCATGTAAGTTTAATAAAGTTTTAAAAGGTCATTAAACCGGGTAATTTGTTCCGAAAAGGTCATCATGACCGGCTATATCCCATAAGTCGATATATCAGCAACCAATGTGTCCAAATGCAGTAGATTTAGGCGGGGAAGTAATATTTTGGCGCCATGTCTTCGTCTTCGTCTTCATCGTTGAGCAACAATATCGGGGCTCGATCTTCCTTCCTTGGTCGAGGCTTATGTTACTGCATGAAGAAAGTTAAAACACGCACAAGTTGGACTAAAAAAAACCCTGGTAGAAGGTTCGCTTCATGCCCTAATTCTCTGGTAAGTAAATTTCAATTGTCGAACCAAAGGAAATTTTCCCCAAATGTTTGAAATTTCCTTTTGTTTTGTAGAACCCAAAGGAAGATTGTGAGTTTTTTGATTGGGTAGATCCCGAGTTAAGCCCCTGGTATCATCGAATTTTGTACAATGTCCATGAAAAAGTGTTGGCACATGAGGATCTGATTGGAAAACAAAAGTGTATGCTTCAAGAAATGGAGAATGAGCTGAAAATGTACAAGTCGATGGTGCATAAATATAAAGAAAAAAATGCAGATTTGGAGAAACAGTTGATTGCGCACAAATCCAGTTGGTTGGTAATCTGTTTGGTAATCGTGATGGTGGGGATGCTTCTTTTCAAGTCTTGTTTTGGTCAATGTACTAGTTAGGTATCTTCTGGTGATGTTTCGTTTCAAGTAATGGTAGTGTTGAAATGGTCTATGTAAGGTACTATCGTTTTGGTGAATGTAATAGCAGTTATGTTGTTATGTAATGTTTGAATTAATGACTTAATGGTAATGATGTTATGTAACAGTTGGGAGCTACATTAAGAACTTATTAAACCATACATGTTAAGAGCTATATTAAGAACTTATTAAACCATACATGTTAAGAGCTATATTATGTAAAAGTTAAGAGCTACATTAAGAACCTATAAACCCACATTAATAACCAAATAAGTTTAACAAAAAAACATATCAACCACATTAATAACCAACTAAACTTAACAAAAAAGGCAAATCAACCAGCTACAAACAGTTTATCAAACCATCTTGCATGTTAAAGTATTTAGCTCATCAATGTACCAAATAAGCTACAAAAACTGCCTTCTTAAGCTTCAACTTAACAACATGCTACAAAAACTTTAGAACTAACATGCAAGAGTGGCACCCACACCTACGCTTCATCTATTTGGACAGGCTTGTCTAGCGTGCTACCTCGACCATCTTTGTCATAAACTGCCTTCTTAAGCTTCAACTTAACCTGCCTCTCAGATTTCCTGAGCCTGTCTAAAATCACAGCATTATGAGCATTAAGAGTTGTGTATTGACTGTGTAATGCAAGAGTTTGTTGTGTTGTGTGCAACTGTCTAACATAATCCATAGCAGTTTTGACACGTTTACCCACTTGCACCCCTGGATCATCAACTTTATCATCCTGGCCCCTTACATTTTCAACATTTGCATCAGGACCCGTTAAATCTGCAACATTTTCAACAATTGGATCAGGACCCGTTAAATCTGCAACATTTTCAACATTTGCATCAGGACCCGTTAAATCTGCAACATCTTCAACAATTGGATCAGGACCTGTTAAATCTGCAACATTATCATCCTGGCCCCTTACATCTTCAACATTTGCATCAGGACCCCTTGTATTTGGAACATTTATAGGTGGACCCTTGCTTTTATTGTGACCCTTTTGCTTATTTTTCTGGACTTTGCTAGATGATCGCTCATTCCCAAATGATGTGTTGCAGCCTCTTTTGTTGTGACCCTTTTGCTTGCAAATACTACATGTGACAGGAGCACCTTTCTTACTTACTGAGTGTTTATTAGGCCTTTCCTCTCGTTCAGACACATCTCTTTTTCTTTTGATTGTAGGTCTCCCAGGCATACGTCTTTTCTTTGGTGGTAAAGGTGGTATATACAACGTGTTGGGCCACATGTCACTTCCGTTGATTGGCTGTATGTTATACCTATAAGCATTTAGAAACATGCCTGTCTTGAACCATAAAGACACATAGTTTTCTGCACTTATGTTAAGAAATGCCAAAGCTGCAACTGCATGACAACAAGGCAATCCACATAGCTGCCATCCTCTGCATGTGCAAGTTCTTTTTTCAATATCAACACTATATGCTTCATTGCCATTTCTAGCCTCAAACTGATGAAATCCACTTGGATACACACCCCAGAACCTGTTTCACGAAATAAAATAAAGTAAATAAACATAAACTTCTTATTAACTGTCATTTTGATAAAGTAAATAAACATAGACTACCTTTGGGCCTTATTAATTTCATCCAACTTTTTCCTGATAGAAGGGCATATTTCATTCTCCCATTTTCTACCTTTAAGCTTCATTTTGTAGGACCTTTCCATTACAAACAACCTTATCTCTTCTAGCATTGTAATTATTGGTCTCCTTCGACTGTGTATGAGTGCACTATTAAAGCTCTCAGAAACACCATTTTCAGCCGCATCACATGCCATATCTACTTGGAAGAAAGCCTTTGACCAAGTTTTGGGTTCCTTATCCTTCAAGTATTCGTAGGCAGCAACACTAACTTCCTTGATTTGGTTCATGAAAAAATTGAAGTTCTGTTCAGTTGTAAACTTCACAGCTTTCCAAAAGGTGTTCTTAAAGAATACGCCTTTGAATTTTTTGTTGAAGTTCGCATATATATGTCGGGCACATTGGCGATGTTCTGCATGTGGTACGACTTCTTTAACAGCTTCCATTAGTCCCTTGTAACAAATAACATAAGTTAGCTCATAAAGTATGGAAATAATTTAAAACAAAATGTAATAGCAGATTCATACCTTATGTTGGTCAGAGATGAGTGTTATACCATTACCAAAGCCAATAGCGATTCCTATGTCAGCCATCACTAACTCCAAGAACCATTTCCATGTTTCCTTGTTTTCAACTGAGCAAACAGCCCATGCAAGTGGGTACATATGGTTGTTTGCGTCACGCCCAATTGCTGATAACAACTCCCCTTGACAAATACCCTTCAAAAAGCACCCATCCAGGTTAATTACCCTCCTGCAACCCTCTACCCACCCATCCTTGACACTCTTGAAACACACATAAAAACGATTAAAATAGTTCTTTCCATCAGGCATGGCATTAACATCCATCTTTATTGTCGAACCAGGGTTAGATCTCCTTAATTCCTCTCCATAGCTCCATAATTTTGCATAATGTGCTTCCAAACTACCTTCAAGCTCTAATAAAGCAGTTTTCTTGGCTCTTTTACATTGCCCGACACTGGCCTTCAAGTTAAATCTTTGTTCAATGTCTGCTTGCATCTTGCGTAAACTCATGGTTGGGTTCTCTATTATATCTCTTTGATATTGTTTTGCAATCCATTTGTAAGTGACAAGTCCTCCACCATGAAAAATCCGTGCACAAGTATGCTTGTCTACCAAGGTCTTTATCTGAAAGGTTTTTTCTTTGTTCATCCATGATGCCCAAACACGAAACGGGCAGCCTTTGTCATCCTTTTTTGGTTTCCCACAACGCACAATTACTCGGACTTTGTCATTGGTCTCATAATGTAAGTCATATCCATTTGCAACAGAGTAATTGGTAAGCAATTCTTTTAGTTGATCTTTGTTTTCAAAACACATGCCACAAATGGGTACCATTGTATTCCAATCTGCTGTGGGGTCATATGTGGGAAACTCTTTCTTATCTGCACTTCTATTGTGTTTGATTTTTTCGGACAACGCATTCAAGAATGGATCCTCGTGTGTAGTCCTTGTTGGTATTTTTTCCTCATCAATTTCATGTTCCATTGGCCCATTATCAGACAAACCCTCTTCCTCATCCTCTTCACATTCTCTGTCACCGTCTTCATCATCTTCTTCCCCACCACTTAACTTATTTTCATCATTTTTGAATTCAATTTCCTCAAGCTGTATTATTTCGTCTGCAATCATACCCACAACGTCCTCTTCATAATGGTCGATGTACATGTAAATATGTCCACCGTTTCTGTGTCCAGCATCTTTACATTGCTTGAAATCTAAATCACACATCAATAGCTTCAAGCTTCGTGCCATTGATTGATTTCCAACACGATAATAAAGATTTTTTACTACAGAATTGCTCAAACGACCAAGGTACGTAAGCAAGTCGGGGTATTCCATTTGATCAAAATCCACATCATTAATCGTTGCTTTTATACCAGAGTCATACTGAAATGGGTTTGGAACAAAACCCCCATTGTAGTTCACTTCGACTGTTAACATCTGTTTGAAATTTGACAATGTAAACTTCAAAATCGACACTTAATACTACAGAAACTAGGGTTAGGAAGTTGTTTTTTGCAAATTGCGTACCTCGAAATCGACACTTGAACTGCTGATTTCTTCTTCAACGTGCAAAAAATCGACCCGTTATGCTTATTCCATCGACTTTTGAAACGACGAAGTCGAGTCGTTACTTTAGTGGTTTTGAATACCTTCTCATACGACAACGTATTTAACCCAAGTGGACTAAACCGGGTATAGCCGGTCATGATGACCTTTTCGGAACAAATTACCCGGTTTAATGACTTTTTAAAACTTTATTAAACTTACATGACCAAATGAGTACAAATTCGAAACTTCAGTGACCAATTATGACCTTAACCCTTTTTTTTATGGTTATGGTCCACACCTGATCTTAAATGACTAATATGCCCCTTAAAAAATTATTTTGAGTTTTTTTATTTCTCTCTTTTTTTTTTCTTTTAGATAAAAAAAAAAAAAAACAAAACCCATCCTAACCCTCCTAACTCATCACCCCACACCAGATGCCACCCTCTCTCTATGTATCTGCAACATTGATCTTTCCATAAATCTCTCCAATCGACCACTAAATCTCTCTAATCGACCACCGTATTCTTCCTCCAGTGACCACCACCAATTTAGGGCTTCGCTACATAGGCGACAGTAGTTGTGAAAGGTATTTGTGCCTTTGATTTTAGAGGCAGGGCCGAATCGAAACCCATATGAGCAAATGAGGATGACGACTGGGTGAGTAAGTTTGAAGATGAAGGAGAATAGAAGGACGGTGGTGTTGGAGGGCTTTGTTGCCGTGGTTGCGATGTTGGTATCGAAAGAGAGAAGTGTAGAGGATTAATTTGGTGAGTTTTCTTCTCCCATTAGCACCGGTGAGGGTTTCATAACATCTAATACAATTTCAGAAAGAAAATTCCATACATACAAGAACAAGCAAAATTCTTGGCGTGTATTTGAAAGGGTTTTGATCATTTGTCTGAATGATATTTGCATGTTGTAACTTGTGGTTCTCTTTTAATGCTTATTAGATATCAGACCCGACTATGTGTTCTTTGAACTACATCATTACAATCGATTTTTCAGGCGGGTTATTCCAAATTAAGGACCTGTATTTTTTCAGACGAGTTATTCTAAATCGAACACAGATGTGGACAATGGCAGGTGTAGATCGAAAAGAATTGCTTTTGGGGTGACTGGCTTCGAGGATTGTGTATCACGATGGCTAATTGCAGGTCTCTGGTCAAGCACATGTGGACGGAGAACGAGATGGAGAGCTGCGGAGGTGTGATGGTGGTTGGTGGATCTGATCGGAGAGGAAAGAGGGTGTGCATATGTGTGTGTACGTGAGTGGGTGAGTGAGGGTGGGGCTTTTTTTATTTTTAATTACTTAAATGCCAAAAAACTTATAGTTCAGCGGCACTGGAGTATGCCCGGCTTCCTTGAGGTATTGGGTTCAAATCCCACTAGGGGATTAGGTGAATTAGATGGTTTAGGTTATGATATAGTATATGTGTATTATTAGCCGGTTCAAAAAAAATTACTTAAATTCATTAAAATAAATATAAAATATGAATAAACAAATAAAAGGGGTATAATCGCCTTTTCAAGTTGATAGGGACCAAAATCACAAAAAAGATTCAAAATTGGACCAATGGTGCACCACCAAATCTTTTTGAACCAAAACCATATAAAAATGACAAATATAATGATCATTTTTTCAATTTTGTCGTTAAATTTTATAGCCGAGATAGGGATGGGGCGGAGATGGGTATAATACTATCTGACATATATATATATATATATATATATATATATATATATATATATATATATATATATATATATATATATATATATATATATATATATATAATCAAGATCGGGTGAGGACTTGCGAGGACACCTTAAAAAAATTGAAAAAAATATAAATAATAAAATGGATCATAATACTATATCGGAGAAAAAAAAGATTAAAAAAAAAAAAACTTTTCGATCATTATTTTTTTTATAATGAAATAATGATCCAAAATAAAAACAGAAAAATTGCATCATTACGTTTTGCAATGATGCAAAATTTTTTTTTTTTCAAATTTTTTTGATAATGATATAGCACTATTCTCGATTTTATGATTTGTATTTTTTTTATATTTTTTTTCAATTTTTTTAAGGTGTCCTTGCGAGTCCTCACCGAAAAAAGAGTCATCACCGGAACCGGACCCTATATATATATATATATATATATATATATATATATATATATATATATATGTATATATATATGTATATATATATATGTATATATATATATATATATATATATATATATATATATATATATATATATATATATATATATATATATATATATATATATATATGTATATATATATATATATATATATATATATATGTATATATATATATATATATATATATATATATATATATATATATATGTATATATATATATATATATATGTATATATATATATATATATATATATATATATATATATATATATATATATCTATATATATATATATATATATATATATATATATATATATATATATATATATGTATATGTATATGTATATATATATATATATATATATATATATATATATATATATGTATATGTATATGTATATATATATATATATATATATATATATATATATATATATATATATATATATATATATATATATATATATATATATGGAGATGTTAAAATGATTAAAATATTAAGAATGCGAGAATGATTCTGGACCAATCATTTGATATGTATATTATTGTAATTTAACAATACGTCTAATTAATTAAAAATTCTAAATAATTATGTTTTTCCTATAATCATAGGATTAAATTATTCAATTTTCATGATTATAGAAATTAGGATTTCTGTTACCAAAAAATGAATTAAATATTTTTTTATTTTTTATTTTTATTAATAAATTTATATAATCTAATTCATAAAAGAATAAAACATAATACAATTTTATAATTTTATTAGACTCATTTTTTAACTAAATATTTATAGTGACGAAAAATAGAAATATAATTTACCGGAATATTTGTTATTTAACAAGAATATTTATAATCATATATGAATAACACATATTTGTATCCATTTGTAATCATAAATGAATAAAACACGGTTTAGAGATTAAAATTACAATACAATTCTAATCATAAATGAATAAAACAAATTTCGTAAATATAGAAATTATACCACAAACAATAATTAAAATACAATAGTTCTATATTACCATATAATCACAAATGAATAAATCATGATCTTCTAATCACAAATGTGTTGGATTAGGTGTCTAAGCCATGACTTATAAATTGTATTTATCTTGTTAATTGAAGCAAAGTCTATTTGGGTTGCCCTAATAGCTGGAGGATTGATGTAGAGTTAGAAAGAGAGAAATGTTGATTTATTAATTGTTTAATAAATCAATAAAAATAAAATAAATAGTTTATTAATATATTAAAGTGATAATATATTAATTAGAAACTATATTAGTTAATTAGAAATTAATCTAGAATTAATTGGATTTAATTTGGTGATTAATTTAATTAATTAAAAGTGCAGGGACTGGTTAGTATTTATTAAATAGTTGAATAACTGGGTAAGGCGCTAAGTTGGCGAAATTGTGGATGCCACCTCCATAATTTCGAAACCCTAATTAGGGTTTAGAAGGCTTGGTCCAAATGGTCAACAGGCTTGCCCATTAAGGAGGCTCCTCTAGGGTTTTAACTGTAACCCTTGGAGGCTATAAAAGGAACCTCCTGGCCACCCTTATGTCTGCGCCATTTTTCTGTCTCTCTATTACTCTGCTGTTTTCTCCTCCTCTTGCTTAGGTGTGACTTCATTTGAGGCAAGCCATTTGTGTTGCTGGCTTCAAGAAGGAAATCAAAGGTTGGTTTTCTTGATTCAATCTTTAGATATTATTATTGGCCTTAGGAATTTTGTTGTATGTTCATTAGAAGAAAAACATAGATCCTCATTATTAGGTTGCATGTGAACTTAGGATTTCTAGTTCATAGTTTGCTTAAAACCTTTCAGTGGTATCAGAGCCTGCTTGTTTTTCTTGTGAATTTGATATAACTGTTTTGTGTGCCAAAGGGTTTTTTGCGAAAATAACCCTTGGAGAGGCCATCATCGATTTTGGAGGCTAGGGTTTTCCCTTCCGTTTCTGCGATTTTTAGCTTGCCTTGGTTAGTAGGTTGTTATTTTGGTAATTGCTGATTAATTAAATAACTGGAACCCTTTATCCATTGCTTGCAATTTTCGAGATTTAGGGATAAAGATAGGCAATCACTTTGATTAATTTTGTGATGCCCATCTTTGATTTAAATAATTTAATTAATAGTTTAATTAAAAGATAAATTAAATCACTTAAAGGTTTAAATTTAATTTTTAAAATTATATGATAATATGCGAAAATTAAAGGATTAAATCTTAAATATTTTAATAAGATTAAAATACATCTTATACATAGTATAATTAAAAGTTAATATTATTTGTATAAGATTAAATTGGTTAGTCTTACCGTTAGTAGGCCTCATTCACAAAACTGTCCTATAAAGAGGGTATAAGGCGACTGCCTATAAAATGGTAGTCTAATGGGTGTCCACTCTCACCCATCACTCTCCTGGTCAGTCTAGTGTCGTTAGCCGAATAGGTTTGATAGAACCATTTAAGCCTCTTAAAAGTATAATGCTATTATTGAAAGTACTAGAACAATTCATTAAAATCCCAATCTAGTTACTTTAGGAAAAATGTGAATGAGTTGCTAATCCATGAAGTTGCACATTGCACTTTGTGAAACATTGGTGGAGCGTGTGTGGTTAACCGGCACACCAATAGGGGTTCACAAAGAGTTGCAATGGGTTTCTCGATTTTACCATTGTTGATGGAGGGTGTGTGGTTAACCGGCAGATTAATTAGAGATGGTAATTGACTTCGAGAGTACCAAACTAACTTGCATGGTTATTTACACTCGGTTTGTGATCCTCGGCATCCCAGTCACAAACAGTGGGGCACATCCGAGATTAAACATGCCATTGAATAGTTCAATGAATCTCAACAGATCTAGGAATTTCATAAGATGAAATTGATAAGTGTATTATCTACCTTAATGACCATTATGTTGTGATTACGGCATCCCTCTTCACACCATAGTTGGTGTATTTTGGGTCCTAACTTTAATAAATAATAAATTGGATAATTATTTAAAAGTATTGATTAAACTAATAAATTCTGTTTATTGTAGATGTCTAAATCAAGTGTCTATTCTCCTCCCTCTCATCCTTCACCCATTTCTGAGAGCCTCAGAATGCACCTGCCAAATATGGAAAGGCTGACTTGCCTGAACTGTAAGGAATGGCTTCGCAATTGGAGATTGGTTCTCATTATTGCTAGGAAGCTACATCTCATTGAGTATCCAATCCCGGTTCCACCGGAACAAGTCATCATAAAAAGTCTTTATGATGAGCATGACTTCTTAGTTGATGAATCCAAAGAAATTCGTGACCTCATGCTATTAACCATTGACCCCGAGTTCCGCAAGGATTTTGAATCCCTGGGGCTATATGAGTTAATACAATTGGTTGAGGAAAAGTTCCAAAAACCAGTTGCAGAGGAACGAGCTACGATCTTCAAAAAACTTGCAGAGTGCAAGCTAAAAGAAAGAAGTAGCATCGATTCGCATGTGCTCCAGATTGAAGCATACATAGGCGAATTGTACAAACTTGGTTATTCCATGAGTCAGGAGATGAGTGTTAACATCCTACTCGCTTCGCTGACTAGTAAGTACGATCTGTTCATTCAAACGTATAGAAAGGAAGACCAGAAAAGGGCTTTTATGGAAATGCGTCCACTGTTGACTTTATACGAGTCACTCTTGGATAGGCATAGCTCTAATGATTCAGCTACTTCTGGATTGAGTCCAGTGAAGAGACGCAGCAAGAAACGATCCAGATTGTCTGGACATGTCTCAAACTGGGAATCCATAGGATCGGATACAGTCACGGAAAGATTGGAAGACGCTCCAAGGTCAAAATCTTTTGAAAGCTCAGGTACATCTAAAAACCTCAAAACTCCTGATCCATAATTCCTTGATGCGTAATGTGATAATCACATTTTGGTTTGTATGCAGGGAATCAGTAGAGTACGAGACTTTGGCGCATAAGAGCACATTTGGATTGGATTTCCAGCTCATGCAGTTTTGAAGTTTAGTTAGATATTAAAATCTTGTTATTAGCTTATTAGATGCTTGCGACATTGTCTATCATATAATACATTGTTCAAGGATTTTATTCTAATAAAATAGTTGATTTTCTTTTAACACATGGTTGCTTGAATTATCCTTGAAATGTTGTATGATTGTGTTAAATGCATGATTAGTAATAACTTGAATGTTGATGCATCCAAAGTGATTGGATTCAGGAATTGTGTCTTTTATGATTGTTAAAATAAATGTTATAAGAATCAATTCAACCAAAGGTCAAGTTGGACAGAACTTTGGAATCATTTGACTTAGAGTCACATGATGAATTGAGTTCTTAATGTGGCAAGAAATGAATCACCCAAGATCCAGTTGGACAGGACTTTGGAACCATTTGACTTAGAGTCAGATGATGATTAAGTTCTTTATACAACACATGTGGCAAGAAATGAATCACCCAAAGATGATTGCAAGTCTTGAACAAAGTAACAAAGTCATAAGTTTACATAGAGATGTAAAAGACATTAAGATTAGGAGCAACAAACACATCAGTTACTGTGTATTGCTCGAATCTTCGAAAAGAATACAATTAGTTATACTTCGCAATATTTGTCATTCAGTATGACGAATATGGCTTCGCTTATCAGAATAAGCGATTGAGTTGAAACTTTGAACGATTCAAGGACTTCAAAGGAAGTATAAAATCCACAGAACCTGAGTGTCATCATAAACTGAGAAATGATTCACCGTTTATTCTCTTCCAAGAACATTAATGGTTATAATGTGTCTTAGGGAAGATAATGGAGCTTTAATCGAAATAATTCGATTATGTTGGGAGTTGAAATCGTTTATATAGACAAACAATGACTAGTGTTCAACAGTAGTTGTAGTACTAGACAATCACACATCAAATATAATAGTGAAGAACAGTTAAAGAACACAGTGAAATGGATAACTTGTGCCGAATGCTTGATTAGATCGTAAGATTTTACAATAGGGTTTTCTATATGGTAGTCTTACAATATCTCGTAATCTCACACTCTACACGGCATGATATCACTGATATTTATACTGTATCAGTGATACGAATAGTACAATCTTTTACAGAGAATATCCTATCAGTGTACTAGCCAATAGGATAGAAGATTCATGCAACACGTATTGTACTATACGTGTGCACACAAAAGACAGATGGACAGGCTGTGAAGTCTTCGGATCCTCCATGCGTAGCACTTCGGAGTCTTCAGACTTCGTGGTCTTCTATTTGTTTATTACTTCGGGGCTTTAGGCAGACAGACTTCGGATAGTTGAGCACTTCAACACAAATAGTTTCAACAATCTCCCCCTTTGTGTGAAGTGCATCCGAAGCCTATCTTTGTTTCCGGAGATGTTTTATGAACGCCTGCTTTAAAGTGTACCTCACTGTCAACCACCAGTTGAGGTGTTCTCTCAATTTCTTCTTCTCTTGCCAGGTATTCACAAAGCAGTTGTTAACCAGAGCAAGAACTTGTTTGATAGACTCCGTAGGGAAGCGACCCATGAAGTCAATATCAAAGAATTTTGTCACCATGGTTTCATTGTCATGGGACAATCATTTGAAAACTACACCCCAGGGCTTATCAACAATCTGCCTAGCTTTCAAATGTTCAAAATTTTCTATTGTGGTTGGTGGGGGTGCAAGGGATTGTCCGAAGAGTTCAGCCACTACAATATCAAACCGGGCTACTCTATGAAGATAGTTTCTGAAGAAGGAGGAGATGTGAATTTTGGCTGTTGCGAAGACCCCCATGTCTTCGCACTCATTTCCTGCTGAGAACATCAGGATGTCAAGAAGAGATATGAAGTCCAAAGGATTCATAATTGGGAAGTCAGCAATGGTGAACTTTGACTCTTCTTCATCCGCACCCCGAAGAACAAAAAAGTTTAGGTTCTGAAAACCCACATACTCCTCTCCTTTCTTGATGGAGATTATTTTGACTATCTTCTTTGCACTCCATACATAAGCCGGAGCTTGAATAAACTTTGTATGGAATGCAATTTACCTGACCTTGAACTCGGTCAGCTTCTCCTTCTCCTTAGGAACATGCCTTTCAAATTGCAGAAAGGCAAAGGTCTTCGGATTGTACGGGAGGTCGGGTTGCTGGTCTTTACTGTTATTTGTATCAAGGCTCTTGAGTGGAAGCCTGTTGTTTACATGGAAGTCAGTAAAACCGATGGTCTTGATCAGATCCTCAGTCCATGTCTCGTTGTCAATGGCAATTCTGTTTATTTGGAGGATCTTCATGTACTCCTCTTCCCTTTCCCGATTGACTTGCTCCATGTGAGGAGCAATCCTGATTTCTTTTCTCAAATGCTGTGAACTGGAACCGCCCGCTTCGGTTGTCATTGTGGTTCCAAATGTGGGGCCAGCCTTAGAGGGAGTTGATGGAATTGGTGGGATAAAGGGTGGTCTGCCCAGCATGGTGGGTTGAGAAGTTGTTTGGGGTTCGGTGGTTGTAGGCTGGTGAGCTTCGGAGGTTGGAGTCTCGAGAGCTTGAGACCATGTGGCTTCTGATTCTCCCCCTTGTGAAGGATGAACATTGTGTTCACCCTGAGCAATTTGTTGGGGTCTCCCTCGCTCAGCCTGAGACCTCTCCATTTTCAGGGAGACATTGATCATAGGTTGAAGAGCAGTTTTCAACTTATTGACCATATCTGTGATGATGGTCTGGTTGGTGGTTCGGATCTCTTTGGCAAAGGTGGTGACTGTGGAAGATGACAATTCCGCAGTGAGTTCTTCCACACATTTGTGGGAATCAGACAGGTGTTTGGCAAACCCTGTCTGGTATTGTGAGTTGAAGGACTCAGTAGAGCTACGAAGATCATGTAGCTCCTTGGTCACTTCGGAGTTTGATAACTCCAGTTTCCTCACCAGCTCCTCCATTTTCTTGTCGGTTTGCTCCTTGAGGAGCTGGTGCTTTTCATCGATTTGCTCAACAGCAGACTTGAGCTTTCCCTCAACCACCCTTTAAAGTTCTGTTTGTTTTTCCAGAACGCGTTGTTCCGAAGCTTTGACCAATTCTTCCATCTTCTTGGTCAAGGATCTTTGAACCTCACCAATCAGGTCCTCAACACTAGCTTCGGGTTTCTTCGTGGGATCGAAGCCAGTGTTGGACTGCAGCAGGGCATCCAACTTGCGGTTGAGGATTTTATACTGTTTCCCCAAGATAAAGTCTGTGTCATCCAGACTTTCTTCATCAGCGTCTTCGATGGCAATTGGTGCCATGTGGAAGATAGCCATGGTTTCTTCTGTGGATGGGGGCTTGGTGAAAGTAGAGGTTTCAAAATCAAAATCGTCTTGGAATGGATAATCAAGTAATGATGTATCCAAACCAGATGAGGTAATGTTGAAGAATGTGTCTGAAGTGGAAGAAATGGGTGGTACAGTGGTGGATGATGATTTTGGTGGTGGTACTTCAGATGAAGTAGTATGTATTGTTGTAGTTTGTTGTGCTGTTGTGGGAGGAGGAGGAGGTGGAATTGTATGAGGAGGTGTAGGTGGTCTGGTCGTTTTTTGTGGTGATGGTGGCATTTTGGTATGTGGAGGAGTTGGTGGTCTTGTTTCATGGATGGGTGAGGATTGATGTTCTTCCTCTTCAGCTTCTGGAATGGCTTCGGAGGCTTGCTTCTCGGACTCCGAAGACTCATCCATGATAGTCGTTTTACGGGATTTCTTTAGTTGTTTCTTCTTGGGAGTAGCTTGTTCCGAAGCTTTCCTCTTCTTTTCTCCCTTCTTCGGACCACTAGGTCCACCAGCACCTTTCTTTTTGCCCTTGGCCCTGGTTTGGGCCTTTGTAGTAACGTGGGTTTCTTCTTGAGTGAGATCCCTAACAGGGTATGGAATGACAAGGGTTGACCGGTAGGCATTTACCTCAATGCAGTCGGTGGGTATTTTGGAGAGCATGACTTCTGGAATTTGGGCATAGAAGACTGCTGGGACATCATCCAAGGTGGGAATGGCGATTGGAGTGAATTTCATCTCAGCGAGAGAAGGGTCAGGAACATAACCTGATTGTTGGTAGTGGGCATGAATAACAATCGCCCAAAATCTAGCATTTGCGATTTCTGTCCCCTTCATGCCTTGGTTGATGTGGGAGCAAAAATCGGCCCAAAGAATCGATACGAAATCTACTTTAACATCATAGTAGATTCCGTCGAGAAGGCCTTGGAAGGCAACGCTTGTAGAGTCCAAGCCTGAAGTTCTACCGGAAAGACATCTAAGGAAAATACTGAAGAAGTACCTCCAGAGATCAGGTAGCTGGTTTTTCTTGAACATGCTAATCTTTTCGAGCAGAGGTTCATACCCCATTTCATTGAACATGGCGACCAGTTGGTCGGCAGAAGGAACCACCATTTCTTTCGAGTTGTAGACCGGAAGACGGTGAGCTTCAGCAAACTTCTCCTTTGTCAGTTGAACTTTCTTGATTTTGCCCTTTGCGTCAATAGCCTCATAGAACACAGATTTGACTTGATTGTTGGAGTCAAATAGAATGTTTGAAGTGTAGTGTGCCCTGTGAACCAGAGTCGCAGGGATAGAAGGAGTGCAGGTTAAGGCATACCCTAAAACTGACATTTTCAAACATTCGACGACGACATCGATTGGTTCAGGGTAAAGCTTTAGATCGTTGCGAAGAACCAGATTAGAGGACTGGTTCTTGAGAAAGGGGATGGAGATTGCTTCAGTTGTATTAGATGATGCTTCAGCCATTGATGAAGAGTTGAAAAAGACGGATGAACTTAGGTTTTTGAGAGTATTTTTGCAGAGGAAATTTGAGAGTAATGTTCGCGTAAAGAGTTGAACAGTTGGGTTGTGAGGTATATATAGTATTCGTGGTCCCAAGGCCATTTAATGCACATGGGATATAGTCCACTAATATCGTGACACTTCAGCACCAAGCCGTTCCACTTTCTCTGCAAGACGTAACCGTACGGCTGTCAGGCATCATTATTTGAAATTGAACCGCCATCTTCACACGATCTTATTGTTAGGATTGGCCACGATTATCTCATTGACAGCTGTATAACAACAGATAACAACGGTTATTAAATTCAAAAGAATGTTTGTCTCTGAGATAATCATAAATGTGAAATTCAATTCAGTAATAAATTAACTTCGGTTTTATGGAAAAGTTATGACTGTTGTGAATGCACTTCGGAGTGAAAGCACAAAGTTATGTTTGACTCCGAAGAGTGTTCTGTCACTTCGGTGATTGACATGTGACTGTAAAGTGTTTGTCAATATACCGATGTCCATGTATTTTCTCTTTGTTTTTCTATGAATTTTTTTTTTGGTTTTGCTTTTGACTGATGCAAATCCTTAACTTCCAAGAATATTATGAAAGGAAGATTTAACAAGTTAATGTTCAGAATCATTCGAATCATGTTGGAAGTCCATTTTTCATTTTGAAGGTTGTTTGATTCAATACCAGTCAAGAATATATAAGTCTAATCACCCCATCACTAACTTGATTTCACATTTGGAAATATGTTTTGAGTTGTGCTTATGTGCTTCAAAATTTTCAAATATAATAATGATAACATCCTTTGCATTTGAAATTTAAAGAATTTTTCATTCATGAATCGAGCATCAGAAGTGTTTTAGAAATTGGATCGTTTTTGAAGATTCTTTTGAAAAATTTATTCCCTTTCATCAGTTGAAGTGTTTGGATACTAGACTCTGATGACAAGCCTTTGAGCTTCGTACACCACTCCAACTTTATCATTTAAGATAGACTACATGAAATGTTAATATTCTCTACAAAGTACTCAACTATGTTATAGGAGTTCCTTGTATCGTTATTTAAAACAGAAGAATAAGCCTTTGAATGCTGATTTTTCTTGCTTTTGCATTCTCTTGTTTATCTTTTTGTCTTTGTTCGTCTTTGATTCTTTTGACAATTGTTTTCTATTTATCTTTTAGATCCTTTTTCAATTTTCCATTTCATCTTTTCAATTTTGGATTTTCTTTATCCGAAGACATAAAACATCACCATATAGTTTCTTTCTTTGGTGCCTTTTATTTTTGTTTTAAACAATCCTTGTGGGTGAAAATCTTCTTTTAGTTCAATTTTGTACCACTAATGAAAAGTGATTTAGATTTACTTATCAAACAATGTTGGTACTATTTTTTGAGGAAAAGTTCGGAGCACTTGAGTTATCCTGTGTAGTTTTGAGGCTACATGATTAATTTGAAGTTGAAGCGAGTCAAGTTCCGAAGGGTGGTTAGAAATAGACATTATGTTAAGGATATAGGAATCAAACAAGGCTTCAAATTCTAAAATAGCCTTAACCTCACTTCGAAGTCTGTTTTCTTACCAATGTTTCAAGTCGATTCCCAAATACCTTTTAGTGCAATAAGTTATGATTATCAGAATCTAAAATCAAAGTTTTGTCCTTTACTTGGTTAATTCATGAAAGAAAGGTTAAAGTTTGTCAGTTTGCATCAAAATTTTCTCATAACTTGGTGTGATTTTTCCTGTTTTTGAATTTTCTTTAACTTAAAACCTTTTTATTTTTGTCCTTAAGAGTCGAAGCCAAAGTATGTTTAAGTGATTTTCAAATTTGAAGAATTTATTTTGAAGGAAAGTTTGTTCCGCAGAGGTCCGAAGTGATAGTTTACTTCGGTGTGCTGCGGTGGTTTTTGAAGTGATTTTTCTTGATTTATTCCGCAGAGTTCCGAAGTGGTATTTTACTTCCGAGTGCTGCGGAGTTTTGTGATTTTGCAAATTATTGAACTAAAGACATGAGGAAGAGTGAGCAAATCTGATTCAATGAAGAGTGGATCCATCTATCATTCCAAGTCCACGAACTATCCTCGTGAATGCCTCTTCATTCAGAGCCTTTGTGAAGATATCTGCCAATTGTTCTGTAGTGTGAACAAAGTGCACCTCAATATTCCCCTCCTCAACATGACTTTTGATGAAGTGATAGCGAAGAGCTATATGCTTCGTCTTGGAATGTTGAACTGGATTGTGACATATACGAATTGCACTTTGAGAGTCACAGAACAAAGGAATTTTTCTCATGTTGATGGCGTAATCCTTCAGTTGACTTTGGATCCAAATGATTTGTGAGGTATACGCTGCAGCTGCTACATACTCTGCTTCGGCTGTGGAGATAGAGATACAAGTTTGCTTCTTGGATTGCCAGCTAATTAGCTTTCCATCTAAGAATTGACAACCCCCAAAGTGCTCTTGCGATCAATAGAGCATCCACCAAGATCAGAGTCTGAATAAGCTTATATGTAAAAGCTGGAGTTTGTTGGATACCACAGGCCATAAGCAGTAGTGCCATGAAGATATCGAAAAATTGTCTTAACCGCAGCCAAATGAGGTTCTCTGGGGTCAGCCTGATATCTTGCACAATTGCAGACTGCAAACATGATATCAGGGCGACTGGCTGTGAGATAGAGCAGTGATCCAATCATACTTCGGTATTGCTGTATGTCTGTCTTCGGTTTATCCAATGAAGGATTTAGCCTTGTACCCGCAGGCAATGGAACTTTTGCTTTGGAGCAGTTAGTCATCCCGAAGCGTTCGAGCAAACTCTCCGTATATTTTTGTTGATTGATGAATATCCCCTCCTTAGATTGTTTGATTTGTAATCCAAGAAAGAAATTAATCTTTCCCATCATGCTCATTTGAAATTTGCTTTTCATCAGTTTTTCAAAGTCTTTTGACAAATTAGGGTCAGTGGATCCAAAAATTATGTCGTCCACATAAATTTGGACTAACATTAAGTGAGATCCAACTTTCTTTCTAAAGAGTGTTGGATCCACTGAGCCCTGTTTAAAGTTTGATTCTTTCAAAAACTTAGTCAATGTCTCATACCAAGCCCTTGGTGCTTGTTTTAAACCATAGACTGCTTTGTCTAGCACATAGCAATGGTTTGGGTGGATTTTACTTTCAAAGCCAGGTGGTTGTTCAACAAAAACGGTTTCTTCGAGATCACCATTCAGAAAAGCACATTTGACATCTATTTGATAGACATCAAAGTTTTTGTGTGCAGCATAAGCTAAAAATATCCGAACTGATTCGAGTCTAGCAACAGGAGCAAAAGTTTCTTCATAATCAATCCCCTCCTGTTGACAATAACCCTTGACAACCAGCCTAGCCTTGTTCCGAACCACATTGCCTTCGGTGTCTAGTTTGTTACGGTATACCCACTTGAGACCGACAATTGAGGCATTTGCAGGTTTTGGAATTAGCCTCCAAACTTTGTTTCTTTCAAATTCTTCTAATTCCAACTGCATTGCTTCAATCCAGTCTGAGTGATCAAATGCATCTTTAACGTTCTTAGGTTCTACCTTGGAAATAAAGACATTGAACATGCACAACTCCGAAGTTTTGTTTAAATCGATTTGTTTTTGATGAAGTTGTGCACGAGTCAATACTCTGTCCTGAACATTACCGATGACAAGTGATGGTGGATGATTTCTTGTCCATTTATGCAAAGGAGGATAATTTGGATCAAAGTCAGGAGGTCCTTCAGCATCAATGTCCTCGATGTCTGAGGGATATCCCGAAGTGGAAGGGAAATCACCCATCAGTAAGTGATTATTTGAATTTGTGTTGGTTTGTGGTGTGTGCATTTGTGAAGTTAAGTTTGAAGTATGCTCCCCCTGGGAATGTGTTGGTGTTGAGGAAGTGGTAGCTCTATCCGAAGCGATTGTTGTGGCCGAATTCGGAGTGACAATCTCTGGCTCCCCTTGGATTGTTGGATACAGGGATATGATATTTGAGATTGACTGAGGAGATGAGATCGGAGTGTTGGCTCTCCTTGGACTATTATTTGGCTCCCCTTCAATACTAGCTGTGCCTTCACTTCGGTTTGATGGCTCCCCCTCAACACTTGCATTTCCCATACTTTGGTTAGATGGCTCCCCCTCAAGAGATGATGGTCTTTGTACGCTGCTTGTAGAGGTGTCATCAGGTCCATCTGTAAGCTTGGAAAGTTCAGACTCATGGTTACCTGGTGCCCTAGCTTCGGAGTCCATAGCTCTCACAGGTGGATCGAACAAAAGTGCGAAGTCTGTGTCAAATGTTGTGATTGGAACAGCATCTACAGCAGGCTTTGGAAAGATAGATGACATGGGAAATGGATGCAAAGACTTCTTGATGTAGTAGTCATCAAACCTTAGATTGAAGGTTTCTTCGATTTTGCGAGTTCTCTTGTTCATGACTCTGTAGGCTTTTAAGTCTTGAGAGTAACCAAGGAAGATTCCTTCTTCTGATTTATCATTGAACTTGGTCAAGTGATCCTTCAAGTTCAAGATAAAACACCTACAACCAAAGATGTGAAGAAATTTGACATTTGGATTTCTTCGGTTGAGCACTTCGTAAGGTGTAATATGAAATCGTTTGTGAATGTAGGATCTGTTTTGAGTAAAGCATGCAGTAGAAATGACTTCGGCCCATAAGTACATGGGCAAGTTTGCGAAATTTAGCATAGTTCTAGCTGCTTCACATAAGGAACGATTTCTTCTTTCCACAACTCCATTTTGTTGAGGAGTATAGGGTGCAGAGAAGTTGTGACTAATTCCCTTCGTTTTCAAGAATCCATCCAAGGTCTGATTTTTGAATCCGAACCGTTGTCACTGTGTACAGTTCGGACTTTCTTGTTGAGCATCAATTCCATTTTCTTTATGAAGTTGATGATTTCTTCTGCAGCATCTGATTTGTTTATTAGGAATAAAACCCAAGTGAATCTTGAATAGTCATCAACTATCACAAGAATATATTTCTTCTTTCCAATTGACTCAACTGCGGATGGTCCACACAAATCCATGTAGAGAAGTGAAAGGGGTTCGGTGATTTTGGGATTGATCACTGTTGGATGCCTTTGTTTTTTTTGCTTCCCATGTTCACAAGCAGAACAAAGAGAGTTATTATCAAATTTGAGTGCAGGCATACCTCGAACCAAATCCATAGCCACCAATTTGTTCAAGTCTTTGAAGTTCAGATGGGCAAGTCTTCGGTGCCATAACCAACTGACATCAGAGTTGGCTTTAGAGAGAAGACATAGGGATTGCCCACCGGTTACTAGCTTTAGATTTAAGGGAAACATCAATCCCTTCCTTTCTGATTTCAGTAAGACGTCTTTTGTTGCTTCTTTGGTGATTACACTCCCTTGGTTGTTGAATGTGACAGTATTGCCCGTTCCAACCACCAATTGAGATATACTCACAAGGTTATGTTTCAATCCTTCAACAAATGCCACTCGACTGATTGTGAATTGGTCATTTGTTATCTTGCCATATCCCCGAATGGGACATGTTTCATTATTACCAAAGCGAACATTTCCAGCATCATCCAAAGTTCTGTAGTCCCTGAGATATTCCTTCTTCCCAGTCATATGTCTTGAGCAGCCATTATCCATGTACCATTTTTAATCATACCGCTCATTCGACATAACCTGCAATCAATCAAGAAGAAGTTGGTACCCAATCAATCTTGGGTCCTCAGGGTAAGCAAAGGATTCTTGGATCCATTTTTCTACGGCCTCTTCAGTAATTTCATTAGCATTCAAATTAAGAGAAAATGACTAAAATAGCCTAATCCCTAAGGGGGTTTCTTCAAAATAGCCAAAAAATCGGGGCTTTCCACAAAATAACCAAGGAAAACGCAGGCCGCAGCCCTCGGCTGCGTTTTCCTCCTTTCTCTGCGTTTTCCTCTCTTCAAGCCATCTTCAAGCTGGGCTGCGTTTTCCTCTGGCTTGGCTGCGTTTTCCTCCCCTTCCCCTGCGTTTTCCTCAATTTTCCTCCCACATGTTCTTGAGGTTCATGAGTTTAGTTATAATTTTTGTCCAACTTTGAACACTCGTCATTTGTTCATACGAACTCGGATTGAATTGAAGTTTTTTTTAACGTGAAGTGTATCAGTAGATGCGTTCACAAACATGATTAAAAAATTTTTTTGATGTCGGAAAGTGTTCGTTTTGAACCTCTAAACAAGGTTGTCGGTAAAGTTTATTAATTATTTGTCCAACTTCGAACCCTCGTTGTTTGTTCATACGAACTCCGATTTAGTTGAATTTTTTTTTAACGAGAAGTGTATTACTAGATGTGTTCACAAATATGATTAACCAAATTATTTGATGTCGGAAAGATTTAATTTTGAAGGTCTAAAGAAGGTTGTCGGTAACATTTATTTATTTTTTGTCCAACTTTGAACGGCCGTAGTTTCTCCATACGAACTCCGATTTACTTGAATTTTTTTTAACGTGAAGTGTATTAGTAGATGTGTTCACAAACATGATTAAGCAAATTATTTGATGTCGGAAAAATTTAGTTTTTGAAGGTCTAAAGAAGGTTGTCGGTAACGTTTAATTATTTTTTGTCCAACTTTGAATGGTCGTAGTTTCTCCATACGAACTCCGATTTACTTGAATTTTTTTTTATCGTGAAGTTTATTAGTAGATGTGTTCACAAACATGATTAACCAAATTATTTGATGTCGGAAAGATTTACATTTGAAGGTGTAAAGAAGGTTGTCGCTAACGTTTATATAGTAATATTTAGTACTTATATTAAATAAAAACAAAGACAAATATTATAAAAGCACATCCTAATCAAGAGGTTACATGATAATAGAAACATGAGAAATATACGCAATACGTCTAATTACTATCACATAAATCTGGGAAATCAAGAGGATATTTTTTTTCTCTGCAATCACCCAATTGTTTTTCCTTTTCATTTCCTTGACCTTAATTTGCAGCTCCAGGTCGCCCTGTTCAACAGCCTCCTTTTGTTTTTGCATCCAGATAGTTGCTTGTTTGATATATTGTTGTGTCTTTTTGACCCATTTTATTTTTTTGACAACCTCTTCCTGCATTTCATCAAACTGTTTTTTTTGCTGCCTAATAGATTTGTTTTGAGATTCAATCTCCTCTTCTTTCTGTGTAACTAGTTTTCTAAGGTCTTCAGGCATGAGCCAAGGTTTTCCTTGTCGGTCTGAGGATGAAGCAGACATATTTGGGCTACGATATTTTCGATGAGTGATAATGGTTTGGTGTGAAGAAGGTGAAATAAGGTGTATATATAGAACATTTAGAATGAGTTGGTAGGTGGGAAATAATAATACAGGGGAGGGGGTTTGTAACAACCCAAAAATCTTGAATTTATATTCAAAATAATGCTTTGAAAGTTTTAAAATCATGTAACGGGAAATATAGAAAATTTCCAAGAGTTTGGAGAAAATTGGTGAAAAAGGGTAAAATGGTCATTTGACATCAAAGTGACTCTTAAGTAATAAAAATATGATTTTGGGGATAATATGTAATGATATAAACTCAAAAAGAAGAATTTTGAGATTTGGGACAGTTTTTGTAAAAGAATTGAACAAGAAGGGCCAAAGTGCCATTTCTTAAAACTAGAGGGCAATTTAGTCTTTTGCCATGTTTTGGACTTTGATATAAAGTATTTTTAAGTTTGGGGTAAAATAAAAGAAAAGAAACTTATAATGTTATAAAAAGGTGTTCTTAAGCCAATTTTGGGAAAAATGAAACTAGAGGGGGCTATAGTGTAAATTGGCTAGGTATAAAAAGAAAAAAAAAATCTGCATTATCATTGATAGAACACGGGAAGGCAGTGGAGAGTTCTAGAGAGGGCTGGACGATCGCTCGGGAAGATTTCTAGAAGGGAGGTGTGAAGAGTACAAGCTTGGAATCAAGATTTCCAAGCCAAATCAAGGTAAGAACACTTGTTCTTGACTTCTAGCACACGAGTTCTTCACGGGATAAGTTGGAAGCTGAAATTTCAGTGGATAAAATGAGTTTAATATGTTAGAATAACTGTAAGAAATCAGTTTTTGATAATCAATTTGAAGTAATTTCCAATTCTTGGTGTCAAAACCCTAAAAATGGAATTTTCATGAATTGGAATGGAATCAGTGATTCCATGGTTGAAAAACATGTTTAAATGATGGGTTTTAGTCATGGAATAAGTCTAAAATGATTAAGTAAGTTATAAAGCACTTAATAGATGAAAACAGTGAGCTGCAGGTCAAAAATCGGACAAAAACTCGCATCTGCAGGTCAAGCACGAGTCGTGCTCTTTTACCCTCTGGTTTGCACGAGTCGGGCCACCTGTAGAAGTCAAAAATAGCATTCTACAATGAGCACGAGTCGTGCTCTTTCATGCACAAAATGTGCACGAGTCGTGCTCCAAGTCAGGGGCAAAATGAAGTTGCAATTTGATGCTAGGCCTATCCATTTGATGTCCAATTGATACCATAAGGATAATATGATATAAAAACATGAAAAATAATGTTAAGTTGAGTGTATGACCTTCCAAGGGTATAATGGGCAATAATATACCATGTAAATGATAAATAAAAGTAGCAAAGAAGAGGATAAGTGAAATAATGAATGTCACAACCATATTGTGATATGAGTCTAGTAAGATCTGAAATTCAGTGGTCTATACACACTGTTAAAAATATAACGTGTTATTAATAAAACGTGAATAAACGTTCTAGGTGCTTAAGAAGCAAAAGATCAATAAACGGAAAGGACAAGGAAGGGTGTAGCCATAGTTAGACTTCTCTAACTAGTCAAGGTGAGTACATGCAGTATTTTTACCCATTCTGGGGTACATGGCAAGTAAGTATTTTTAAGACTTCTTATGAAATTTCTATATGTGAAATAATATGCAAATTTATTGTTTCTAAAGTATTGTGAAAGTATAATGCGATATTTGAAGCTAAGTTTTGAACTACGAATTATAGGTATGTTGGTCTATGTACCAATTATATGAAAGTATGTTTTGGTCTATGTACCAATTATGTGAAAATATATTTTGAATACAAGTTATACATGTTTGAAAGTATGAATGGGCATATAGCCATAAAATGTTTAAGAAGTATGTTTTGGTTACAAATTGTATATGGTTTTCAAGTATGAAAGGGCGTATAGTCACAAGATGTTTGGAAGATATGATTTGGCAATTAAGCCTAAAATGTTATAAAGATTTGTTTTAAACATATAGTTTATGTGAAATAGAAATTATGTATTTGGCATCTAGCCACAAAGACATAAAGTGATATAGTTTGGCACCTAGCCACAAGTTATATGTTTCTGAGAAATGTTTAAGCAAGCAGTAAGTTTTTGTATGACTGGTAATTGTAGCAAGCAGCACTAGTAAGGGAACTATGTTCCAACCTACCCGGGTTAGGTAAGGGATCTACTGGGGGCAAGCCCCATCGCGAAGTAGATTGCCTCAGCACTTCTACGGTGAAGATTGATCCGTTCTTTCTAGCTGTAGAGACTTGGGGTATCACTTATAGTGATTAAGGCCCTAAGTATAAAAATCCAGCAAGCTTATAAAACCAGTCAAAGAATGTAATAACAATGTTATTTTCGTAAAGTATGTCAAAGATTGATTTTCTTGAAAAGTAAAGAGTTGTATTATGATTCTATTATAAAGTTTTGAAAGAAAGTAATTATGCAAAGGATGATATGAAATGATTTTGAAAGGAATTAAGCATTTTGGTTTGGTAATATCTTGAAACTTTGAAAGAGGTTATTTTTGTAAAGCATGTTATGAAATGATTTCGAGTAGTAACAAGTATAGTATGATATTTCTATAAAGTTTTGACAGAAGTTTATGTTATAAGTTTTATAAAAGTTGGAAAAGAAGTTAAAGGTTTGAGTCTAAAACTCATGTAACTCACGAGACATTATTGTCTTACGTATTTTATTATTATGCCATGTATTCCAGGTTAAAAGCGAAAGTATTTTTGGATGAAGTTTAGCTGGAGTGGAGCTCGAGTTAGCTCCTATCTTGGACTCAAGGTTAAATCCTTTATTGCTTACTATGGTTAGTTTTGATATAGATTTGTACACCCGCAGTTTTAAACGTGTAAATTATCGGTTTTTGTTAAAACGTATTTTTGTAATTATGAAATTTTATGAAAAACCATAGTATTTGCAAACAGTGAAAATGGGGTGTCACAAGTTGGTATCAGAGCCATAGTTTAAGCGAATTAGGATTGGCTTGTTCCACTCCTAGGCTTAAACTCATGCTATAAAAATTATAGTTTTTGAAAGTATGTTATATGAAGTCTTAAATGATTAAGACAATATGCATTATGAAAGATATGTAGATATATAACACTAAGAAGTGTTAAGCTAATGTTTAAAGTGAGCAAAGATTTGACCGTTAGGAAAATTATATTATATTTTCCGTAACCGTTTAAATTTATTAAAGGTTGTGTTTATAAAGTAGTGAGATTTTAGTATTGATCACTATGTGTTTATAAAGGTGTCATGTGTTAAACGAACCAGTGTCCCATGAGACCTTGTGGTAACAGCAGAATCAGTATGTATAGGTGATTATGGTAATATGGGCCCGTATTATCATAATCACAGGATATGTATTGAAACTGGTGGAATCACAAAGGAATTATGGTAATCTGGTGAGTAAGGGTTTTGAATAGAGAACAAGAATAACATAGGGATTATATGCCTATGTAATAAGAACAAGTTAGATTATAAGTATTAAAAGTTAATGCAGTGGATATATACCACTTAGTATGATAAAGTAAAGAAATAATGTGATAACTAATATTCCTGAACGGATTGAAAGACAATAAAGTATATGCCTGTCGAGGCAAGAAGAAGTATGAATAAGAGTGATATGGAGAAGAAACATGGGTATTGATTACCCATAAGAGAGTTGCGAGACTCTTACATAAAGAATGAAAAATTTCCAGCAGGCATTAATAGTATATAAATTGTTATAAAAAAAAAAAAAGTAAAGAAGAGTTTAATGTAAGTAAGTGGTATGCTTTGGGCATGGCCATTGAATCTAAAAAAAAAAAAAAAAAATTGGTTCTAAAAGATGAATAAAAGTGTCCAAAGATTGGACAATTGATTAAGTCATAAGAATAATGGTGAAACAAGTAAAATTACAGGCAGTAAATTAAGTGAGAAGTAAATAAGGGTGAAGAATGAAGAATGAACGGTAAAGCAAGGATATTATGCCATGTTTATTACAGCATAAACCCATGAAAACCATATTGAGGTGGTAAGTTGAATGCTATATTTACATATAGATATGGAAGTTGATGGCGTGAATCGACCTGTAAAGAAGCAGCATACAAATGAAGATGCACGCACTATGATGTACCCGAACAGAAGTAAAGTCACTATAAACAAATGTGGAATCGATGTATGCAAAGAATATTACTTAATATAAAGTAGTAGCAGACTGTAACCACTTATAAGTTATGCCAGGTGTCGCAATGCGTAAAGCGATTATGGAAATTCTTGGTTGTCCCCAAGGAACTTTTCATGACAAAAGTTGGAATTTAACCCAAGTTGGGAGTTGACAAGCTTGTAGGGTGAAGGTAGAACATGCTTACCCGACAAAAATAGAAAACAATTCGAGTGATAAATTGTTAATTTATCTCTTAAAAGAAGAATGTTAAAAGTTGTCCCTAGACAAATATAAGTTAAGCTATTGGTTATTAGGAACTTAATTCCGTAACCAAATGAAAGAAGTATAAGAAGAAATACCGATAATGAAATGGTATAAAGATGTATGATAATGGAAGAAAATCAAAAGCATGAGAAAGTTTTGAGATGTATATATATGTAATGTGTACAAAGTATAAAAGTGGTTATGAAATAAGTATTCTAATTAGAATACTATAAAGTATGAAGCAAAAAGAGTAAATGATATATTGGGTAAATTACCTCGAAATACAAAAGAACGAAAGATGATGAGAAAATAAAAGACAGTTGTGTATCACTTAGAGATACATACGAAGTAAGTTTTATAAGAAATATAAAACATGTAAGTTGTAAAGCATAATATAATGTGTTAGGCATGTAGCCTTATAACACATAACGGAAATGATAAAAGATAAAAAGGTAACAAAATATTTTGTTAGCATTAGCTACGACAGATAAAGAGTAACGAATGACATTGGTAATTGAAAGAAGTTGTCATGGAACGAAAATGTTTAAAATACTTAGTTGAACTCTTAAACCAAAAGAGAGTCAAGTATATACATATGTGTATATTATGCAATTAAGAGCTTGTAAGTATATGTCAAGAAGTTAATGAATGTGGTTTGTAAAACATAAATACACCACAAGGTAATAAGATTATGAAAAATGAAGTAAGTATGAGAATGTAAATTATAGTATGCAACATGTATGAAATTCCATAAGTGAATTGAAGAAAAATAAATTTCGAATCAATCATGGTAAACAATTTAGATACCGTAAGGAAAGAGTAAACAGAAAATCAGGTATTAAACTAAGCACTAATGTGAGAAATAGAATTAGCAAAGGAATACTAAAATATAAAGTATTAATATGGGAAGAGTACGTGGAGTATCCAAAAAGGAAAGAAAAATATACCTATAAAGGTATTGTACGAAAAATTTAAGGAATGAGAAAGATATGTTTATACGAATAAATAATGAATAAATGAGATTGCAATCTCATAAAAGAGGACGAAAGAAGTATTTAGAATGTTAGTATGTCAAATTGTGAAAATATTATAAGTAAAAGTGATATAATACATGTATTAACGAAAGTTATACATTTAATGTACAGAACGTGAATAAGAAGCACGTTAAAGTGATATTTCATAACCCATGAATTTAAAATGGATGTAATATGGAGTCGATAACAATGATTATGATGTGACAGTAATATAAGTATGGAATGATACCAAATATGTATTTAAAGAAAATAATACATGTAGAGTACAAAGTGGAACATATAGCAAGGGATTGCTAAAAGATAATGTATAGAAGTAAACAAGAAGTATATAATCAGTATACAATTAGTAGTATAAAAGCCAAGAGTGGAAAAGAAGGAAGTTGACAGAAATAATAGATCAACTTCAATGGTAAAACTGTACAAGTTTACAAGATCAAATATTGTGTAATATACCTAGAAAGAAAGGTAACGATGTCTAATTGTTAAAATAAAAAGCGATACGTCGTTTCAACACTTTCAGAATGAGATATATAAATTCTCGTGAAGGATATGCTGATTCGACAGATTCTGTCCCAAACAGAAAAAAAAAATAAGGGTGTAAAGTGAAACGAAAGGAAGAAAATTCATTCCTTAAAAATGGTAACCAATTGAGAGTTGTCAGTAAAGATGAAGAAAGAATAAATGTAAACTACTTATGTAATAATGTTGGAGCAAAGATATAAGAAAAGAGGAAGATACGAATGAATAAGTTATGTTTAAGTGAAATGTCCATTAAGGGACAAAATTTATACAAGGAAAAGATTTTGTGTAATTATGAATTTATATAAATATGAAACATATATAATTATGTTTAATGGTATTTGAAATTTTTACAAGTAAAGAATACTGTGAGTATAATCTCACTTGTTTTAGTAAAGATATGAGAAGAATTATAAAGTAGATTGCTATTTATGATAACAAGTATTGAAGTATGAAACTATTTTGTTAAAAAAAAGTTTACTAAGAGATTATATGTCAATGAAATGAGGTAGAAAGGAAAGTACTAGAATGAAGAGTATAAAACATGAATGAACGACTAAAAGGTTGAGAAAACGGATAAAATGACCGAAAGGGCATTTTGGTCATTTAATAAAAGTAATGTATATGTTGAAATAAGAAAGTAAAAAGTTAAAGAAATAAAAAGGTTAATTCCTTGAAGATAAAGAGTATAAGTACAAATCACACTATTAAAATACGAAAAGATTCCGAGGACGGAATCCCAATAAGGGGGAGGTAGTTGTAACAACCCAAAAATCTTGAATTTATATTCAAAATAATGCTTTGAAAGTTTTAAAATCATGTAACGGGAAATATAGAAAATTTCCAAGAGTTTGGAGAAAATTGGTGAAAAAGGGTAAAATGGTCATTTGACATCAAAGTGACTCTTAAGTAATAAAAATATGATTTTGGGGATAATATGTAATGATATAAACTCAAAAAGAAGAATTTTGAGATTTGGGACAGTTTTTGTAAAAGAATTGAACAAGAAGGGCCAAAGTGCCATTTCTTAAAACTAGAGGGCAATTTAGTCTTTTGCCATGTTTTGGACTTTGATATAAAGTATTTTTAAGTTTGGGGTAAAATAAAAGAAAAGAAACTTATAATGTTATAAAAAGGTGTTCTTAAGCCAATTTTGGGAAAAATGAAACTAGAGGGGGCTATAGTGTAAATTGGCTAGGTATAAAAAGAAAAAAAAAATCTGCATTATCATTGATAGAACACGGGAAGGCAGTGGAGAGTTCTAGAGAGGGCTGGACGATCGCTCGGGAAGATTTCTAGAAGGGAGGTGTGAAGAGTACAAGCTTGGAATCAAGATTTCCAAGCCAAATCAAGGTAAGAACACTTGTTCTTGACTTCTAGCACACGAGTTCTTCACGGGATAAGTTGGAAGCTGAAATTTCAGTGGATAAAATGAGTTTAATATGTTAGAATAACTGTAAGAAATCAGTTTTTGATAATCAATTTGAAGTAATTTCCAATTCTTGGTGTCAAAACCCTAAAAATGGAATTTTCATGAATTGGAATGGAATCAGTGATTCCATGGTTGAAAAACATGTTTAAATGATGGGTTTTAGTCATGGAATAAGTCTAAAATGATTAAGTAAGTTATAAAGCACTTAATAGATGAAAACAGTGAGCTGCAGGTCAAAAATCGGACAAAAACTCGCATCTGCAGGTCAAGCACGAGTCGTGCTCTTTTACCCTCTGGTTTGCACGAGTCGTGCCACCTGTAGAAGTCAAAAATAGCATTCTACAATAAGCACGAGTCGTGCTCTTTCATGCACAAAATGTGCACGAGTCGTGCTCCAAGTCAGGGGCAAAATGAAGTTGCAATTTGATGCTAGGCCTATCCATTTGATGTCCAATTGATACCATAAGGATAATATGATATAAAAACATGAAAAATAATGTTAAGTTGAGTGTATGACCTTCCAAGGGTATAATGGGCAATAATATACCATGTAAATGATAAATAAAAGTAGCAAAGAAGAGGATAAGTGAAATAATGAATGTCACAACCATATTGTGATATGAGTCTAGTAAGATCTGAAATTCAGTGGTCTATACACACTGTTAAAAATATAACGTGTTATTAATAAAACGTGAATAAACGTTCTAGGTGCTTAAGAAGCAAAAGATCAATAAACGGAAAGGACAAGGAAGGGTGTAGCCATAGTTAGACTTCTCTAACTAGTCAAGGTGAGTACATGCAGTATTTTTACCCATTCTGGGGTACATGGCAAGTAAGTATTTTTAAGACTTCTTATGAAATTTCTATATGTGAAATAATATGCAAATTTATTGTTTCTAAAGTATTGTGAAAGTATAATGCGATATTTGAAGCTAAGTTTTGAACTACGAATTATAGGTATGTTGGTCTATGTACCAATTATATGAAAGTATGTTTTGGTCTATGTACCAATTATGTGAAAATATATTTTGAATACAAGTTATACATGTTTGAAAGTATGAATGGGCATATAGCCATAAAATGTTTAAGAAGTATGTTTTGGTTACAAATTGTATATGGTTTTCAAGTATGAAAGGGCGTATAGTCACAAGATGTTTGGAAGATATGATTTGGCAATTAAGCCTAAAATGTTATAAAGATTTGTTTTAAACATATAGTTTATGTGAAATAGAAATTATGTATTTGGCATCTAGCCACAAAGACATAAAGTGATATAGTTTGGCACCTAGCCACAAGTTATATGTTTATGAGAAATGTTTAAGCAAGCAGTAAGTTTTTGTATGACTGGTAATTGTAGCAAGCAGCACTAGTAAGGGAACTATGTTCCAACCTACCCGGGTTAGGTAAGGGATCTACTGGGGGCAAGCCCCATCGCGAAGTAGATTGCCTCAGCACTTCTACGGTGAAGATTGATCCGTTCTTTCTAGCTGTAGAGACTTGGGGTATCACTTATAGTGATTAAGGCCCTAAGTATAAAAATCCAGCAAGCTTATAAAACCAGTCAAAGAAAGTAATAACAATGTTATTTTCGTAAAGTATGTCAAAGATTGATTTTCTTGAAAAGTAAAGAGTTGTATTATGATTCTATTATAAAGTTTTGAAAGAAAGTAATTATGCAAAGGATGATATGAAATGATTTTGAAAGGAATTAAGCATTTTGGTTTGGTAATATCTTGAAACTTTGAAAGAGGTTATTTTTGTAAAGCATGTTATGAAATGATTTCGAGTAGTAACAAGTATAGTATGATATTTCTATAAAGTTTTGACAGAAGTTTATGTTATAAGTTTTATAAAAGTTGGAAAAGAAGTTAAAGGTTTGAGTCTAAAACTCATGTAACTCACGAGACATTATTGTCTTACGTATTTTATTATTATGCCATGTATTCCAGGTTAAAAGCGAAAGTATTTTTGGATGAAGTTTAGCTGGAGTGGAGCTCGAGTTAGCTCCTATCTTGGACTCAAGGTTAAATCCTTTATTGCTTACTATGGTTAGTTTTGATATAGATTTGTACACCCGCAGTTTTAAACGTGTAAATTATCGGTTTTTGTTAAAACGTATTTTTGTAATTATGAAATTTTATGAAAACCATAGTATTTGCAAACAGTGAAAATGGGGTGTCACAGGGTTGATGTGACCATTAAATATAAAGATATATAGAGTACTGAGATACATAAAGTGATACAAACAATAAGTACTGACATACAAACAATAAGCGACAAATGACTACTGAGACCCTAAATACCAACCTTGAAATAGAAATAATTAATACCTACGAAATTCATACTTAAGAAAATATATTTGATAATACAAAATACAAAAACTAATCTTTAATTTGCCACTCAGGAAACTCATATGGATAGTTTTTTTTCATATTAGCTACCCAAAACTTTTTTTCAGTAATTTCTTGACCAAGTGACAGTACATTATCCATCTCTCGATCAATGTTTGCTTTGGTTGACTTAATCCATTTCTCAGCTTCTATTACTTCTTGTTTTTTTTGAAGCTATCCAACTTTTTTTACCGTCAAGTAATCTCCGTTGACCCTCTAAGAATTTTGTATCTTCAGCAATTGATTGAATTTGTTTGTCGACTTCAGAGGCGCTGTGAAGGAGAATTCTTTTCATTTCCTCTGGCATCCTATCATCAATAGTAGGCGGAGTTGTTGATGTAGAAGGAGCCTTGCGTTTTTCCAATACCCGTTTTAACTTCTGAGATTGACCAGACATTTTTACAAAAAAAAATCTAAATTTGATTGATCGTGTAGATGTGATAGTTGACATGAAAAAATTTATTTATATAGAAATTAGGGAAATCGCATGTGTTAGTTTGACTACGAAATAAGTAGGTTTGACTGCAAAATGCAGTGAAATGTCATGTCCATAGGGTACTCTACACTGTCCTGTAATAGGGAGCAGTGTCTTGTCTTGTCAACGATATTTTCTGCATACGGAAAACGCAGCCCATCTGGAGGAAAACGCAGCCCATCTGGAGGAAAATGCAGCCCATGGGAGCCCGTATAGTGTCTGTGCAGTGAAATGTCATGTCCATAGGGTACTCTATGGTGTCCAGTAATAGGGAGCAGTGTCTTGTCTTGTCAACGATATTTTCTGCATACGGAAAACGCAGCCCATCTAGAGGAAAACGCAGCCCATCTAGAGGAAAACGCAGCCCATGGGAGCCCGTATAATGTCCATGCAGTGAAATGTCATGTCCATAGGGTACTCTATGGTGTCCTGTAATAGGGAGCAGTGTATTGTCTATAGTTTTTAGCAATAGGTAGGGTGTGTAGTCAACAGTAATCGAAATGAGTAGGATATAAATACGTGGATATCTCCATACATTGTAATCAATCAGTTTGTATTTCAATTATTATCCAAAATGAGTACATCAACCAAGCAACACAAACAAAGCTTTACCCGCCTTCCCCTATTCTTCCATAACCTTCAAATTGCGAACCCACATAAATCACTAGCATAAAGCAAGATGCCTAGAAACGATTTGAATTTTGTTTTATGGCTGTAGGATGTGTCGTAAGTTGTTATTCTGATCATATTTTTAATCTAATGATCATAACTCTATACTACTAACATTTGTTGTAAACCTTTTTGTAGATGCATACATTCCTTTCTACCACCCTACCAGTCATTTTACTGGAGTGCCTACCATTGAATGGACCATACGTCCATACAATGTACGTAGCGGTCTCGGTAGATGGAAACCATCAACCTCTACCAATAGCAATCGGTCTTGGAATCTCAGAATCGTTAGATTCGTGGACATGGTTCCTTATGAGACTACATGAATGCATTAGAAATGCTAGAGAAGTTTATTTCATTACCAAATTGTCCAATCACTTAGACGTCGCCCTATCTCATGTGTTCCCACACTGTTACCATGGATATTGTTGCAAAAGTGTGTTTAAATATTTTGTTGATAGAATGCCAATATTCCAAGAATGTCCACATATTTTCTGGCAGACTTGCAAGGCTTATGAATTACGTCAATTTGAACCGAACTTTGCTATACTTAGAGATGTTTTGGTCCAACACGGGGGCCAAGATATAATGACATGGTTTGAAGGTATTTCTCAAGAAAAATGGGCACGGGTGATGTTCCCTATTTTCCGTTACAACATACTCTCCATAATAATGCCCGATGAGATTCGTTGGGTCTCTGCAGCTCAGCAAGATTTACCAATAATATCACTTCTTCGGTCTTTCGTTGACATGCTGCAACGTATTTATGCTGATCGCGGTGCTTTAGGAGGTTAATCGTTATTATTTAATTATATTTATGTATAAGATACTTTGACTTATGCTAATTTCCTAATGATTTGTTTCAGGCATGATTCATCATGAACTCACCCCGTATGCAGAGAACACACTTTATAGACGAATGTGCAAGTCTGAACCATGTGAAGTAATGGAATTATACAACACCGAGTTTTTTGTCCGTGACTTCACGAAAAGATATATTGTTAACCTGCGTGAACACACTTGTGATTGTGGAAAATTTAGGAGTTCTGGTATTCCATGTCGTCACGGCCTGGCTGCATATCGAACCTATATGATGTTACAGGAGGATTTTAATACGGTGAACATTTATTTCACTACGGCTGCATATAGAGCTGCATATCAAATGGAAGTGGTGCAGGCTGTACCCCCTCAAAGTGAATGGCATGTACCTGTCAACATGGTGGATGTTTTACCCCCTTTAGCTTTGTCTTAAATGTTTTCCCCCATTAGCTTTGTATTAGATATATGACCTTTGTGTTAAAAGTATTTCGTTGTTTCATCAAATTATTGCGTTGTTGACTAAATGTTTTCCCCGACTGTTATGTTGCATCTTTGGTGTAGTTCATAGGGGATGAAGCAGTTGGTCTTGGATTCAAGGTTTTGGTTAAGTTTACAAAAAAGGTTTTGGTATTTCCTATTCAAGACATGTATTATTTAGTTGGTACGGGATTCAAGGTTTTGGTTAAGTTTACTTCATGATTGCAAAAGTATGTTTACCTGTTGGATCTTTAAGGACAACATAGAAATTGAAATTAGAGTCCAACGACTTTACACACATTAGGAAAACTACTAGATGGTTCAGTAAAGTCATATAAGGATTTACTTTACTACCATTACACAATTCATCACCGTTATATGGTAATTAGACTTTATAAACTAGTATGGCTACAAAAAGCATCCAACTGAGCACTAGGACGATCTTCAAATTTCAATTCTCGAGTTGAAGCCTTCTTAGTTCTCTATCTCTTTGAATTCTGGCAACAACATTGTCTTCATCGACCCACCCATTAAAGCCACAGTTTAGCATCTGTATTAATGATATTACAACAAAGGTTATCATATAGTACGATCATATTATAAAACATAGGTGGGTTCGATATTATAATATTACCTTGTTACTACAAGCATAGAACTGTCTTCCTGGGTTTCTGCTTGTATTCGACACACGTATTAATGTAGGATAACCGCAACAACCGCATGTTCTTGCCATTTGATATTTTGATGATGGAACAAACTCAGATACAACAAAAAGATACGCATTAGACCATAAGAGCACACCTTTATATAGAGATGAAAAGTAGGAAAGATACAGATACAAACAAACCACTCTACCTACATCTACTTAATTGTCACATCAACTGTCTAGTATATAGACGACGATTTGCTTTAATTGGAATAATATAATAAATAATATTAATTACTAGGCCACAAATTTGGGAATTGCAACGGATACATTGTTTTTTCACGGTCGATAAAATCTCCCCTTATCCTACTAACATCCGCAATACGATTTTTTTCTTCCACAAGCTTAGAAACTTGTTGTTCAGTTTCTCACAAAGGAGTTCTATACGGTCATCTAGAATCCTTATTTTTTCCAGGTCTCTTTTGTTTTCTTCTTCTGCGCGTGTCATCGCATCAAATATATAGTCAGGCATTTTATCTGGTAGTGGATCATTCATAGAATATCCTGGCTGACCTGGGTAAACATCGGGAAAAGGGTTAATATCTGAACAAATGTAACAATCCTCATCCTCACAATGCCAATATCTTTAGAAGAACTCATAATGTAACTCCAGAAATGCTTACTAGCTTGTAACAGTATTTATAACTCTATACAACATTGACTGTGCATTCGTTCAACTTTGACTGCGTAGTCGTACAACATTGTCTGCGTATTCGTACAACTTTGACTGCGTAGTCGTACAACATTGACTGCGTATTCATACAACTTTGACTGCGTATTCGTACAACTTTGACTGCGTTGTCGTACAACATTGACTGCGTATTCGTACAACTTTGACTGCATAGTCGTACAACTTTGACTGCGTAGTCGTACAACATTGACTGCCTATTCATACAACGTTGACTGCGTATTCGTAGAACTTTGACTGCGTTGTCGTACAACATTGACTGCGTTGTCGTACAACATTGACTGTGTAGTCGTACAACTTTGACTGCGTTGTCGTACAACTTTGACTGCGTATTCGTACAACTTTGACTGCGTATTTGTACAACTTTGACTACGTAGTCGTACAACTTTTGACTGCGTATTCGTACAACTTTGACTGCGTATTCGTACAACTTTGACTGCGAGGTTCGCTGTCATACAAACTATATAAATGAGTTCATCCCAGAAAAAATATAAGAATTACGGAGTGAAATTCAATCTAAACTACATTACACAATGAGTTCCGCTACCGAAAGCCATTCAACGGTTACTTTTTCATTTTTCTCTTTTGAAAGGTAACCGGCACACAAAATGTATAACAATACACACCTAACGGCGTCCTCGTCAGATAGTTGACGAAAACGTGGTTGTAATATCACAGTGTGTAGATCCCCCGTTGCCAAATCCGCAGGTTTCATCCCCTCGCCGAAAACGCGTTCCACAAATGTTGATTGGACCTTCTTCATTAACCGTCTAGATCCCGCAACCCGACCGAATTTTAATCCCGTTATCAAACAGAATTCTTCGGCTCCATACGAGAGGTAGTGGTTTCCCAGTAAAAAATGAAACTGTCCCTTTCGGTCGTTTTCGTTTTGGGGTCGGATCTCGTGCATGAACATATAACTGTGTTAGGTGAATGTGAATATTTTGAAGATTTATTCAAAGGTTGGTGAATGGTTGGTAGCCTAATAAGTTTGGTAGCCTCATTACAAGTTCTTCGTTTCACATTAACTTCTTACATGTATAAATAGGTCATTAGTTGAAGAACAACATGCACCACAACACACAATACATGTAAAGGATTGAGTGTGTATATCTTGTAATCTCCTCAGTCAAATAAAATCTAGTTGTTGCCCGTGGATGTAGGATTGACACCGAATCCGAACCACGTAAAATCCTTGTGTTATCTTTAGCTTTATTTTCGTGTGTTTGTGTGTGTGATAGTGTGTTTCCGCTGCGTGTACCCTGTCCGATTCCTAACAACTGGTATCATAGCTTCGGGTTTTGGAGGAGGTCTCGGTTTTAGAAATTAGAGTATGCTCTGTGGTTGCAGTTTTGTCTGACCTTCCACATCAGAAACTAATTTCTATTAATCGTATTAAAGGTGTCTTGGTACTTTGAAGGGTACTGTTCTGTCACACAAAAATACTATAAAATATTTGTCTCTTGTTTGTCGTAATAGCTGAAGACAAGGTTGTAATCGAGAAGTTCGACGGTTCTGACTTTAGCTGGTGGAAAATGCAATTAGAAGCATTGCTATGTCAGAAAGATTTGGACGTGGTACTTGGAGACAAACCGGAGAAAATGGAAAAAGCTGCTAAAGATGCGTGGAACTCAAAGGACAAGAAAGCTAAGGCGGTTATTACATTGTCGTTGGAAAGGAGCGTCGCTTTCAACATCATGAAGGAAACCACGACACGTGGTATGATGGATGCTCTGACGAACATGTATGAGAAACCGTCGGCGGCTAACAAGGTGTTCTTGATGAGGGAGCTGTTCACTACAAGGATGAATGAGGAAGGTTCAGTTACGGTTCACATTAACAATCTAAATTCAATTCTGTCCAGATTGTCATCTGTGGGAATTAAATTTGATAACGAGACTCAAGCTTCACTGCTACTAGCTTCACTACCTGATAGCTGGTCTGGAACAGTAACCGCTGTTACAAGTTCAGTGGGGACCAGTGGTATGACTTTTGAAGGGGTTAGAGATTTGGTTCTTGGCGAGGATGTCAGACGCAAGAATCAAGGTGGATCTTCTTCTTTTGAGTTATTAAATATCGGAAGAGGTAGAGGGAATAACAGGAATAGTAGGAGTCGGGGAAGAAGTTCATCTAGAACTTGGAAGAATGTGAAGTGCTGGAACTGCCAAGAGGTGGGACATGTTAAGAGTCAATGTCCAAAGAAAGAATTAAACAGTGTTGGTGCTGAGAATGTTTATCAGGAAGATGCATTGATACTCAGTATGGAAAACTGTATAGACTCTTGGGTCATGGATTCAGGGGCTTCGTTTCACGCCATGGACAACGGAGAAACGATGGTGAATCTAAAAGAAGGAGATTTTGGGAAGGTACGGTTAGCAAATGACGAGATGCTTCAAGTAACAGGCATGGGAGATATTGATCTGGTTACTTCATTGGGAACTACATGGAACCTGAAGAATGTTAGGGTGATTCCGGAGCTGAAGAAGAAATTGATTTCTGTTGGTCAGCTGGATAAACAAGGACTGGAAGTAAGGTTTGGTGGTGGTAAATGGAGGATGGTCAATGGTAATTCGGTGATTGCTCAATGTATGAAGTGTGGGTCATTATATATGGTTGAGGTACCTGCTGAAGGAAGTATGACCGTCCCCATTAAGCATGACAAAATCTGGTTCGCTAAATCTAGTGCTAAGAGAGTTCATTTTGCAAACATGAATTCTGGAGCCAAGGGGATATTAGCTGAACGAGTCGGAAAGTCTAAACCATTCAGGGGATTTTATGACAGTGGGAGCACGGGGTGTGTTCCGGGTACAGTTACAAAGAGCCGTTGGGTTTTGAAGACTAAGACTGAAAAATTCTCTCCTGTTGGAAGTTTGCAAAGTTTGGAGAGTGTTAGTGGTCCTCGGTGTATCTCTGGAGCTGGTGGAGTGTCCAAACCGGTTGAGACAGAGGATGAGTCGGTGGTGGGATTAACCACGGCTGAGTTGGAGCTAGTGGGAGCTTCAACTGGCCCTTCTAGTACTTGAAGATGAGGGGCGGCTACAACTAAGGGAATTTGACTGAGTCTTAGCTTGTTCTTGGGAACTGGAAGCTTGGAAGACTTGTTATGTTAGGAGATTAATGAGAGATGTTCAAAATCTTCAAGTGGGAGATTGTTAGGTGAATGTGAATATTTTGAAGATTTATTCAAAGGTTGGTGAATGGTTGGTAGCCTAATAAGTTTGGTAGCCTCATTCCAAGTTCTTCATTTCACATTAACTTCTTACATGTATAAATAGGTCATTAGTTGAAGAACAACATGCACCACAACACACAATAGATGTAAAGGATTGAGTGTGTATATCTTGTAATCTCCTCAGTCAAATAAAATCTAGTTGTTGCCCGTGGATGTAGGATTGACACCGAATCCGAACCACGTAAAATCCTTGTGTTATCTTTAGCTTTATTTTCGTGTGTTTGTGTGTGTGATAGTGTGTTTCCGCTGCGTGTACCCTGTCCGATTCCTAACAAACTGCACAATAACGGGTCCCCTTTCGCAACAGGAGCATCGCCATGAGGCGCGAATACAGTGGTAGCGAATATTGCCCGTTGCGGTGGTGTTAGACGATCTACCACCTCCCGTATCTTATTTCCCGTGCCTTTAAAATTAATTTCCGGTGGCGTTGTCTTATCAGCATGCTGTAAATGTCGGTAAAAACAACGTTAGTGTGAATCATTAAGGTTTTCGGGAAAAAAACGACCACAAAGCAGCTACCGGGAATCCTCTGCGTTTTGCTCAGAGGAAAACGTAGAGGATTGCGCAGATAAGCAGATAAATTGCGCAGATAAGCCCATTATCTGCGTTTTCCTCGCCCTTCTCTGCGTTTTCCTCTCCCTTGTCTGCGTTTTCCTCTGGAAAACTCATAAACCCAGGTTTTTGTGCGTAGAAAACTTGTACATTGTGCATATTATTTTGTACGATCAAATAATCTAACAACTAAATCGATAACTAATACATAAAAAAAAACATGACATTTGACACGTACCTGTTTCCACGAGGAGAAATCTTGCGAAGCCATTTCAGAGCGTTTGTCGTTTAGGGGATCGAAAAATTTGTCGTTTTTTTGGGGTTTATATACGTGGGCTGAGAGGTGGGTAACCAATGAAAACGCAGCCCACTATGCCAAAAACGCAGCCCATTTGAGCAAAACGCAGCCCTTTGGCTGCCCAGAAGATGAAAACGCAGCTCGAAGGAGGAAAACGCAGCCGCCCCCTGCGGCCTGCATTTTCCTTGGTTATTTTGAGGCAGGACCCGATTTTTTTGGCTATTTTGAGGCAAACCCCTAAGGGATTAGGCTATTTTAGTCATTTTCTCTTAAATTAATCAGATTCTCCGAAGCCTCATGTGATGAACAAGATTCCGAAGTATCTGAGTAGGATTCCGAAAAGTTTTTAGTTAAAATGGATGAGTCCAAAGTGACTGACAAAATGGCAGACTTCGGAACCCATTTTTGAATGGATGATTTTGACTTTGGTGTTTTTGAAGTTTTGTTTTTACTTGAAAGATTTGACGTTGTTGAAGATTTTGAAGTTTTTGTTTTTGCAGTTAAGTTTTCTTGCAAATCATTCCTTTTCCAATTTTGTTTTGGTTTTTCAATTGTTGACTTCGTTGAAATTGAGCTGCATAACGTAGAGGTACAAAGATACTATTCGTATGCCATTTTAAAGTCATTTAGTGAAAGATTCTTATCTTTAAACAGATCCAAATTTTTGTCCAGTCACTGATGGAATGTATCTATCAAATTATTTCCTTTTGAAAAAGTTTTCTGAGTGGGTTTTTGAAATTTTGGATTTGGAAAGTTAGGTTTCGTTGGTGTAAAAGTTGGTTTTTCATTTCGACCTTTGACTTCTGAGATTTTTGAACAAACGGGTTTTGTACCAGAAGTGGAAGCAATTGATTCATTTTGTTTCAAGTCTCCTATTGAACTTTCCTTTTCACAAGATTCAAAGTTTGTTTGTTTTTCAAGTTCGCAACAATAGGTTTTTGAATTGGTTTTGAAATTACTATTGTTGGTTTTGATTTTTTTGGAACTTAGGTCTTTTCAAAATTTGAGGTTTTTGTACCGTGGTTTTGTTGGTAAATCCTTTTGATTTTGACACTGCATTTTTTGAATTTTGTGATAAAGGTACACACTCACAAGATTCCATCAATTGAAATATATCCATCTTCGGAGCTGTGGGTTTTTCCACAACTTGAATTTGTTTGTAGTTTTGATTTGTGTAAATATGATCGTCGTTTTTGAGATTCAATAAGTGTGACATATTTTCAGGTATCTTCTCTTTTTCAAAACAAAGACGATTTTACACGTTGTGACCATATAGGTCTTGTTTTCTTATATTAATTTTCACTTCCATTCTTTCATTCATTTCGTTTTCGACCATTTTGGAAGATGAGAAAAATCCTTCGTTTGTAACCGTGGAGTTATCCTTTTCAAGAATTGTGTTTTTGAAATAAGAAATCTTAGGATAGATATAAGCCACTTTGACTAGTCTTTTTGAATTGTCCTTAAGATATTGATCATAAAAAGCACATTCATCTGTGATTTGCATTTTGGAGTTTGAAGTTTCTTTGGTTTCAAAAATTTTTGATTCACAACTCATTTTTGTTTTTCCTTTGTCCACCGAAGACAGTTGTGAAATGTCTTCGGAGGTCGATTCGGATACAGAGGATGACTTTAATAATGTCAAAGAAGAACAATCAATTTACTCCATGTCTAAATCGCTTTTAGAATCCTTCTCAGACAAGTAATTGACAAATTCCTTTTCTTTTGTTTCAATTTGAGGTACAGCCTTTTTCAGGATAGGAATTTCTTGCTGCAATATTTTCAACAAATTATCAGCAGTTAGATGTTTTTCTACAGATATCAGGCCATGTTTGTATGAGGGATTTGTAACTTCGAAACCTGATACTATGGATTCGCACTCATAGGATATACTATCAACTTCCTTTAATTTGAACTCAATGAAAGGCAATAGTTGTCTATGTTGGACATTGCAAACATCAGTTGAATGATAAATTCTAGTAATATGCGCATATAATTGTTTGGCTGTTTCACAAAATATGTTTGGCTGTTTCAAGATTACATCATGATTGTTTAAAATTTTTTCTCTATTTTCTTCTAACAAGGAGATTCTATGATTGGATTTTTCTAATGCTAGCTTCATGCTCTCTACTCTCCCCCTCAAGCTTAGAAGCTCCTGCTCAGTGAGTACTTCCCTATTTTTAGCATCAATGAGTAATTTATGCATAACAGAGCAATCACGAGTTATTTCATTTATAATTGGAGTAGAATGAGAAATAGGAATTTTAAAAGATGAAAGAAGTTTTGATACCTGTTCTGGGATTGTTAGGCGAGTTTCGTTTGCCATCAAGCATGTCTCCTCATCATCATCAGAAGAGTCTTCAAACCAAGTCTTCGAAGTACCAGCAGTGATCATCTCAAATCCCTCCGAAGTCACAAACCCAAGACCCGCAGTCGCTTCAACCTCCAACATCTCTTTATCACCAAACTTCTCCGAAGTGTCCTTTAGAAAGCTCTTACCGACATCATAGGCCATGAAAACACTATGAGATGGCTTTCTCACTTCGTCATCATCTGAGTCCGAAGACCAAACCTGATAAGATCCTTGACGATCATCAGCAGCCATTAAAGCTAGGTCTTTGGTCCTTACTCTAACTTCCTCCATTTTTCTTGCGTAGTATGCTTCGTCCTTCACTTGTGGTTTCTTTTTGTTTTGCTTGCGAAGCATGCAGTCTTTTGCAAAATGATTCTTGCCATGGCAATAGTTGCAATCATAACCAGAATCACTTGAGACCTTTTTCTCTTCAGTCTTTTCTTTGGATGACTCCGAAGCCTGTTTTTCAGATGGCTTCGGGGTTGACAATTTTAAGTTTTCCTCCTTTGGAGTGAATATTTCTAGTTTAGGTTTGGAGTTGAAGTATTTGTTGAAATTCTTGACAAATGGTTTTCCAGAGTTGTTCTTGAAGAAGGGCTTCTTGAATATACGATTGTTGGCGGCATAGAGAGCAACAGTTTCTCCGTTATCATCCACCATATAGGCAGCAATGTCTTCATCACTTGATTCTTCTTCCTCTTTTGAAACGAGGGCAAGTGGTCCAGAAACAGCCATTTCACTTCTTCAACCTACCACATCGGGTTCGTGTGATTTCAGTAGATTGTATAGGGCAGCCAACTTGTATTTCTCAATATTCTCATATGATTTGACCATGAGCATGATTGGTCTCCACTCCTTGCGAAGACTATAAAGAAATTTGATATTTATCTATTGTTGACTTCTTGTTTCCCCATACTTGTCTAAAGTGTAAATTATGTTGCTCAGACGTTCATAACAGGCTTCTAAGGACTCATTTTCTTCTTGCTTAAAGTTCCCGAAGTCCGCAAGGATTTCTTGAACTTTGCTGGTATGAAGGATTTTATCTCCTCCAAAACGGAGTTCGAGATTGTCCCACATCTCTTTTGCAGATTTCGCATTAGTAATGTGATGGCTTACGTCAGGACCCAAGCTACTTCGCAATTCACGCATAGCCCTCTCATCGTTTTCAAGCTTCTTCATGTCAGTTGCATTAAGGACAACGGCTTCTTCTCCGTCAGGAACAACGAATCGACCAGCAATGTCTGTGTGTGGACCTTCAGTCACAGACCTCCATAAGTCTTTATCGAGTCCAATAAGATAATCCTTCATTCGACCAGCCTAGTAATCATAGTAAGAGGTTACTAGAACAGGGGACTTTGTTGCAGAACCAATGAGGTTAGCATAGTTAAGCATATTGGCATAAGTTGCTGTGGAATCAGTCATCTTGATGTATTTCAACAGGATCTTTTCAGTAAAAACAGGTAATAGAGATTTGCAACAGTTGCGGAAAGCTAGATCTGAGAATCGATTCAGATCTAGAACTGGAGCAATGAATTTTAAGCTCTACTATCAGGTTTTTGAGCTGACTCGCTCTGATACCACTTGTTGGGAGTTGAAATCGTTTATATAGACAAACAATGACTAGTGTTCAACAGTAGTTGTAGTACTAGACAATCACACAGCAAATATAATAGTGAAGAACAGTTAAAGAACACAGTGAAATGGATAACTTGTGCCGAATGCTTGATTAGATCGTAAGATTTTACAATAGGGTTTTCTATATGGTAGTCTTACAATATCTCGTAATCTCACACTCTACACGGCATGGTATCACTGATATTTATACTGTATCAGAGATACGAATAGTACAATCTTTTACAGAGAATATCCTATCAGTGTACTAGCCAATAGGATAGACGATTCATGCAACACGTATTGTGCTATACACGTTCACACAAAAGACAGATGGACAGGCTGTGAAGTCTTTAGATCCTCCATGCGTAGCACTTCGGAGTCTTCAGACTTCGTGGTCTTCTATTTGTTTATTACTTCGGGGCTTTAGGCAGATAGACTTCGGATAGTTGAGCACTTCAGCACAAATAGTTTCAACAGATTCTCGATGCATGAGATACATCGTCAATTAGTTTCCGATGAATTAAATACTAAGCCAGTCAAACCATATAAACCACATTTCGACCACATCCTAAGACTAAGTAGGTCCTGCAGACACTGTCTGAAATGTAAAGCTGGGATTGTCCCACTTGCACATAGAAATTCCAGGGTCTTGTAGTGTTCATCCGAACCTCATGACTAGCCTGAACCTGATCAGAAATGTCGTTTCATTGGCTATCCTGATGTACCTGTAAAAGAAGAGCTCTTTTAGAAAGAACTCATGCCCTAAGGAAATAGTGGGAGTTGGGACAGTCCTGAATGAGTTCAGGATTAGCCAAGTGAAAGAACCTTTGGTCACCACTAGGCTTGGAGCAGAAATCAGATTTCTGTTTTAAAACTGACATAATCTCTTCTTGACCAGTAGTATTGATCACCATCATAAGTAGTTATGATCGGGGTGACATACCGATTGGTGATAAAACACTGTAGTTGGTACGGATTAACAATCCGACTACTTGGAAGCATTGGTGAGCCCGGTTGCTGCCAAACAAGAGAACCTTAGGGCGAGACACAGTCTATGTGGAAATTTTATTGATTCTTATACCTGGTCTAAAAACCATTGGGAGTAATTGAATCATCAAAAGAAAGCAACATGGATAGAAACGTACCTTCAGAACATCTGGTTGAGTGAGACGATACTCAGAGTCAAGTAATTGATTCCGGGAGAAGCACTCTTAATAGAAGATGAAATCCGAAAGGATACTGCATGGCACACTGTGAGTCGTTAGTGGAGCGCGTGTGGATCACCGGCACACTAATATGGACTCACAAAGAGTGTCCCAATACAAAGGTACATGGGCCCGGGATTACCCCACGGGCATCTCGCAAGAAAGGATATTCAGATTCTCAAAATATGCCAAAGGATTGGATTTTGAGAAAGGGCTGAAAGATTTCCATTAAGATGTCAGAAAGGTTTGGATTCTCAAAATGTGCCAAAAGTTCTGGATTTTTTGAATAGTCCATAACCGTGTCAAAGCCAGTGGGAGTGTCGCTGTTATCTACTATCTCCATATGTGGGTTACATACTGTTTCTAGGAAACGTCTCTTTTCATTACAAAGTGTAATGACTTGGTGTTAAGAGACGGATCGCTATGAAAGACTTAATAGAGATATGGCATACTCAGGTGGTTGTGAACATCTATGAGATAGATCAAGACTCTGTCAATATGATCTTGATGAGATTCAAGATGCATAGCCCAAGGAAAGGAGTTTTTTATCATTGTAAAGTATGATGATTTGGCATGAGAGATATAAAGAAGGTGTAACATACTCACATAATCCATAGACATCTATCGGATAGATATTATCATCAGTATAGACCTAGCCATAGTAAGCATGATCTTGGTAAGATTCAAGATGCATGAGAAAAAGTCTCTAAAAGGAAATAGTTATTAAAAGTCATGACACAAGGATTATAAGTAATCTTAAGATTCCAAAAGGGTTTGGAATAAGATTAGATCGAATTCCACGAGCTTCTTGGATCGATCAGAAGTGTCAAGAACATGTCCTGATGACTTAATGCTTAAAGCATAGTAAGTCAGATTCAGGATATGACCTGGCTGGGAATACTTAATGGATTCTGTACATACGTGAGAAATCATTGGGAAATGATTGGGGTGAATGTTAATAGTAATTTGAAAAGAGTTTCAAATAAGTAAAAGGACTTAATGATTAAAGAATTTCGTTGGTATTCCGATGGAGCGCGTGTGGATCACCGGCACATCATAACACCTCGAAACAGTCTTAGGGTGCAGTCATGTGGACTAAAGATCCCAAGAACCATGGAAAGTCACAGTACTCGTCACCAGAATAGAGTTGTAAGTGAGAATGACAATATGACTAATTTGAGATATCATCGGAAGAGTGAAAGGTCATATAGACATAGATATAGAACATGAATTAAAAGTTTAAAAGAAATCTAGAAACCGATAATAGTTTTATGAAGGATCTGACTAGGTGATTACCTCGTGGAGACTTGGTAATAAGCAGGAGTAGCTACCAATAAGATTTTATGTTTCATTTTTGCATGTTTCACTTCCCGAATAATTTGATTATTCAAAGATCCACAGTCACTCGTACTTTTAGGGAGTAAGTATGAACGAAGACTGTCGTGAATTGGTTTGTAGATTGTCTAAGGAGTTAGACATTGCAGTAAGACTGCTGCAACGTTCATGAGTACTTGGAAATAGAGATTTTAGTATTGGATAAACCCGCGCTCAATAGATTGCTTCATGGATTACATCACGAGCAATATTGAGACGATAACATCTTATGATCTTGAGGCGGAGACATATGAGTTGAAATTTGCGAGTCGGTTGTGCATTGATAATGCGTAAATGCATTGGTAACTCGATGTTATAAAACGTATTGTTGTGTGCAATTTTGATAAGTAAAAGACACAAGCATATGAATGGAAGCTTATTCGTTCCTTGACCCTGATGGGAAACAGATATCTGTAGGCCTCTCGATGATTTTGAAGTTGACTAAAGTGCTGGCCAGCCTGGACTAAATTGACGTGTTCAATTAGAAGTCCTAAAGTCATAAGCAGAATCGGAAATCGGGAAACAGATTATCGGATAGAGATTGATCTCAATCCATGTCTCGTGTCTGAAAATATCTTGTTGAACGAAGGATCATATGATCACTTATCTATGGACAAGAACTGAATGGGTCAGAGTTCGACATCACTTTCTAGGAAGCTGCAGGTTGTTAATTAATCTAAGGATAAAAGAACAACTAAAGTCATGGACTTATCAAAGTGGGAGACTGTTGGATTAGGTGTCTAAGCCATGACTTATAAATTGTATTTATCTTGTTAATTGAAGCAAAGTCTATTTGGGTTGCCCTCATAGCTGGAGGATTGATGTAGAGTTAGAAAGAGCGAAAGGTTGATTTATTAATTGTTTAATAAATCAATAGAAATAAAATAAATAGTTTATGAATATATTAAAGTGATAATATATTAATTAGAAACTATATTAGTTAATTAGAAATTTATCTAGAATTAATTGGATTTAATTTGGTGATTAATTTAATTAAGTAAAACTGCAGGGACTGGTTAGTATTTATTCAATAGTTGAATAACTGGCTAGCCAGTGGCAAGGGGCTAAGTTGGCGAAATTGTGGAGGCCACCTCCATAATTTCGAAACCCTAAGTAGGGTTTAGAAGGCTTGGTCCAAATCGTCAACATGCTTACCCATTAAGGAGGCTCCTCTAGGGTTTTGACTGTAACCCTTGGAGGCTATATAAGGAACCTCCTGGCCACCCTTATGTCTGTGCCATTTTTCTGTCTCTCTGTTACTCTGCTGTTTTCTCCTCCTCTTGCTTGGGTGTGACTTCATTTGAGGCAAGACATTTGTGTTGCTGGCTATGCAGTTATCTCGGTCATAAACCTTATAGCGGTCACCGAGCGAGATATGATTTAGCGTTTATCGCGGTGGTATAGCGGTGGTATAGCAGTTTTTTTTATTGTTACTTTTAGACTTTTAATACTACGCAGAATTAATATCACAAAATGTTGCATAAAAATGTCACAAAAAGTTGCATAAAAATGTCACATAAAACATAGATAGTATTCTAATATGAAAAGTGTAAAGTGTCAAACATAAATCTAATCACAATCCACGGGTTCGGCATCCGAGTCAACATCGTTTAATGCATTCACATCTTCATGAAGCTCTTCCACTACATCTCCAATCTCATCATCATCATATCTATAACGATCCCTTTTGCTCCTTGTACGTGGCCCATCATCTGCATGTCCTCTCCCCGCTTGTTGCACAGATGACCAAAGAAGACCATCACTTGCATTCACAAACTCTTGAAGCTCATCCTCTGTTGGTACCGTCCACTCATCATTCTCCTCCACGTCTCTTAACAAAATGGGATCTAAAGATTTGTTTTTCAAAGAATCGAAACGCCTTTGTAACCTTATGTTGTATTGGATAAATACAAGATCATTAAGTTTCTGCTGCAACAGACAATTTCTTTTTTTTGAGTGTAACTGTAAAAAAAAAGAAGTAAAACGTGTTACTTAATGAAACTAAAACAAATATAATTTATAAAAATACTTGTAAAAAAAGAACTTACGTTATCAAATGCACTCCAATTGCGTTCACAAGGTGAAGCACTACAAGTTTGACTAAGGACCGTAATAGCAAATTTTTGGAGCACAGGTGTATCGATCCCATAAGCTCGCCACCATATATCTATATTATAAATAGAAGTAGTGAGCTTATAGAAAATACGAAATAAAAAATTTTAAATTAGTGAATACATTAAAAATTTTAACTTACATGGTGCATTTTTCGTTCTAGTCCTTTTTGCAGCTGTAGTTCCAAATTGGCCACCTGAATCTATGTAAAGATTTAATTCTTGTCTCAAAGTATCATTCTCATCTTCATCGGGAACAAGACGATCAATGGCAATATAAAGACCCGTGATAATCTCTTTATTTTTTTCAATCCCTTTCGAATTTTCTCCATAAAAAATGGCAGGGTTAAGAAAACATCCAGCTGTAAATTTAGTAAACATTTAGAACCAAATAATTGCATTAATTATTGAACTAAATAAATAAGCAAAAAAGTTTATACCTGCATGTAAAGGATGATGAAGTTGATCAGTCCATCTAGACTGAATCATAGCCAAAACTCTACTAATCAATCTCTCATTAGACCCACCCTCTAGATTTTTGGTTATTTGGTCTTTCGCTCTACTCATCGCGTCATAAATATAACCCATACATGGGTTTTCCTCCATATCAACCAACCGAACCAAATCCACCAAAGGAGCGAGTACTTGACAAGCTAGATAAACATTGTCCCAAAATTCTTGTTTTGCAACTATTCTCTCGACTCTTTTTCCGGCTGGTTTCTTTGGAAAGTCACTTTTGGTCCATTGTTCAGAAACAAACAACACTTGAAGATGGTGGCGGTTCTCATGTACACTCTGCATTGTATAAAACTGAGTTGCAAATCTAGTTACACAAGACCTATGTAACTCTTTATTCTTTGTCAACCTCCGCATCATATTGAGGATCCTTCCGTGGTTATAAATATAAACCACAACTGCTCTTGCATCAATCAAAGCATTCTTTATTTTCGGTATTTTGTCCCCAATATCTCCTATCATGAGATTAACACAATGTGCTGCACATGGAGTCCAAAACAACTTGGGATGTTGCTCTTCCAAAAGTCTTCCCGCGGCTTTGAAGTTTGAACCGTTATCCGTAATAAACTATAAGAAAATAATTAAAATGGTTAATAACAAAGATAGAAAGTTAAAATATAGTAATAAAAACTACAATTACCTGCACTATATTTTCCTTTCCAACTTCTTCAATCACTTCATTTATCATCTTTACAATTAATTGAGCATCTTTTACATGCTCTGATGCATCAATTGACTTTAGAAATATTGTACCACTGGGACAATTGACTAAAAAGTTTATCAAACTCCTTCCTTTCCGGTCTGTCCAAAAATCAGACATAATGCTACATCCAAATTTCTCCCATTATGGTCGAAGTGAATCCACAAACGTTTTAGTATCTTCTAAAATGTCCTTCAACAATGTCACACGAATATTATGATAACTTGGAGCAGGCATACCTAACATGTACACAAAATACAATTAACATTTTATTAGTAATTAGAAAAATGTTAATAATAATGCTAAGAATTAATAAAAGTAATTAGTTGATTACCTTTTCCATAGTCTCCAATAGCATCAATCATACCTTGGAAGTTCTCATCACGTACAACATTGAAAGGCAACCCAACCGAATAAGCCCATAATGCAATCTTTTTCCAAGCAACCATCTTTAACTTCTCTTTAATTGGATTATTTTTATCCAATGTGCTTTGCTTTGTTTTTCCACGATCCGTCTTAAACATAGTGTCAATAGGACCACGCACATTACTAGCACCTACAAACTTTCTTTTCTTAACATGTATGCCTTCTTCTTCTTCCTCATCATCATTATCTGAAAGATCTATACAATCTGTGTTTGCTGATCTAAGTATTTCCACAGTTCTTTGTTTTTCCTTTTTCTTTTTGTCTTTTTCTTTCATAGATGCAAGAACTCTATTGGTGATATCTGTAGTCACCTTAGGACAACCAGTAACATTTCCTGCGATATGTGCTAGGTGTTCTTTTAACCTCGTGATCCCTCCACACATTCTTTTGTCACACAAAGTACACGTTACATTTTCTTTTTTTAAGGGATCTTTGATAACTCCCCATTCCCAAGCCATATCTTTATTTGAGTTTGAGCTATTTGTACCCGCATCTGATGTTGAATTAATAGTAGTGGTGTTGGTTGGATTTACAGAGGCATGTGAAGATTGATTCTCCATAATTTTTTAAACCTGTTTCAGTACAAGTTTCATTCCAACCTCAAGACATCAAATAACAAATTACCATTACAGATTTCTGATTCTAAAAGAACTAACAAGTAACAACTAAGAACAAGAAACAGCTCAACAGGTCGATTCTAAAACAACTAACAAGTAAATAGTAATCGACATTATGATTTTAAGAAAGAAGAGAACAATAACTAATAATCGATTTCTGATTTTAAGAACAAGGGAACAAGAACTAATAATCGAAATTTGATTCTGATTTAAGAACTAACAACTAAGAAGCAATAGAACAAGAATCGATTTCTGATTTCAAACCAACAATGAATTTCAGATTTCAAGCTAATAATCGAAATTTTGATTTTAAAACACTTACAAGTTGTAGTCGACAGGAGAGAATCACGACTTCAAACAATTTCAGTTGTTTGACATCATGCGAATTGATGTCGAGTTGGGGCCTTGGGGTCGTCGACTTCGAGTCCGACTTCAGAGCTGTCGTTGTAGAGAGAGACTAGAGAGTAGAGATACGAAAATTTTCAAACAATTTCCTGATTAGGTCATCGAGTAGTGTTTTTGTTTGGGTCATCTTAAAAGAATCGGGTTTACACATAGTTTTTTTTAGCCCAATAAGGTGTTTTTAAGTTGAATTAGCCCAACCGTGTACCATCGAAATCTCGCGCTATTATCGCTATCTCGGACTCCTTAATCTCGGGAAATCTCGGCCTTTATCGGTGATAATCTCGCTGGCGAGATTACTGACCGAGATTTTGAATTCTATCTCGCCCTACCCCCGAGAAACGCTATCTCGGCGCTATCTCGCCGAGATCTCCCGCGATTGACTGCATAGGTTGCTGGCTACAAGAAGGAAATCAAAGGTTGGTTTTCTTGATTCAATCTTTAGATATTATTATTGGCCTTAGGAATTTTGTTATATGTTCATTAGAATAAAAACATAGATCCTCATTATTAGGTTGCATGTGAACTTAGGATTTCTAGTTCATAGTTTGCTTAAAACCTTTCAAAATGAATACACCACAAACAATAATTAAAATACAATAGTTCTCTATTACCCTATAATCACAAATGAATAAATCATGATCTTTTCCTTTGTAGTGTTGGATTGTACTTTAACACTCCAATAATGCTTTCCAAAATGATATTGAATTTATCTAAAACACAAAATAAATATCAATAACATTAACTATATAAAAGATTGAAAAAACTCAATAACATAAGAATATCAATAAAAAATAGAAAACTTACAAACAATCTTATTTATTCATTGATGAATACAAAGTAAAATGAAAAATCAATGAGTATTCCTTACGTTAATGATTAAAACTCAATTGCAATAGAAATCAACAATGATTTGATCTAATATTCAATGATTAATTGATAGAACAGAAAATCAATAACTTAATCATCAATGTATCTAGTGAAACAGAAAAACGACAAGTAACATGATTTATTTATTAATTAGTAACATCTCATGTATATTTATTTTTTTCTACAAAATCACTAATGCAATTGTAATATAGTTCTATTCGTTAATGAATAACACTATATTCATAAATGAAAAAAATAAGGATATAATCATCGCAAATGAATATCATATAATCACCAACAAATTACATCTATTCATTTATGATTATAATTGTCATCATAAATGAATAACACACAAAATCATATTATATAACATGTTCTATTCATTTATGATTATACATATAATCATCCATGAATACAACAATTTATATAATCATCGGCAATTGAATATAATATAGTCATTAACGAATTACATCTATTCATACCATTCTAAATGTGATCATGCCGGTACAATAACAATAATCATCCATAAAGATAATAATTTAGTGACATAGTTATTATAAAAGTTGTACATGATATATATACTCACTAGTCAAACATATCAAATAAACCGTGTCGAGTAATTACTTATCAAGCAACCAGTATTTATACCGAAAAATTGCAAGTATAATGATACATTTACGTAAACATGTTAGTTTAGTGACCTAATCCAGAAAAAAATTGTGACCAGAATTAATAAAAATAAGATAGTAAATTTCTTTACCAGTTAATTAACCCTAAATTGACCAATGTCACAACTAGGGGAAAATTGGAAGAGGTACCAAAGTGCATTAAACTTATGTGTAGTGGTATCGGCGACAGCGGCAGATGATACAACGCTTAAATTTGCAGTCACCTCCATTAAACCTCCATAGACGATGCTTTATAGAAAACAAGGAGATTATGAGATCAATCATCATAAAATTTTGAGATTTTCAGCATCAAACGATACACCATTATTTGTGTTCAATCAGTAGCAAACAAGAAACCAACAACGAAGAACAATTTGAATCAAAACTCAGGATTTTCAATACCTGTTGGAACGCGATTTCAAGCAAACGATTAACCAACAATCGATGACCAAATCAAGGAGAAAGCTTCCCTACGATTTCTTATCTCCGACGACGACGTTGGCTGGGTCTGATGACTGCGACGCCGACGAAGCTTCTCGGACACAAACTTCAATCGTCGACAATGGTGGTGTTGGGGAGGTCGGAGCAAGGAGAGACGACGGCTGATGGGTTCGATGAACCCTAATTAGGGATTTCTGTGAGAGAGAGGGGAAGAGAAGAAGAGGTATACGTATGGTGAGAGAGAGCTAGAATTTAGGAATTTGAAAGTCATTTTCCTAATTTGATGGATATCAATATTACCTATATACCCTTCTAGTATTTAAAAATATTATTAATGAATTTAATTGATTTAAATTATCATAAATACCAGATTAATATAAGCCATAAATTTTATTATTTGGAAGGCCCAGATTCTTTCTCATTTTCTCAACCTTTTCACCATTCTTATTTTATTTTACCTATATATATATATATATATATATATATATATATATATATATATATATATATATATATATATATATATATATATATATATATAAAATAAAGGATCATATATAACAGTAAGTATTGTATGAATGTATGACTAATTTTGGAACAATCAGTAAATAAATAGGGGTAACTTCGTAATTTTATATTAAGTAAATTATTATCCTAAAATAACAAAACAATTAATTAATTTAGTTCCCAAATTAAAAGCCTACAATTATGGAATTAAACCAAAACAACCCTAAAAATATGTCAACCCGTACTGTATGAATGTATGACTAATTTTGGACCAATCAATAGATAGGGGAAACTTCGGAATTTACATTAAGTTAAATTATTATCCTAAAATAACAAATCAATTAATTAATTAACTTCCCAAATTAAAAGCCTAACAATTGTGGAATTAAACCAAAACAACCCTAAAAAATGTCAACCTAGTTTCAGTGATAGGAATAAGAAACAATAACACACACACACACACACACACAATTTGTGTGTTTCACACAATCAATAGACGAGAGAGAGAGAGAGAGAGAGAGAGAGAGAGGAATCAAGAGGTAGACAAACCCATTTCATTGATGAGATAAGAAACAAGAACATGCACACACACGATTTATGTGTGTGGCATCACAGATTAGACAGATGACGAGAGAGAGAGAGAGAGAAAGATGAATCAAGAGGTAAAGAATGACAACGGGAGGCAGAGATCATGAAGCAATGGCAACGATTCTGTGATATCGGATATGTAATAGATTTTTGTTTTTATTCATTGCTGATAGATTTGATCATATTGCTGATATGCTTCTCGTTTTTGTGCATGTTTCTATTCATTCTTAAAGATAAACAATGGCGAGATGAAAACAAAGAATTATTAATTTCAATTGATGGAGAAAGTAAACATTATAAAGATTTAAATGTATAAAAATGAAGAATTGAAACGGAAAATCAAAGTCTTCGGGTCAGAATTTATTCAAATATTCTTAAAGAATGTGTGAATATATTCAAATTTTTGGTACTACCAGACAACATCGTCGTCAAAGCACAACCAATGGCGAGATGAAAACAAATAATTATTCATGTTAATTGATGGAGAAAGTAAACATTATAAAGATTTAAATGTACAAAATGAGGAACTGAAACAGAACATGAATGTCTTCGGGTCAGAATGTATTCAAATATTCTTAAGGAATGTGTGAGTATATTCAAATATTTTGTACTACCGGACAACATCATCGTCAAAGCACAACCATATTCATCAGTAGCACTTGGAGAAGACGATGGTTTACCCTTTGAGCAATAAGCCCTAGTGTTTGATTTCAGTGCAGTCATACTTACATATTGTTTAAGAATATTTTCCGACACTCTGATATATATTTTTCTTCACATATTCTTTAACAATATTTGAATACATTATGATATAATCTTTTTCTTTCAGAAGTAGTAGTACAAAATGTTGCATATATTCTTCAAGAATATTGCATATGTCTATGCTTCAGTATAGAGTGTTATATATATATATATATATATATATATATATATATATATATATATATATATATATATATATATATATATATATATATATATATATATATATATATATATATATATATATATATATATAGTTTTGTTTATGTTATAAGAATTGTTGCTTTACGTTATAATGACGATTATACTATTCTTTAATAATTAAAATGTATTTTTTAAGAATGAACGAATGATGATACGTGTTTATCGTAATATGAGTTTTTTTAACATAATTTTTGTAATTACTAATTACATAATATATGTTTAAAATTAAGCCCTTGAATCTAAGACCATAGTGATAGGTTTTCGATACCCTATATACATCAAACATGGCAGCAAAAACACATAAATATTATCTAAGACCAGTAACAATTACTAAAAGCTACAAGGATGCTACTTAATGATAATTACAACTACAAGAAGGATTAGATATGTCTCTATAGCAAAACATTTTGCAAGCCAAGATATGTCTCTATATATCCTTAATCCAAGTATGTACGTTGCATTCCTTAGATTCTTAATAGACGCTTAGATATGTCTCTATATATCCTTAATCCAAGTATGTACGTTGCATTCCTTAGATTCTTAATAGCAAAACATTTCGCAAGACAAGATTTTACACCTTCTAGAGTTGGAATATCGTTTCCTATAAGGAGTATGTCATATACATACATCACTAGAAAAACTACACGCTCCCACTAGCTAGCTTTGACATATACGCATGAATCATCCTCACTTCTAGAAAATCCAAACCCTTTAACCTTTTCATGGAAGCAAAGATTCCAGCTACGAGATGCTTATTTAAGTCCATAGATTGACTTTTCAAGCTTGCACACCTTATTTGGATACTTGGCATGTTCAAAACCTTCTGAATGTGTCATGTATACATCCTCCGAAAGTTTTCCGTTGAGGAAAGCCGTTTTAACATCCATTTGCCACACCTCATAATCATAAAAGGAGGCTATGGAAAGCATTATCCTAATAGACTTGATCTTAGCTACTGGAGAAAAGGTTTCATCATAATCAATCCTTTGGGTTTGAGTATAACCTTTTGCAACCAACCTAGCTTTGAACATGTGTACATTCCCATCTATGTCGGTCTTCTTCTTGAATATCCATTTACAACCCACCGTATTTTGACCAGGTGTATAATCAACCAAATTCCAAACTTGGTTATCGTACATGGAATGAATCTCGCTATCCATTGCCTCTTTCCATTTGGTTGCCTGAGGGCCTGTCATTGCTTCCTTCTAGTTAGCTGGCTCTGTTGAGTCATTAATTAGATTGAGTCAAATGCGAATCTGATTTAGCGGATGATTTTATGCCTTTAGATTAGCGGTTAGTTATGGAACGGGCCTGTCCTTCCATACTTAGTTTCATATTTATAGCTTGCATGTACGCTAATTAGGGTTAAGTTTTGTAATCTTTTTACGGCACTCATACAGAATAGTTCTCTCTGAATTGTTCTTGAGTTGTAGATTAAATCATTCGACATCAGTTCTATATCATGTGTGTTCTTGTTTATTGTTATATTTTCTGCATTATTGAATCTAGATCCTACTTCTGAATTTCAACAATTGGTATCAGAGTAGGAGATTGTGTTCTTTATACATACTTCTTCTGTCGAGGTTTCAAGTTTTATTCTTAGATCTATTCCTGGTTATCCTCATCGTTTCAATCGAGGTTATATATCAGTTACAGATCTCTGGTTTAAATTCTTTTTTCTTGATTCTTTTATACACATCTATTTCATACACTAACAATATCACATGGCACACGAAGTTCAACATACTCAGTCGTTCAACTTATCCAGCAGTATCAGTTCTACTACCAGAATCCCGATCCTTTTCACTCAAGATTATGAAGTCTGGCACTTCATTTTGAAGACTATGGTCTTGGTATTGAAGAACATGGTTCTACAATCTGGGAGGCAATTACAGTGGAAACCTTCGCTCATGCTGGCACAAGGAGGGTCATTAAAACCCTAAAAGAATACAATGATCTTCTTGTCACACACAACAACATTCCTCAAGATGAGAAAGACAAACTCATGTGTAACATCAAAGCTTTCAGAATCATTCGGTTTGCTCTTCAATCCGATACTCTTCGATTGGTCAGTTCCTGTCAAACAGCGAAAGAAATCTGGGATAGACTACAGGAGTTATATTCTGGGGATGCCGATCTTGAGCATTTTGTTCAAACCACTCTTCTCTCCGAATTCGGATCATTTGAGCAAGCTCCAAATGAAACTTTGATTCAAGTCTTCAATCGATATAATCATCTTCTAAGCAGACAGCTAAAGTACAAAATTGCCCGAACAGTCATTGAACAAAAGGTTACCTTCCTGGATGGTCTCCGACTTGAATGGAAGTCTATTGTTTCAACAATCAAGGCACACGAGCAGTTCAAATCATATACTCTGGCGAAGTTGATGGGTATTCTCAAGTCTCATGAGAAAGAGATCGCTTCCGAATTAAAAACAACTACTACTTGTCTGGGCTCTCTTGCACTTGTTACGAAGGGAAAGAAGGACACTGAAGATGATTCGGAATCAGATCTCTCCGATGAAGAGCTCACCAAGGAAGATAAAGCTCTTATGGTGTCCAACCCCAAGAAATTATTCAAGAAAAAATTCTCCAAGTTTAAGAACAGAAGTCGACAGGGTGGTTATAGATCTGACAAGCCAAAGGAAGATGCCCCAAGGAAACCGAAACCTGATGACGAGAAGAAGCTGGTAGGTGACTCTGGTTATGATTGCCATTTTTGCAAAGGCAAGAACCACTTCATAAAAGACTGCTTGCTCCGAAATCAGACAGAGAAGAAGGAGCAAGTGAAAGATGAGGCATATTACACAAAGAAAATTGCGGATCTAAAGAAAGAGGATGCCTCTACAGTCAAATCAGCTTTTGTAGTGCAGGAGGAAAGTGAGTATGGGGCCGTTGAAGTTTGGTCAACAGATTCGGAGGATGATGAGATAAGAAAGCCAACGCATTGTCGATGCTTCGTGGTAAAGGGAGATAGTTCCGAACAAAGAGGATACTCCACTGATGGATGTCAGACGGCGGCAGGATGTTTTGCTGCAAAGTCAGTTTCGGAACAAGTCGATGAGTGCGAGGCAGTTGTGAATAAGGTACGCTCTAATATTAAATCGGTAAATATTTGCTCTTCCAGTTACGACAAAGAACTAGATGATCTAAGGTTTAATGTTTCTAATTTTAGTGATAGTTTAAAACGAACACGACTTAGCAATTCTAACCTAAGTGATCAATTGAGCAGGGTATCAATTAAAAATGAGGAGAGGCGTATGAGAATCGAGAAGTTGGATCATGAGTTAGTTAGAGCAAGAGATGATATTATTTATGTTAAACAGGATAATTTATTGCTTGTTAAACAGAGAAATATTTTTTTCTTAATTGCGAAACATCTTTACAATAACATTACTCAATTGCATCTTGATTGTGATATAGGCAAGGGTTTACACAGAATGATTTTACCCTTTCTTGAATTGAAAGAGGATGAAATCGATGCTGAATGTTACAGGTGTGAAACCATTGTTTCATCTGATGATGTTTCGGAAGCTTATCGTATCACGAAAGATCATCTTCAGACTCAAATCATCGGAGAAAAATCAGCTGGTGTTCTAACCAGAGCTCAAGTGAAAGCAAATCAAAAAGCATTATTTTCTAAAATGGAATTTTGCATGTTCAATTCGTTTATCTCAAAAATAGAACCCAAAACGATCAAAGTCGCACTTGATCATGCTGATTGGGTCCAAGCTATGCAAGATGAGCTAAATGAGTTTGAGCGAAACAAAGTCTGGAGATTGGTTCCGACTCCGGAAAAAGCATATGTTCTCGGAATGAAATGGGTATTCCGAAACAAACTTGACAAAGAAGGAAATGTCATTCGGAATAAGGCTCGATTGGTTGTTAAAGGATATTGCCAAGAAGAAGGTATTGACTATGAAGAAACCTTTGCACCCGTCGCAAGATTGGAATCCGTTCGGATCTTTCTTGCTTATGCAGCACATAAGGGATTTGATGTCTATCAAATGGATGTCAAGTGTGAATTTCTAAACGGTGAACTTGAAGAAACTCTCTACGTTGAACAACCTCCGGGTTTTGTTAGTAACAAGCATCCAGATCACTGCTATGTCCTGCATAAGACAGTTTATGGCTTAAAACAAGCTCCAAGAGCTTGGTACGAAACATTGACTCGTTTCCTCAAGCAATCCAAATTCAAGCAATGCTCTATTGATCCAACCTTCTTTCGGAAAAAGGAAGGAAATCATCTCATGATCGTTCAAATCTATGTTGATGATATCATTTTCGGATCCACTCACCCAAGCTTAACAGCTGAGTTCCGAACATTGATGGAAACAAAGTTTGAAATGAGTTCAATGGGAAAAATCAACTTCTTCCTAGGTCTTAACATCAAGAAAAGCTCAGAAGGGATCTTCATAAATCTAGAAGCCTATACAAAGTCTCTTCTAGAAAAGTTTGGAATGACAGGAGATTCAAAGGTCAAGGTTCCGATGACGTTCGGAACAAAGCTTACTCCTTCTCTGGAAAGACCGGCGGCAGACATCACTCTTTATCGACAAATGATAGGTTCGCTTCTTTACCTTACTTCTAGTCGACCTGGTATTATGTTTGTTGTATGCTATTGTGCCAGATATCAGGAAAATCCCAGAGTGCCACATCTTACTGCTGTCAAAAACATATTCCGATATCTGAAGAGAACAACTTCACTTGGGCAATGGTATCCACCAGGATCAGGATTTTTCATACAAGCATTTTCGGATGCTGATCTTGGTGGTTGTGGACTAGATCGGAAAAGCACCTCTGGAGGATGTCAACTTTTGGATGTCAAGCTTGTTAGCTGGCAATCTAGAAAGTAGACTTGTGTCTCACTCTCCACTGCTGAAGCAGAATACATTGCTGCTGCATCCTGTACATCTCAAATTATCTGGATTCAAAATCAACTTAGAGATTATGGGATAAGCATGAAACGGATTACACTCTACTGTGATTCCGAAAGTGCAATTCGGATCTGCCACAATCCAGTACAGCACTCAAAGACCAAACATATTGCACTCAAATACCATTTTATAAAAGATCATGTTGAAGATGGTAACATTGAAATCCATTTCGTGCGCTTAACTGATCAACTGACAGAAATCTTTACCAAGGCCTTACCTGAACTCACTTTCAATCGAATACTTCAAGGACTTGGAATGATGGAAGCTGAATCTGTTCCGAAATCTACCTAAAGGTTCCAATTGATTTCGAATTTCGGAATGCCTCGGAATCGCAGCTGAAGTCAATGAATTCGGAATGGATGTATCCTTTTGTACATTTTTTTTATTATTATTAAAACAGAAAAAATATTTTTAATTCTCGAAGTATTTTTTATATACAAAATTTTCCAAAAAGATTTTCTTTTATATTGTTTATTTAGGCTTGATTGTTTATATGTTTTTTTAAAATACCCCTTTTATTTCTCGTTAATTTTTTTTTGTCGTTTCAATTTTATCTTTATTTTTATTTTTTCGTATCACGTTTATTTTGTTTCTCTTCGTTTGTACTCGCTATGATTAGCTTGCAGGAAAAGATTGAGAAGGCAATGGCTACTTTATTATAAACTAAAGGAAGGCAGTACATGATTTCAAAAGGGAAAATACATCATCTTCCTAAAGTTTGTAGTAGTACCACATGGGAGGATCACCCAGGTGGAAAGCCTGGTGGATTCGCACCTCGCTTTCGTCTACAAAGAGACGAGTTCCATCAGCCAGTCCCACATGGAACTGGTTGTGGGGAGTTGTGCGAGTAATCACCACCGGCCACCATCCCCGCCTGTGCCAGACCTCTTGTGACAACTAAAACTTTCTTGAATTATATGAATTTAGTTTTTGATAAATCTAATACCTTATATGTGCAAAAACTTGTCATAATATCTTTATAATATTAAGAACGTTACTCTAGTAACATGATAGTAACATATGAACCCGAGTAGAAACGAAATCGTATATAGGACTAAAAGTGAAAATTTTATTGAGCTATCTTCAAAAATTAATAACTCAAAATCTAACAGGAATTAGGAAGAGGTCATCAAGATGACTTTGTTAGTATTTAAGATAACAAAAATATAGGAAAAATAATCGGGCTATTTGGAGTTGTAACGAAGGAGTTATGAAGGTTTTAAAATGGCCCAAAAGTGACAGAAATGACCAAGGAGTCATTTTAAAGGGTTAATAACGGAAAATCCATCAAGATACAGACCAAGGTCAGTAGATGAAAGTTGTAGAGCTCATTCTCAGCTTTCTAGAGGTGTAAAGTATGTAACATTTGGACATCATATGAAGGAGTTATGCCCTAGTATAGTCAAGGAAGAATAAAGAGAAAAGCTGGAAACTTCTTTGGACTAAGATGACTCGTCTTAGTCTTATAGAATCGAGTAAAACTTAGACTAAGAAGGCTCGTCTTAGTCTTATAGAATCGAGTAAAACTTAGACTAAGAAGACTCGTCTTAGTCTTAAGTCTGGAATAAGGGCAATTTCGTAATTTCTGATTTAAAAATCAGCCACCTGTTCTTTAAGTCTGGGGGTCTCGTTTTTTTCCCCTGGTTATGCAAAAACGAAATCAGAAAGAGAGGAGGGAAAGAGAAATCGGGTAGAAGCAAAAACACACACACACACACACCTGTCGATTGTGTGTGTGTGTGCGAGTTTGAGAGTGAGCAAGGAGAGTCACGGGCTGGAAAGCTATTTTCGAGCCGGAGGGTGCAAAGGAGGGCTGCAATAGCAGTGGTGCTTGAAGACAGTCGCGAGGAAGACGAAGTGCAGCGCCGGCGGCGCCGATTCCGGCACTCTTGGTGGTCGGCGGCGACTAGGGGAGGTCGGGAAACCTTCTGAGTTGATTTCTTGCTTAATCCTTTGATCAATTTCAGCAAAAATCGGGTCTTTGGGTAGAAATCAGAAAGGTATATTTTATTTTTAGTAAACCCTAGCTCCTAAAACCCGAAAATTGTACATGCATGTCGAAATCTAACATAGATTTTGGGTTCTTTTACTGTTGTGAGTTCAAAAACACATATCATACCTAATTTTTGAACATCTGAGACGGAATTATGAATTCATGCTAGTAAAGTGTTGAGATTTGAGCACAAATCCTTGTTTCTTTCACTGTTATGGGTCAAAAGTTACAGGTCAAAAGTTACAGGTATAATGAAGATTTTGAATATTGAGTTTGAATACCTTGGTACATATTTGAGAAAAGTTGCAATAAATGAAGAACCACTGATTTTATGATCTTGATGGCTAAGTTATGGTAGAGATAATCTGTTTTGGGCTAAATTTTTGTCAACACTTGATATAAGGAACTTGGTGCAAGTTAGTATTAAACATTTGAAATTGGACAATGGAATGGAATCGACATGATATAATTGTGATTCTTTGTATCAAAAACCTGTGAAGAACACACCATGTTAAAAGCTAAAAAGTTAGTGTATTCATAGGTTGTAGTATTTGATTTAAAAATGTTGAAATAGTATACTTATAAAGGACGCTTAAATTGTCGAAAGACTAAAATTGGAATATTTTAGAATAACGTAAATATTAAACTCTTCTAATAAGAGTTATAGGAACGAGACTCATTTAACATATGAAGTATGTTAACATTTGAATATATTACTAATTTCCTATATTATCGGTATAGACGTTAACGAGTGCTCGGAGGTAAACAAGGCAAGAGCTAGTGGAGTGTCGTAGTTAGACGAACCTAGCTACCAAGGTGAGTACATGAGGATTTTTTCCATCACGGGATACATGGCTTTAATAAGAAAAATGTTTACGGTTTTTGAAACTATAATTATGAAATTATGTGAGAATTTCCAAGATACGTTACATGCCTTAATATGCTTTTTCTTTAAAATATGGTGATATATATGATATGATTTTATACAAAGCTTGTGAAAAGTCAAACTAATAATATTTATATTATCACACATGCATCTCATGGCATTGTACTATTATTTTTTACAAAAGAAAAGCAGTATTTTGAGCATACTCGGAGTGTGAATGCATATGAGTCGAGTAAGGTCCGGACACGTCCCCGTAATGGGACAATAAGACTCTACTGGGATGGTACCTCCTGTCGTGAAGTAGAAGTCTCCTATGATGCCAAAATGGGGCGATTTGTTCTCCTGTTTTGGTAAGCTTAATAATCACGAAAAACGTGATTTGGTCTTTTTAGACCCTATGATGCGGTGAATAACCGTAAGCTATTGTCATAAATAATGACACGGTCTTTTTAGACCCCATGATGCGGGTAGGAAGCCCGTTAGCTTGCATTAATGTGAGAATCATGCATTGCATGAGCATCTATTTTGTATGATTCATATTGACCTGAATATTTTGTTTAAGTTTCAAAATTTACTACGAGTCTAAAACCCATGTAGCTCACGAGACGTTTCGTCTTACGTATTTTTTTGTTTTAATGCCATGTATCTCAGGACCAAGCTCGAAAGTTTAAGATGTCAAGACTGCTATGCTAGAATGCTTTTGGGAGATTAGATGGAGTGGAACATTATATAATCTCCAGCTTTTGTTTATGGTTAATCCTCTCCTTGCTTGCTATGGTTTATTTGATATGAAATTGTAACGCCCGTGGTTGTGAACTTGCAAACTTGATGTTTTTGTGGAACCATATTTTGGTATTCATGTCTTATAGACATGAACATATTGAAACCATAGCAATATGAAAACTTTCTAAAAACTATGTTAATGATCACGCCAATGCGCTTTTAACGTTATTAAGTTTTAAAAAAATGGACAAATTTTTGGGGCGTTACAAGTTGGTATCAGAGCCATAGTTTAAGCGAATTAGGATTGGATCATTCCACTCCTAGGCTTAAACTTTGTAGTATTAGAAAAATAGCATTGCATGCCTTAAGCAATAAGACTTATAGGACACTTGAATTGTGTAGATGCCTGACTTTAGGCTGATGCCATGCTAATTTCTTATAATAGCTAAGCTAAGAATATATATATATATATATATATATATATATATATATATATATATATATATATATATATATATATATATATATATATATATATATATATATATATATACATATACATATGTTATGGAATATTAAAGAATGCAAAATTTTATAGAAAAGATGCGTACGAGAAGCGGTCAAGGGTCACGGAACGACGATCAAGAGGCTAACCGGGCGCCTCTCAATGTGAATCGGCGACTTCAAGCCGAGGCGGGTGGCAATGCTAGGGATAACCCCGATCCCTCTCCGGTTACAATGGAAGCAATACAAAAGCTTCTAAATGAAATGCAAGAGAAAAACAAAACGAAACTACATCAAATTCTTGATGAACGTTTGGGAACCCGTTCCCACTCTCATACTGAAACCTCTGCATGGAGTAAGACTCCCGATAACGAACCGCCATCTCAAAACTCTACTCAAGGTAGTACTCAAATTGCTCAACCAAAGAGGGAATGTACTTTCAAAGAATTCATGACGTGCAGACCTAAGGAGTATGAGGGTGTTCATGACCCTAAAGTGACAATGCGCTGGATTAACGAAATGGAGCAAATTCTAAAGATTTGTCGTTGTGATGAGGAGCAGAAGGTACTATTTGCTTCTCAAATGTTGAAAGGTGATGCTTTAACTTGGTGGAATGCGATCAGTCATGCATTCGAGAATGATAACACTCCTCCCTTATCGTGGGAAGAGTTTGTTGGGCGGCTAAAGACAAAGTACTGTTCGACCCGAAACATAGAAAAGCTTGTTGATGAATTCTTTGCACTCCACAAGGGCAGTACCACTATTGACGACTACACCAAGAAGTTCACAGATATGCTACCATTTCTCCAAGAAACTCTCCCTACGGAGCGAGGCCGAATTAATCGTTACCTTCACGGTCTACCTGCTGAGTATATGGTGGAAGTGAGGAAAGCGAATACCCTTGATGAGGCAATCCTTGCAGCCCAGAGTGTTGAAGATTTGATTCTGAAGCGAACTCAGGAGAGACAAGCCTTTGGTGAGAAGCGAAAGTAAAGTAATCATTCAGGCTCAAATAAAAAGGGGAAGTATTCTTCGGGGAGCACGAGGAAAGGCAATCCTAAAGATTGTCAAAAGTGTGGAAAAAGGCACGATGGAGAATGCAAAAAGGGGTCACTAGATTGTTACAACTGTGGGCGTACTGGCCATAAAGCTAAAGACTGCAAGGTGAAGGATCTCAAAGATGTTGAATGTTTTTCTTGCCACGAGAAAGGACATTACAGTTCCAACTGTCCGAAGAAGGGAAATGAAACATTGATGTCAATGGCAAACAAGAAAGCGGAACCAACAAAAGTGAAAGGAAGGGCTTTTCAGATGACGTTGGAAGAAGCGAAGGAAACGCATGACGTGGTCGCAGGTACACTACTCGTAAACTCCTTACCTGCGCATGTACTCTTTGATTCGGGAGCAAATTACTCCTTTGTGTCGCATGAGTTTTGTAAGCATTTTAGCATACCACTAAAGCCCTTAGATGTCGCATATGTCATAGAGATCGCCAATGGAGAGTTTGTGACGGTGAGGCATGTATTCGAAAAATGTCTTGTCGAAATTAACGGGAATGTCTTTAAGTCAAACTTGTTACCGATTGGGATCAAGGGATTCGACATAGTGTTAGGAATGAATTGGCTAGGAATGTATGATGCTGAGATACTTTGTGGCAAGCGCATGGTGGCAATCAAAGCACCCGATGGTGACAAAGTTTATGTTTACGGTGAACGCCATAATAATATGCAAAGTTTAATTACCGCAACCAAAGCTCGACGATGCCTTCTTAAAGGATGTAATTCCTTTATTGCCTATGTGATGGATGGTAAGAAAGAAAAGCAAAAAATAGAAGATGTGAAGGTGGTTCAGGAATTTCCAGAAGTTTTTCCCGACGACTTACCCGGTCTACCACGCGTCCGACAAGTCGAGTTTCGAATCGATCTTGCATCAGGGGCAAACCCTATTGCTCGAGGTCCTTATCGTTTGGCCCCCACTGAAATGCAAGTGCTTATGGCTCAACTCCAGGAACTTCTTGACAAGGGATTCATTCGTCCTAGTTCATCCCCGTGGGGCACACCTGTCTTATTTGTCAAAAAGAAAGATGGGTCAATGCACATGTACATTGACTATCGAGAGCTTAACAAAGTGGCTGTCAAAAACCGGTACCCCTTGCCGCGTATAGATGACTTGTTTGATCAACTCCAAGGAGCCGATTATTTCTCAAAAATCGATCTTCGTTCGGGATACCACCAAGTACGCGTGAGGGATGATGACATCGAGAAAACTGCCTTTCAAACCCGATATGGTCATTATGAGTTTCTTGTAATGCCGTTCGGTCTCACGAATGCTCCAGCAGTCTTCATGGACCTGATGAACAGGGTTTGCAAACCTTTCCTTGATAAGTCCGTCATCGTTTTTATTGACGACATTTTGGTCTACTCAAAGAGCGCGAAGGAGCATGAGACGCATTTGCGCGAGATTCTGCAAACCTTGAAGGATGAAAAGTTATATCCAAAATTTTCAAAGTGTGAATTTTGGTTGCGTGAAGTGCAATTCTTGGGTCATGTTGTTTCTGGAGAAAGTGTCAAGGTTGACCCTACAAAAATTGAGGCAGTTATGAAATGGGAACCCCCAAAAACTCCCACTGAGGTTAGGAGCTTCCTCGGGCTAGCTGGTTATTATCGACGGTTTATCCAAGATTTCTCCAAAATCGCGGTGCCGTTGACCCAACTAACGAGGAAAGAAGTGAAGTTTGTATGGGACAAGAAGCAACAAGAAGCCTTTGAAACATTGAAGAAGAAATTATGCGAAGCCCCTGTGTTGTCCCTACCCGAAGGTATGGATGATTTTGTAGTATATAGCGATGCATCCGCTAAAGGCCTTCGTTGTGTACTGATGCAACGAGGCAAGGTCATTGCTTATGCCTCAAGATAATTGAAGGACGCGGAAACCCGTTACACTACTCATGACTTAGAGTTAGTTGCAATCGTTTTTTCTCTCAAGATCTGGAGGCATTACCTTTATGGTACCAAATGCAAGTTGTACACTGATCATAAAAGCCTTCAATACATTTTTACGCAAAAAGTGTTAAATATGAGGCAAAGTCGATGGATTGAACTCATTAATGATTACGACTGTGAAATCTTGTACCACGAAGGGAAGGCCAATGTGGTAGCTAATGCTTTAAGTAGAAAAGTTCGCGAAAGAACTATTAAAGGAAGATCTATGAGAATCGAAGTGGTGTCAAGTCTAATTCAAAAGATTAAGGAGGTCCAAGATGAGGCCATGAAAGAAGAAAACATCAAGAAAGAGAAGCTTGGAAAAAAGATTGAGTTCGAATCGAACACTCAAGGGTTAAAAACCCACAAGGGACGAATTTGGGTCCCCAAGCATGGAGGAATGCGAAAGGTAGTCTTAGATGATTCCCACAAATCCAAGTATTCCATCCATCCAGGAGGAACTAAGATGTATCGTGACTTAAGAAGACTGTTTTGGTGGCCTGGAATGAAGCCAAGAATAGTGAAGTACACCTCCAAATGTTCCACTTGTGCTCAAGTCAAGGCGGAGCACCAAGTACCATACGGAAAGATACAATCACTTCAGATCCCAGCTGGGAAATGGGATGATGTGACTATGGATTTTGTTATGGGATTGCCAAGAACAAGCAAAGGACATAATGCCATATGGGTCATTGTTGACAGATTAACCAAAAGTGCACTCTTCCTGGCTATTAAAGAGACCACTTCTTTAAAAGAACTTGCTAAGATCTATATGGATGAAGTGGTGAGACTTCATGGGGCACCATTGACTATAGTGTCAGATCGAGATGCTAGATTCACCGCAAGGTTTTGGCAGGCACTACAAGAAGCATTAGGGTCAAAACTACACTTGAGTACAGCTTATCACCCCAAACTGATGGTCAAAGCGAAAGAACTATCCAAACATTGGAAGACATGCTTCGTGCATGTGTGATTGATTTTGGCGGGAGATGGGACGATCATCTACCCTTAGTTGAATTCTCTTACAATAATAGCCACCACTCAAGCATTGGAATGCCACCTTTTGAGGCGTTGTATGGGAGGAAGTGTAGAACTCCCCTTTGTTGGCTTGAAGCAGGAGATAATAAACTTACAGGTCCCGACATTGTTGCAGTCACTAATGAAAAGATTAAGGTCATACAAGCAAATATGAAGGCGGCCCAGGATCGACAATGGAGCTACGCGAGCTTAAAACAAAGACCTTATGACTTGAATGTAGGTGACTTGGTGATGCTGAAAGTTTCACCCTGGAAAGGGGTGATGAGGTTCCGTAAGAAGGGCAAGTTGAGTCCAAGATATGTTGGTCCTTTTAAAATCTCAAAAGTTGTTGGAACACAAGCTTTTAAACTGGAACTACCACAAGAGCTTCAAGGTATTCATGACACTTTTCATGTGAGTTACTTGAAGAAGTACTTTGGGAAGGAGGAATTGACAATCCCTTGGAAATAATTAAAGGTAGACGAGAAAAAGAGGTTGGTAGAAGAACCCAAAGCAATTTTGGAGCTCAAGACCAAGAAGTTAAGGAATAAGGAAATTGACTTAGTCTTGGTCAAGTGGAAGCATTCCCTTGGTGCCAATTTTACATGGGAGACAAAAGATGAAATGATGAGGAGATACCCCAAACTTGTGGACTACAATTCGATTCCGAGGACGGAATCCGCTTAAGGGGGAGGTAATTGTGACAACTAAAACTTTCTTGAATTACATGAATTTAGTTTTTGATAAATCTAATACCTTATTTGTGCAAATATTTGTCATAATATCTTTATAATATTAATAACGTTACTCTAGTAACATGATAGTAACATATGAACCCGAGTAGAAACGAAATCGTATAGAGGACTAAAAGTGAAAATTTTATTGAGCTATCTTCAAAAATTAATATCTCAAAATCTAACAGGAATTAGGAAGCGGTCATCAAGATGACTTTGTTAGTATTTAAGATAACAAAAATATAGGAAAAAGAATCGGGCCATTTGGAGTTGTAACGAAGGAGTTATGAAGGTTTTAAAATGGCCCAAAAGTGACAAAAATGACCAAGGAGTCATTTTCAAGGGTTAATAACGGAAAATCCATCAAGATACAGACCAAGGTCAGTAGATGAAAGTTGTAGAGCTCATTCTCAGCTTTCTAGAGGTGTAAAGTATGTAACATTTGGACATTATATGAAGGAGTTATGCCCTAGTATAGTCAAGGAAGAATAAAGAGAAGCTGGAAACTTCTTTGGTCTAAGATGACTCGTATTAGTCTTATAGAATCGAGTAAAACTTAGACTAAGAAGACTCGTCTTAGTCTTATAGAATCGAGTAAAACTTAGACTAAGAAGACTCGTCTTAGTCTTAAGTCTGGAATAAGGGCAATTTCGTAATTTCTAATTTAAAAATCAGCCACCTGTTCTTTAAGTCTGTGGGTCTCTGTTTTTCCCTGGTTATGCAAAAACGAAATCAGAAAGAGAGGAAGGAAAGAGAAATCGGGTAGAAGCAAAAACACACACACACCTGTCGATTTTGTGTGTGTGTGCGAGTTTGAGAGTGAGCAAGGAGAGTGACGGGCTGGAAAGCTATTTTTGAGCAGGAGGGTGCAAAGGAGGGCTGCAATAGCAGTGGTGCTTGAAGACAGTCGCGAGGAAGACGAAGTGCAGCGCCGATTCCGGCACTCTTGGTGGTCGGCGGCGACTAGGGAGGTCGGGAAACCTTATGAGTTGATTTCTTGCTTAATCCTTTGATCAATTTCAGCAAAAATCGGGTCTTTGGGTAGAAATCAGAAAGGTATATTTTATTTTTAGTAAACCCTAGCTCCTAAAACCCGAAAATTGTACATGCATGTCGAAATCTAACATGGATTTTGGGTTCTTTTACTGTTGTGAGTTCAAAAACACATATCATACCTAATTTTTGAACATTTGAGACGGAATTATGAATGCATGCTAGTAAAGTGTTGAGATTTGAGCACAAATCCTTGTGTCTTTCACTGTTATGGGTCAAAAGTTACAAGTATAATGAAGATTTTGAATATTGAGTTTGAATACCTTGGTACATATTTGAGAAATGTTGAAATAAATGAAGAACCACTGATTTTATGATCTTGATGGATAAGTTATGGTAGAGATAATCTGTTTTGGGATAAAGTTTTGTCAATACTTGATATAAGGAACTTGGTGCAAGTTAGTATTAAACATTTGAAATTGGACAATGGAATGGAATCGACATGATGGAATTGTGATTCTTTGGATAAAAAAACGTGTGAAGAACACACCATGTTAAAAGCTAAAAAGTTAGTGTATTCATAGGTTGTAGTCTTTGATTTAAAAATGTTGAAATAGTATACTTATAAAGGACGCTTAAATTGTCGAAAGACTAAAATTGGAATATTTTAGAATAACGTAAATATTAAACTCTTCTAATAAGAGTTATAGGAACGAGACTCATTTAACATATGAAGTATGTTAGCATTTGAATATATTACTAATTTCCTATATTATCGGTATAGACGTTAACGAGTGCTCGGAGGTAAACAAGGCAAGAGCTAGTGGAGTGTCGTAGCTAGACGAACCTAGCTACCAAGGTGAGTACATGAGGATTTTTCCCATCACGGGATACATGGCTTTAATAAGAAAAATGTTTACGGTTTTTGAAACTATAATTATGAAATTATGTGAGAATTTCCAAGATACGTTATATTCCTTAATATGTTTTTTCTTTATAATATGGTGATATATATGATATGATTTTATACAAAGCTTGTGAAAAGTCAAACTAATAATATTTATATTATCACACATGCATCTCATGGCATTGTACTATTATTTTGTACAAAAGAAAAGCAATATTTTGAGCATGCACGGAGTGTGAATGCATATGAATCGAGTAAGGTCCGGAAACGTCCCCGTAACGGGACAATAAGACTCTACTGGGATGGTACCTCCTGTCGTGAAGTAGAAGTCTCTTATGATGCCAAAATGGGGCGATTCGTTCTCCTGTTTTGGTAAGCTTAATAATCACGAAAAACGTGATTTGGTCTTTTTAGACCCTATGATGCGGTGAATAACCGTAAGCTATTGTCATAAATAATGACACGGTCTTTTTAGACCCCATGATGCGGGTAGGAAGCCCGTTAGCTTGCATTAATGTCATAATCATGCATTGCATGTGCATCTATTTTGTATGATTCGTATTGACCTGAATATATTGTTTAAGTTTCAAAATTTACTATGAGTCTAAAACCCATGTAGCTCACGAGACGTTTCGTCTTACGTATTTTTTTGTTTTAATGCCATGTATCTCAGGACCAAGCTCGAAAGTTTAAGATGTCAAGACTGCTATGCTAGAATGCTTTTGGGAGATTAGATGGAGTGGAACATTATATAATCTCCAGCTTTTGTTTATGGTTAATCCTCTCCTTGCTTGCTATGGTTTATTTGATATGAAATTGTAACGCCCGTGGTTGTGAACTTGCAAACTTGATGTTTTTGTGGAACCATATTTTGGTATTCATGTCTTATAGACATGAACGTATTGAAACCATAGCAATATGAAAACTTTCTAAAAACTATGTTAATGATCACGCCAATGCGCTTTTAACGTTATTAAGTTTAAAAAAAAATGGACAAATTTTTGGGGCGTTACACCTCTACAAGGTCGAACTGTTTATACTCCACCAAGATCTTTGGTGGGACAGGCTGCAAGTAGGGATAAATGGTGCGAACCGACAATGGACCACCATTCTCGCCATGATTCAACATGGTCATCCTCACCTCGTAGAGATGGTTCCACAACTCCACGATAACACCACCGTAGATGCCACCGGTGTACTCTCCCTCCTGCATCTTGACCTCCACCTTGTCAAAGCGGTTGTAGGGACGAAGCGCCATCTGTCTATTTTTTGAAGGTAATTTTACTTAGGTGTGTGTTTTGCTACTAACAAATGACTTCCTTTTATAGGCAAGCAACATACCGGTTCGTTTTCCCAATTGTAGATATTAAACTGCTTTTTAGAGTAATGATGGATTCTGAAGTCATTATTACGTGTCATTAAGGCTAAGACGGCTGATTGGAAAATCGATTGGTCGTTTCCATCCTTTTCGCCTAAGATATTAATGGTTCCTCATGATGACTGAGTCTACGTCAGCATTCTAACGCACATCTTTATTTGTTTTCTTTCAAAAATAATGAAATTTTTGTTTTGTGCTCAGAATGAAACTATTGAATTGATGGAACTCTTCTTACCACATATTCTAAGTACCAAATACGAAATTCAATGATTATTGAAATATAAACCAATTTCAATATATGATTTCGGAAATTCTAGTCAAAGATCGCAAATCATTTTCACCATGATGCGCTATGAGACTCACCAACCTTTCTTGACCCCTCTATTATTTCTCCACACAATACCTTTCCATATAACTGTAACCCTTATGAAGGTTTTCAGCATTTCCACTGAGAACTGATGGTTACACCAAGTCTGTGTTTATGATTTCGGAATTGTCTTCACCACCATTCCGAATGAAACCCAAAAATCCGATCACCCTATGAAATTGACGGACTCAGTTGGACATATCAGTTTTTCTTTTTGCGTGATCTTTATGAAATATACTTCTACCAGGTTATTTCTACCCACAAGATCCAGTTTTATTTTTCTTGAGATTTCCTCACCTACCTAAGTTAGTCAAACACTTCTCCTACCTAAACTTGTTATCAATGGCTACACCGGTCAAACAAGTACTTTCTTCCGATTTCGGACACTTCTCACGATTCGTAATTCGGAAGGTAGCAAAACTAACTCAGAGAAAATCCCAATCTTAAAAGATACCTTTCAATGATTCTCAACAATCATGTGATCGTAATTCAACGGGAAACCACACAAGCACTTCTGAATCTCTCTTGATTCCGAAGGAAGTGATCGTTGCCCGGGATCCATTTGCCTTTATGTCGTTCAGACATCACAAACCTCCCAGATATATATTGTTTTATTTCTTTATTTTTGGCACACTCTTGCACAAAAATCGCTATTGATTTTTCTAACTCTGGTTCTCTTGTGATAAGGTTTTCTTTTGATGACTTGGATGATATGACTCCTCAGGCGCCAATTTTTGAATTTTGGATGATGTCATCAAGACGTGTCAGTTACAACGTCATTCTAATGACAGCTGATTTCTCGTTTTTCACGCGCCTGACAATGCGACTCTTGGGGGCTTATCATCATCATAAAGCGAGATTTTGGGAAACTGAATCGATTTTCTCGGGATTTCCTCTTTTCACGTTACTTCCCAAAAGATATATACTGAATTCTTGAAGACTTCTCTCTCTTCTACGCACACTTTTCTCTCAAGAACGTTCATCTTCTCCAGAGCAAAATTTCTCTCAAGCTTTCTTCAATGGCCGGTTCTTCTTTAGCCAACGACAACACTTCCTCAACCCTAATGTTGAAGATCAAAGCAAACCAGAACCTGGTCATTGATCTCAACTCTTCTCACTACAGTGAACCGATTCGCCCGATGATCAAATGTCTGAAATACTCGAGAATCTCAAAGGCTTTTGACTGCATCCGCTCCAGTCCCCATCTCTCTTCTCTCCGCCGCCTACTCCACCGCCTTTTACAACAAAGCGGAGGAGACTGTTACCTTTGAAGTTGGATCGGTGAAGACGAAGATTTCGAAATCTCGATTTGGTAAACTTCTAGGGTTTACAGACACCACTGATGTAGTTGATCATGAGTTTCTTCAGCCAGTCACCCTACTCCGGCTAATTTACCAGATGGGATACAAGGGCGACATTACTCAGTTGTCCAAATTCGCGAAGAAAGGTTTACCTCCTTACTGAAATGCCTTCTTTACGATACTCTTCAAGAGCTTTTCGGAAAGAACAACCGACACTGACAGTGCAAGTAAGTTATTCTACTCATTCTTCTATTGTCTCTATCACGATGTCAATCTCGACTATGGCTCTATCCTTTGGAGTCAATTCGTCGACAGTGTCAACTACAAACTCAGACACACAGAGATCTCCTGTGCTCGATTTTGGTCCCTGGTTGTTCACAGAGCAATTGAGAAGCATGACATTCATGTCATGACTGACTCTGTTATGGCCGTCATTCCGACTTTACCGACTGCCACCTTCGTTACAACCAAAGCGGAGGATTTCGAATTCATTGGCACGATTCCTATGGCTATGATCAGTCGTGTTCCGAACGACATCACATGTGTTGTTGAGTACTGCAAGGAGACTCACTTTTCTGTTCGAAATCTTGATGAAAAGCATCAACTAGCTTTTGATAAGCTAGAGAATCCGAAGAAAGTGGTCAAACGGAAGGGAAGAGGAGCTGCTTCCGATACTGAAAAACCATCTAAGTGTTCCAGAAGGCTTCGGAAGCTTGTCATGCCACATCACTCGGAAGATAATCATTCCGATGATCAGCACGTCACCAATCCTTTAGAGGATGACATGAATGACAATGAAGAAGGAGAACATTTTACAGACACCTTTCAACGACCTCCTACTCCAACTCCTGACCCAACTCCAAAACCCACACCTCCTGCCAGCCCGACATCTCCACCACATAAATCCACACCACCCAACTCACCACCACCAAACTCACCACCACCAAAATCACCACCACAAAAATCTCCACCTCATACTTCACCACCTCGTAAATCCCCAACACCTGAGCAATCCACCAACCCCTCTCCAAAATTTCCAGACCCTTCTTCCGAACAAGAAGATGAAGATGTCCTGATTTACGATGATCAGGATGATATGGCTGACTACATTGAATCTCCTTTTAATCTTCACTTCAATGCTCCTAAATCTACTGCTTCAATAACGCAGAAACAATTCAACGAACTGTTAACCAAGTTGGATAAACTCCTTCAGACCAACCAGGGTCCTTCCACTTCCGACTGGCAATCCCAGTTGAAGACTCATAACGATCATGTCGAGACGTTAATTTCTGAAAATGTCAAAATCATGAAAGAATTCTCCTCTATGATGGAGAAATCAGAAACTCATATGGAAAACACTGCCACGAAGATTGGTAGGTTAGAAACTGATGTGCTGAAGTTCATACAAGATTTCCGAGACTCCCATCAATCCAACAAAACTAAAATAAACTTGGTCATTCAAGGGTTTGCCAACACCCTTAAAATTGAAAAGGAAGCTCTTGCCAGCCTTCGGAGGGACTAAAAAAGGAGAATTCCGATCTAGCTTCCTCTCTTGAAGCAAAGGTCGAAAAACTGCGTGAAGATCTTTCCATGGAAAATGAAGTCATGGATCTTCTGGCTTCCAAAACTACAAAGATTCAACTTTTAAAGGCAGATCTCAAACACACCACAGCAGTCTTGTCATCTGCTGTTTCGCAAACTCAGGCCATTCGGAGTTGTGTAAACAAAATTGATGTCTACATTCGTCGCACGATTGAAGATGACGATCCCATCCTCACTCCTTATGTTCGTGGTCATATTACGAACAAACTTCATCCAGTTCTCCTCTTGCTGAGCAAAATCAAGGGTGTTTCGGAAGACGATGTCGTTCCGAAACAAGGGGAGACGAGAACACAAAGGATGAACCTAATCCGAACAACGAAAATGAGTCTGACAAACTCAAAGAAAAGGAAAAGGAGAAGGAGTCAAATCAGATAACTGAGATTCCAGAGGATGATGATAACAATAATGCCTCGAACGTCTCCAAAGAAGATAAGGGAGATGGTTTGAAAAAGACCACAGAAAGTCCCATCAAACAAGCAAGATTCTCAACTGTCACCAACGTGAAGAAACCAGTCTGCTGATGACATTCAAAAACCGAAATTTGATTGGTTTGAAAAGATGAATGTTGGTGACACTACCGCCGGTCCATCGAAACGAAAGACAAACAAGATTGGTGAAGATGATGACGATGAAGAAGTTGAGATTTCGGAAGCAGCTAAATTGGCCAAAGCTGCAACAGAAAAAGAACTTGGTGAAATTCTCCAAATTCGTAAAGAGCTAGATGCTGAAGAAGCAGCCAAACGAGATGCGGCACTCATACTGGAATCACGGAGACTGCACTTTCCAGGTTGGGATTACAAAACCATGAAGAAGGAAGCTATCACTCAGCCGATTCAGAACTGGTTGCAGCCGAACTGCTCTTACGACATCGGAAATCAAGTGGACTCTCAATTTGACTTTCCCATGACTGCTAGAGTATTTCTCATTCGATGCTTTGATGAACTTATAACGAATACTCAACCTAGCGCTGTCGTCAATGATATGCTGTTTAACTTCTACCTGGCAAACTCTAAACCTCAATATCTATCTTGGAGCTTGAAGAAAATTGTGAAGCTCACTCCGAGAATGCCACATGTTATCTCCCCTTTTCAAAATGCCATCTTCCTAGCTCGCAGCGGATCCGATGAGGAAAATGATGAATTCACTCTGGCTGATCTTCCTTTCATGAATCCTTTTGACTGGGTTTCCCTGTTTAATATTCTTACAAGGAGGGAAGACCATGAAATTCTTCACGAACACATTAAGAAACTACTCATGGGCTACATCCTTGAAGTTGCCAAACTTGATGTGGAAGTTGCTGCAGTCCTGGACTCTGTTCTGGAATGCTCCGCTGAAAAACCTCCTTCCAATCTTAACAGATATCGTCTCAGAAAAATCAAGAACAAAGATTGGAACGTAGCTTATCCCTCTAAGGAAGGACAGGAGTCAGTAAAAAGAATTTTCTTTTTAAGAGACAAACACCTATACCGAACTCCTACACTGAAAAAGATTATTGATCTTATCAATAAGACTAGAGGCAATTCAGAAAATGATAAAAGGTGCTTCAATGATATGCTGACCTGGTACATTGCATTCGGAAAAAGGATCTTGCTTCTGATTTCGAAGGTGTTTGAAAAGGTTCTGAAGGTTGCGAAACCAGAAGTTGATGAATGAAGGCTCTTCGCAATTTGACTCAAAGGGGGAGATTGTTGAGTCATTAATTAGATTGAGTCAAATGCGAATCTGATTTAACGCCTGATTTTATGCCTTTAGATTAGCGGTTAGTTATGGAACGGGCCTGTCCTTCCATACTTAGTTTCATATTTATAGCTTGCATGTACCCTAATTAGGGTTAACTTTTGTAATCTTTTCATGACACTCATACAGAATAGTTCTCTCTGAATTGTTCTTGAGTTGCAGATTAAATCATTCGACATCAGTTCTATATCGCGTGTGTTCTTGTTTATTATTATATTTTCCGCATTATTGAATCTAGATCCTAGTTCTGAATTTCAACAGGCTCTTTTAAATTTACCGGTGTTTTATTACTAATAAACGTGTCCCCTTGCACAGTAATATGAAAACCATAAAACTCGAGAGGCATGCTAACTCTACTAGATCTGCAAAGAGGTAATGAACTGTCAACTGGCACAACAGGCGTTTTAGCCTCTAGTTAAGTGCTAGTGTCAACTATAGGTTTCTCATTGGCTGACTCTTGAATCTCTTCAAGATCAACTGTGCTCCCACTGTCCTCTTTGGATATAAGTTCTCTTTCTCGAAAAACACCTCTTTTAGCTACAAACACCATGTTTTCACTGGGTTTTTAAAAGAAATATCTGAAGGACTTCTATGGGTAGCCAATGAATAGACACTACTCGGCTCTAGGTTCAAGTTTATCTCGGGCTTCCTGCCGAACAAAAACCTCACAACCCTAAACCTTGATATATGCGAGTGACGGATGCTTCCCTCTACACATTTGATGAGGTGTCTTAGAAACCTTCTTAGTGTTGGAAGTCCAAGTTCATAACTAAATTAGTAAGGACCTTCCACTAATAACATAGTCTTTTTTGGGTTGCCCTCAGTAGTCCAAATGGAATTAAGGTTAATAGAGAGAAAAAAATAAATAGTTTATTAATTTATTATGTGATGATAAATTAATTAGAAACTAGTTTGGAATTAATTAAAAATAATTGGAATTAATTTGAATTAATTTGGGATTAATTAAAAGTGTAGGGGCTGAATTGTAATTATTCAATAGTTGATCAATGGATAATGTTGGGGCATATAAGTTAGACGATTTTTATAAGGATTTATCCTTATATAAAAATCGCCAATTTTATATATATATATATATATATATATATATATATATATATATATATATATATATATATATATATATATATATATATATATATATATATATATATATATATATATATATATATAGAGAGAGAGAGAGAGAGAGAGAGAGAGAGTTATATATGGCAGCTAAATGATATTTGAATTTAAAGATAAAAGGTTTATCCGATTTGAATTCAAATAAGGCTTATCTTGTAAGACCCATTTTCTTTTTGAGATACTTATTCAGGTAAGTAGCGTTGTTACCTTAGAGTTGGTATGGTTCTAGGTATGAGTTACTTAGAGTAAGGGTGTGGCGATCTTTGTAATTGCCTTTGAGTTTTGAGTTGTATGATGAGTAATAAGAGGTTAAATCCTTTCTTATATACTAATCTTGGTGTGATTAAGATTAGTTATGTTGTTATATGAGTTTGGGTGTTTAAAAACCCAATTGTGTAAAGTTTGGACTTGTAAAATACCAAAAGAGAGCTACACGGTTCGTGTAGAAAACCTTATGAAACCAAACAGTAACCCTTCCAGACCTACACGGGTCATGTAGAAATTGTTCAAGAAGGAGTCAGTGGGTTAAAACAGACCTACACGGGTCGTGTAGGTCTACACGAGTCGTATAGGACATGCAGACCTATATAATGTGCAGAAAATGCTCATTTCAAACAAAAACATTTCCTTTTTGATTTTGAGAGCTGGATATGGTGATTTTGAGTCAATTGAAGCCTGGAGGTTCGTCGGAAAACATAGAGAAGTGTGGATCTAACCCCGTAAACGTGTTCTTGCTTCCTAATCCATCGAGGTGAGTACCTTCTCGATTTTTGGGGTTTTAAACCCTAGTTTTCAATTTCGTGTTTTAAGCTATAAATTTTTGCATATGTTGTTAGTAGATTGTTAGCAAGTGTTTCCTTCAGTTATTCATGTGATTATAGTCGAGTTTCTACGGTTGAGCGAGTAGAACCACGAATTTGGGGTTTCGGTAAATATAGAGTTGATATTTACCGTTTATACTCCTTTTTTCCTCTTTCAATTGATATATCTTTTGAGATAGATGTTATTGAGATGATTGTGGATGTTGGGGAACTAATTTAGATTGTGGTGAGATAACAAATTCTAGTGAACAGGACCCCATACGCGTAAATTGGATATTCCACATACTAAGCCGTTATCAAGTGAGTACTCTCTAGTACTTTTGAAGAGTTTTACCTTGTTGTAGGTTAAATATTTATATATGTGTTATGTTGATATTGTTACAATCCGATTGAGGAGTAAATTGTTATTTGTGAATAACAATAATAGAATTGAACATACATATTGATTGTATATACCGAGTAAATGCTAGTGTAGTCGCGTTATAGAGTTTTGAGTGGATTTGTATAGCCATGAGAGCTATTGAGCTGGAGTATAATTGGTTGCTAAATGAGTATATATATATATATATATATATATATATATATATATATATATATATATATATATATATATATATATATATATATATATATATATATATATATATATATATATATATATATATATATATATATATATATATATGAGTGATTATATTTGAGTCTGTGAGAAGTACCAAGTGCGGTACTTGCTGAGAAGTCGATATTTGCTAATATTTAACTGGTGTTGTAAAGTTAATGTGATTGTAGGTTTCAGAGATAGAGAGGAGATGTATATCTATAATTTCTAATGAGATTAGCATGAGCGGATAATGTGAAACAAGTGTTGATAAAGAGATTATTCACTAAGCTTTATATAAGCTTACACTTGAGTTGTTGTTGTTTTGCAGATATCTATAGCAGTGATAGGGGAAGGCATATGATAAAGAGAGATAGACAACGTAGAGCCTTTCCTTTAGTTGTAATAGATTTATTTGTAATGCATGGTCAAATTTGTAAGGACCTTTTTGTGTAATTATTTATGTTGATAACATCTTGTTTCCATGGGTTGAGTACAAGTAGGCGCATTTTAATATATTATTGTTTGAAATTTTTGGGTGTACTTTGTATTAGATACCGGGCATTACATATCTCTAGGGTTTATCCTTAATCACCCCTAAGGAATAACCCCAGAAACTTATCGGAAGAGAAGTTTGACTCATCATGGAACGAACCATGTCCAATAAGGTTCAATTTCTCGTCTCAGCGACACCATTAAGCTGCGGTGTTCTAGGAGGGCACAATTGTGAAATTATTCCACATTCCCTTTAGATAGTCGTTGAACTCGATGCTAATATATTCTCCTCCCCTATCGGAGCAGAGTGTCTTTATCTTCTTGCCCAATTGATTCTCTACTTCGTGCTTGAACTCTTTTAACTTTTCAAAAGTGTCCGGCTTATGTTTAATCAAATAAACATAACCGTATCTATTGAAATCATCAATAAATGTCACGTAGTAGCGATTTGCGTCCATTGTGGCGAATCTGAAGGGTCCACACACATCCGTGTGGATTATCTCCAATAGTCCTTCACCTCTTTAAAAGGTCCATGAGAAGAGTGATTTTGTCATATTGCCTAATAAACAAGATTCACATACATCATCTGATTTTAAGTTAAATGATTCCAAGACTCCATCCTTTTGGAATTGGGCGATGCGTTTCTTGTTTATATGCCCAAAAAGACAATGCCACAAGAATGCTTTGTCTAAATCATTAGAAGAATCAATATTTTATATTACATTACTCAAGTTATTCACACACACAACAATTTCATACACACCATTACAAGGATAAGTTTTGAATATAAAAGAACCATCTTTATAAACCAAATATACCCATTATTATGATCAGAAGAATAACGACAACCTTGTATGTATAGTGCATGGAAAGAAATTATGTTTCTAGACATTTCAGGAGAATAACAGCAATCTAATAAATCTATCCTAACTCCACTATCGAGTATGAGATCATAAATCCTAATCTTCGTACCAGGCACGATACGTCTATTCCCTATGATCAGGTTCAGTTATCCTCGCTTAAGCTCCTTACTTTCCTTTAGGCCCCACATACCAGAGCAAATGTGAAAACCACATCCTGTATCAAGGACGCGAATTAGAAGTGTTAGTGTTACAGATTTGGATCATATACATACTTGAGTCGGAGCCAGACACCTTGGCTTACCATCCTTTATATCCTGCAGGTACTTTAGACAACTTCTTTTCCAATGGCCCTTTTGGGTGCAGTAAAAGCAAGTGGCCTCCTTTGGATAACTGGTGGTGGAAATCTCATACTCGGCCTTTCTCTTTGACCCATGACTAGACTCTCAAGCCTCGGCTTTCCCTTTCCAATTGAGTTGAGAAGAAGCCTTCCTTTTCTTTCCGTTACCATGTCAAATATCCATGACGGAAACAACAGAGGTATTCTGGCCCTAAGACTTTCTCATGCTCGCCTCGGCGGTTTGTAGTAACCGTGTAGCTAGCGCATCAACGTGGTCTCTGTATTTTTCAAATGATAGGTTACGATGAATTGATCAAGACAATCGGGAAGTGAACTCAGGACCATATCAATGACCAGCTCTTCATCGAAGTTCACGTTGAGTTTCCCGAGTCTTTCAAAGTACCGTTGCATCTTCTACGGATAGGCACAGACAAAATCTCCTTCATTCATTCTGCATGCCATGAGGTGATGGGTTTTAAGCAAACAATAAACTTAAAGCTCTTAAGTTCACATGCACCCTAAAGGATCTATGTTTTCATCATATTGAACCTATAACTATGAACATAATAAGAATCAAAATTTTCATAAAGAAAACATACCTTTTTGATCCTTAGATCTCTTGGAAGCTAGCACCATAAATGTAATGCCTCTAATGGCTGACACCCAAGAACTTGGCAAGCAAGAAAGCAAGAGAGAAGAAGGGTAGAGACCCTTAGAATGGCGTGGAATATGGGGTGTGGAGGCCTCTATTTATAGTCTAATACTGATAAGCCTTATGACAGATAACTGCCATAATTAAGCTTCTGATATGATAACCCACTTATCATACAAGCTAGTTGACTTATCACTACCATAAATAAGAAAAGCTCCATAATTAAACATATATACATATATATATATATATATATATATATATATATATATATATATATATATATATATATATATATATATATATATATATATATATATATATATATATATATATATATATATATGTATTCGTCCAAATATATATATTATATATATTTACCAATTGCTCAACTATTGAACAATTATAATTCAACCCCTGCATATTTAATTAATCCAATTAATCCCAAAATTAATTGCAACTTAATTTCTGATTAATCTTTAATTAAATATCATAATTTCTAATTAATATATTATTCTCATAATATATTAACAAATTATTTATTCCTTTTCTGATTAATATATTATCTCCATAATATATCAATCTTTCTCTTTATATGCAATCTTGTCCTGTGCCAGGTTATGAGGGCAACCAAAAAGGACTGTGCTGCTATCAATTCTAACATATGTATCAATTATAGTTATGGCTTAGACACCTTAATCCAACAGTCTCCCACTTGGATAAGTCTATAACTATAATACAATATGGTTTTCGAATTGATTAGGAAATTGTAGCTTCCAAAAGCTGCTGCCGAACTCTGACCCAGTCAGTTATACGTCCTAGATAAGTGATCATATGATCTTCCAGTCTTACAAGATATCATTCAGACTTGAGACTTGGATTAGAATCAATCTCAGTCTAATACTATGTTTCCTAGTTCCATGATTTGTAATGACATAGGACTTCTAATTGAACACATCAATTAGTCCTGGCTGGCCAACACTAAGTCAACACCAAATCATCGGGGGCCCACAGATACACTTTTCCCTTTAGGGCAAAAGGAACAAATAAACTTTGACTCATATGCTTGTGTCCTTTACTCATCAAATCGTACACAACAATACATTTTATAACATCGAGTTACCGATGCATTTACGCATTATCAATGCACAACCGACTTGTAAATTTCAACTCATATGTCTCCGTTTCAAGACCATAAGATGTTATCGTCTCACTATTACTTATGATATAATCCATGAAGTAATTCCCTGAGCGCATGCTGATCTAATACTCAAATCTCCATTTCTGAGTACTCATGAATGTGGCAGCAATACCATTGCTATGCTTAACTCCTTAGGCAATCTACAATCCAATTCATGACAGTCTTGGTTCACTACTTACTTCCGAAAGTATGAACGACGATGTTTTGAATAATCAAATTATTCGGGAAGTAAAACATGCAAATTGATACACTGATATGATAGGTAGCTACTCCTGATTATTGCCAAGTCTCTACGAGGCAATCACCATATCAGATTAATTATAATACTTTGATATGTTTCTTGGTTTCTATAAACTTTCAACTAAGATTTATGTGTTTGTATATACCCAAAATGATATTCGCTCTCTCTATGTATCCAAATGTCATACATTGATACACATCATTGCTGACAATCCAATTGGACATCTTTTCGATTATTTCTCAATGTGCCATCCTGCTTTTCCTCTCCTGACACCATTTCTGAAATGGCATTGTGTACTTTGACTTCTCATTGTTCTAGGGATCTTTAGTCCATGTGACTTCCCCTTTCGGTGTCAAGAAGATTTCAAGGTGATAACTAATGTTTCGGTGAACCACACGCGCTCCATCATTATCCCAACGAAACTTTCTAACCATGAAGTCTCATAGTGTCATATATTGATGTCAATAATTACAGATTTGAAACTCATTTCAAATTATTATTACATTCCTCTAATTATCGCACAATGATTTCTCATGTGTGTTTAACTGTCTTGATCAGTATCCTCAGCCAGGTTGTGTCCTGAATCCAACTTACTATGCGTTGAGCATTAAGGCTGCGTTTGATAGTTGCTGATTGAGTTAGATCTGAGTGAGTCAGAGGCCTGACTGAGTTAGAAGCTTGGACTAAGTCAGCCTCTGACTGAAACCATGCTGTTTGATTATGCATCTTACTGAATTTGCTGAATGATGAAAATGACCATGTTACCCTTCTATAATTGCTAAAACCAATCAGATCTGTAATTGCCTTTACAAAGTTGAAAGTATGATACTAAAACCTTTATAATCACAAAAGCACGATGGTAATATCGAATCTGTAATTCCATTTAAACCATTATAATTCGGAAAATTTACCAAGTAAAAAGTACGATGCTAAAACAAACCTTAAAACAATATTCTATTACATGTACTTAACTATAAACTACCAATATACAACTCAATAAACAATAGCAAAACAACTCAATAACTTGCCAGTTTTGACATAAATGTCAGGTGACCAGCATAGATCACCATCAACTAACCGAAAATCAAACATTAGTTTGTGTAATTCTAATCGATTATAGTAGAAGCTTAGAATCTTCTTCCTTGTATACAAAATTCTCATCTTTTGATGTGCTCCGATTTTCCTCCAATAATGAAGTGGGAGTCATACCATGTCGTAAACAATGAATCTGTAGGTTCTTCACCTGTAAACAGAGAAAATATTAGACAACCATGTTGGACAATTTACACTATTCAACCATAGGCGAGCAGACAAAAAACAATAGTGTTGTACGCCAATCAACAGAGTACAAGTACAGATGTACTACAAAATTTTACCTGGTTACGTATTTCCGATTACCGCCGTTAATATATTCATTCCATAACCAGAAGTTGTAGGCCGACGACAAGCCTAATCCATCAGACACCACATTGATGATAAGTAAAAGCAACATGAACCTCTTACGTTTCAATCTCGAAGACAAATTCAACAGAGAACACATATTCTAGGTCTAATATGCAATTCAAACCACCATAAATTCATTATCTGATAGAAAGCACAAAAGGATTACACAACTACACATTATAGCAAATTCGATACTCCGCTACTCCAGTTGATCAAATCATGCGATTGATTTGGACCTAATAAGTAAAAATATGCGAGGAGAGAAGATATACCTTTGCTTTCATTATCGTCAGTGTCTTCAACTTTGTACGAAACCATAAACCTTCTGTTAATCAATAATTTTGACTTAAACTTGATAATTTTTCTACCATCGTAACAAATTAATCGTTCTGTCCTTCGTGAATACGATTGCGAAGCTGAAAACGGATACAAACCGGATTTCAGTATTTGAATGGAAGCCATTGCCAATTTCTGCTAGGGTTTGAGGCGGGATGTTGCCGTCGATTTTCAGAGTACCGATGGAGGCGGGGAACAAAAGCGAGAAAGAGAAGGAACAACGAAAAGGGCAATGATGCATGTTATTTTTTAGTCAGCGATATGTAGAAGCTTACCGAATCAGATCATAATCAGATAATGTGGACCGAGTCAGAGCTTGTTTTTTTGGGCTATCAAACGGTCTGACTCGGACCGAGTCAGAGATTACCTCTTACTGGACCCAGTAAGAGGTAAATCAAACACACCCTAAGTTATCAGGATTATTCCATGACACATATGATCGATTTAATTTGTGGCAGCTCATCGAATCCGATTTTAGTTCTATTCTGAACTCTTTTAGAATTTAAGGATTACTCACTATCCTTGTGTCATGCTTTGAAAACTCTTCACTTTAGTCATGCATCTTAAATCTTATCAAGATCATACTCATACTGGCAAATTCTTTACTGACGACCTAGTCTATCCGATAGATACTGGTAACCACTTGGGTACATTGTATCTTCTTTAGATCTTTCATAGCGAATCGTCTCTTATGTCAAGTCATTACACTTTGTAATGATAAGAGATGTTTCCTAGAAACAGTATGTAATGGACATACATTGAAAGGCAGATTGCAATAATTCTCCCACTAGCTTTGACATAGTTCTGGAACCTTTTGAGACTATTCACAATATCCAAACCCTTTGGCATACTTTGTGAATCCAAAGTCCATAACTTCTGACATAATCATAGGACTCTTTCGGACTGTCCACAAAATCCAAACCTTTGGCATATTTTGAGAATCCGAAGATCTTTTTGTGCGAGGTGCCCGTCAGATGGATTTCCGGGGCTATATACCTTTTGTATCGGCATGTTCTAAACACTTTTGGTTGTGTATTACACACAACCCTTATGGTTTCCCATTTAAGGAAATCAGTTCAGATCGTCTGATCCAGATATGACTCACAGATAGTAGTTATAGAAAACAATATCCTTTCAGATTTCTTTTGGTTCCGTTGAGAGCGTTTCTCTCGAAGTCCATCACATGACTTTGATCATCGCATCGCTCAACCATTCCTTCTAAGAATGCAGGTATATTTCCATCTATGTTTTCTTCTTTTGATGCTTCAATTACTTCCACTAGCTCTAAGCCAGGTGTAAAATCAATCAAATTATCACATACACGGAGTCTCGCTCTTAGCTTCTCATATTTGACAGCAACCGGGCTCACCAATGCTTCCAAGTAGCAGGATTGCTAATCCGTACCAATCTTAGTGTTTTACCACTAATCGGTACATCACCCAGATCATAACACCTTATGATGGTGACTAATACTACTAGTCTGCGAAGAGAAAGGTATGTCAGATTTAACAGGAATCTGATTCCTGGTCAAGTTCTAGTGATGACTAGAGGTTCTTTCACTTTGGCTAATCCCTGAACCCCTTCAGGATTATTCTAGCTCCCACTGTTCCCTTAGAATGTGAGTTCTTTCTAAAAGGACTCCACATTCACAGGTACGGGCAGGATGGCCAATGAAACGACATTACGGAACTGGTTCAGGCTAGTTATGTGGTTTGGATGAACACAACATGACCCTGGACCCGTTCTATGTACAAGTAGGGGTGGACCCTGCTTTACACTTTAGACGGTATTTGCACAACCTACTTAGTCTAATATGTGGTTGGAATATGATTTTACGGCCTGACTGGATGAAGGTCTGATTTATCGAAACTTATTGGAAGTGTATATAATACATCGAGGATCAAACTCTCTTTGACTTATGCTCGGTTTTCTTCCCTAAGACACATTATAACCATTAATAATCTTGGAAGAGGAAGAACTGTGAAACCATTTCTCAGTTTTGTTTTACTCAGTTTATGTTGATCTTATACTTCCTTTGAAGTCCTTGAACAGTTCAAGGTTTCTAACACTTGCTTATATTGACAAGCGAAGTCATATTTGTCATACCAATTAGCAAATATCATGAAGTATAATTAATTGTGTTTTATTTATAGATTCGAGCAATTCACTAATGTGTCCATTGCTCATAATCTTAATGTCGTTTACATCTCTATGTAAATTTATGCCTTTGTTAATTTGTTCAAGGTATGTATTCTTAGTTTGACTCTAAGTCAACCATTTCCAAAATCCTATCCATTGGATCTTTGGGTGATACATTTCTTGCAACAACCAATTTTATCAAGAACATTTCATCATGTGACTCTAAGTCAAATGATCCCAAAGTCTTGTCCACCTGGACCTTTGGTTGAAGTGATTCTTATTAAAATCTAACTTTAACAATCATATAACATAATTCATAAATCCAACACACTTTGGATGCATCAACATTCAAGTTATTGCCATTTATTCAATTAATACATTCATACAACATTTCAAGGATAGTTTAAAGAAAATCGACATTTTATTAAATCAAAATATCCTCGAACAATGTACTATATGATAACAATG